>NC_051174.1:70530686-70758186 GCF_013339725.1 Rhipicephalus microplus | reverse complement strand
CAATGCGGCGAAGTTAACTGAGTACAATAGCAGGAGTGTCATTGGAAATGTCCCGCTTGCTCCACGCTTGCTCATACAAGCTGTGTAATTTATCTCCCATTCTTCACAGAAGACAAAGGAATCTTTGCCTCGGTAATACCTACGGAGCTATTGACCCAGATCCAGGTCGACAGCAGGTCAACATGGTTTGCTGCCTTCCTGCGTTTATTTTTCAGCCACATATAATATGACAAAGCTACCGCAAGTTTCGGGGACGCGTACGCTGAAACGACTGGACTCCTCTTTTATGGTCGTTGCGTGCACTGCTGTGGTGATAGCCTTGTGTTGAATTACGCATGGGAGAAATATATGATTCCTGGAACTGCCATGAGCAGCCGATGAGAGAAGAGATCAATTATTGTCTGTCATATAGGAGGTCAGCGCAAGTTCTTCAGCTCCAATAAAAAAAAGAAGCAAAATCTAGCTTCATCACAAAACATTTTAAGAAGTTAATCAAATGATAGCTTAGTCTTACTTGCTTTCGTGAAAAAATTTACCTGTTTCTTTGTCAAGATTTTACTGTATCTTTTGTATATGGTACATTGTATACGGTATATTGTATGCCGTATACGGCATATTCTGATCTTGAGCCTCATGATTTGACGTCTAGCCCTTTCGGCCCTGGCGGTGTCAATTGACACCACCGCACAAATTTTCCTCTAGTATCTCGGAAACGTAACCAATACTGCTCATTCTTGTGGGCGTAGTTCTTCAATGATCCCCACTGCAATTGACATCAATATAGCGGCACGTTTGTGGGGGTAGCAGCCACAAAGAAGAAGAAGAGTGACTGAGGTCTTCCGTGAAGCCGATACGCGTAAGTTGAGGCGGGTAAGCGCCATTTTCGGGACGACGTACCGAAGCTGTTTCAGTGAGTATTAGGCTGAAAAGTAAGACGTTGATTTCCATTTTGTGTGCACCATTGATTGGCAGAAAAAAATAAGCCACTTTTTCTATTTTCCAATCACAGGGCCCTAATTACCTAATCTGATGCCACGTTAATTATTCCGAAAATGCTTGTAGCAGTGGCTCAATTTTTTGTTTGTGGTCTTCTGAGGTCCTAACTACGAGAAAAACGCGCACAAAAAGTGTATCTGACCAAAATAAAAAAATCCAGGGCTGAAAGGGCTAGTTCAGAGGTGCCTAGTGCCAAGTTTAGCCAAGCGGCTGCTATACAGCCACTTTTGCAGCAGATGCTACCAGATTTGTTCAATCATACTAGTTGAGAAACTTGACCCGCACACGCAATTGGCCGATTTCGCGGGAATTAGTAGACTGTCAGGCCATCTGGGAGCTGCGAGGCGAAACATAAAACCAGTGTTTATTAGGTGGTGTGCTGATCAACAGGTGGCGTGACAATCTGCACCCTCGCGACATCTAGGCCAATGGCGTGTCCGGATTTCTACACGTGGAGCCTGAGGATGGTATCACAATTCTTATGATTCAATAACTCAGGCTGCTACAACATCTACAAATCAGTCACAAGAATACACACGCACTCTCCACGGCGTCGTCGACGCAGTGAACTGGGATGCAGCAAGGACATCTGGTGGTGGAAGACTGGTAGACCCGCCTTGAACTCATTCTGAACAAACATGCCACGCTGGCGTGTCTTTGAGGCCCTTTGGCAGACGTTGCGACGACGCACGAAGTGCATAGAACGAAGGGATCAAAGCGCTCATACTCTTGAGAAACGACGTGGGGAAGTCTGTATGGAAGAATGCTATAAGCGTCCCCATACACGCGTGCCACCAAGCACGACAAAAGAAACAAAAACGTTTATTTTGCCTTTTTGTGGTGGCATACTGACTTGTCTACTTCGATTGAAGTCAATGTCAGTATAAAAACAACAACAAGGAAAAACACGGCTGACCCTTCTGTCTAAGAATCGGTATAACACGAAAGAGAAATTTGTCTACACAGAGCCAGTTGAGCGTTTATTGTGCTTTGTTTCGTCAAGAGGGCAAAAAAACTAATGTTACAGCAACAAACAATGACATCGCGCGAATAATGGCACTCAGCTTGAAACTTGCAGCGTGCTCATCAAGCAAAAAGCACGCACAAAATGAGTGTACACAAGGCGGCGAGCACGTACTAGCAACTGTCACAGCTGAACTCCTCACTTCTTCGTGCGGAAACAAAGCAGCACTGCTTTTGTAATCACGGCCGTGGCCATGAAGACAGTGACGTTCGGTCTCTTTTAACCCTAGTAACTTCAAGCAAGCTGGCGGTAGAAGCGCAAGACGTACATGATTCTTGAATACCGAAACAACCATGCGCGCGCTAGCGACCACGCCTTGTGGTCGCGCGAGACACTAACCTTTAGAGCATGCCCAACGCGCGCCCTTTGCGCTGTCTCGCAACTGATGACGAAAACGCATCAAAATTGCTGAGCTCTGAGAACTGCCAATGGTACATTGTGGATCTAAATAGCTTGCCTGTTAAACAGCTGGACAACATACGTTTCCTGGCTCAGTGGTGTCGTGCCGCGCGCTGCAGAGCAAGAGGTCACATGTTCGACGCCCAGTAATGAACCGTCTTTTTTTTTCAATTTCGTGTCTTTGCAAATTCTTAGTACACAGTTTACGACATGATATCTGTAACGTAAATACGCCAGCGGATCCATGGTAGACTCTCTGCATAAGGCAATTGCATGTATAAAAAATTCGCAGCCCAATTCTCGGCTCCTCAACAGAATGTTCTTATTGTCCTAATTATTTTTATTTCTTCTTTCTAGTTTTGAGCCACCAGTACTCTATCCGTTTTTTATTGATATCGCGGGCGTGATTCATTGTTTTTTCTAAAAGCAAAGGCTTCATGTAAGCTCTTTCCCAAATGTACACCAAGGTGGATGATCGGTTGTACATTCAGGTACCTTGGCTGAGCTACAGACTCACGTTTAGGGAACGAGCTGTTTTCGCGGTTTGAAGCCTAAATGTAGAGCTATCATTCTAAAAAGAGCCCACGGAAGACTTGCGCCATATTTACATATTTAAAGATACTTTTGAAAGGTCCCACCTTGACTCTAATGGAAACTCGCACTGCATTTTTCAGCCGTGATTTGTCTTTACTCTTACGTGATGTCGCTCAGCATTGAGGAGTAACTTAGTGGGTGCAAGAATACCTTGAGTGCTAGTTTTTAGGTGAGAATCTCAACCACAGGACAATTACCGGTAGACTGAATACAAATGCGAGCTTTTCGCCTAGTTGCTGAAGAGATTCAACGAAACGATGTTTCATAAGCGATTTTTAAGACGTTTACGGGAACACCAGCCCATAAAGAAAATGGTGGAATGGTACCATCAACCCTAAAAATGATCTACCTTTCTAATAAGTTTTCGTTTTATTGAACACATGAGTCTACTATTTTGGCCGGTCATTAAGTTTGCATCTGTTGTAGCTTACAGCGGGAGCGCCCACTTCCCTTATGTAGTGCAAAGGTGAATTACGTGAATAATCGGCCGGACAAATCGACGCACGAAGTGGTCAGGTGTTGCAGTGACTCAAGTCAAACATGTAAGAGTAGTGGCATAAAATGTGCAGGGTGGGTTTTTTTGTTTTTGTAATGCGCGAAATGCGTATTTAATGATCATAGGTTCGACAACTGCCCTTAAGTCTCGTTCAACAATAGCTTTTTCGTATTTTATTTCACTAATTTCCTTTCTTGTAACAATGAATGGCTGGTTAGAATGTTTGCTCAAGGGGACAACTCAGCTTTCCTGCTGCAATCAACATTTCTCTTTAGGTAGCGTTTAGGGGACAGATGCCATGTAGGAACGCTTATCGTCAAGCACTTAGTGACGCGTGAGCAATATATCTCAAGTGCTCGCCAACGATGTTCTCCAACATTGTTATTGCAGCAGATTATCAATCTGAACTGACACTCCCCTAATGGCACGGTTGATTCACATTATCATTATTTCCAACCAATTCGCAGCTGTGCTTTTATTTTCCCGGCCGGTTTCAGCGATGCATCCACGCCTCTCGTTCACCTACTCGTCTCGCTATCTCTCTTCCCTCCATTATCCGTGATCTCTCTCTGTGCAATTACCAGTGACCTCCCTTTGCGTAGCTGCAAGTGTTTGAGGCTTACGTACACAGTCCTCTTTATGCTACTCTTCCGCACTTTGAACAGCGACTGATAAGAGTGAGCATACAAATGCGCTCACGCTTCTACTGTCGACGATAACGTCCCTGGACTGTCGCCATGCCGTCGCAGCGCTTGCCCTCCGGATGGGCGAATACCCCTCGAAATGTTGCGAGCTATCTTGTAGTGGTGCAATGCCGTGACTGAGTAATCTCATTGACGCTGGTCAAACAGTGTCGAAGGCATGTCTTTGCAAGGCCTGTGGTAGCGATCTTGGTTGCGCATTTTATCGGTTCAATATGTTGTACAGATATCACGTGTTCACGTGAATACGTTCTCAGGTACGTAGCCAAGACGTAGCACACCAGCCCCATGCTCCCCTTCCGACCACCTTGAAATGTTTTCGTGTTGGCATAAAGAGCGAAATAAAGACCATTTTAAGGGGCTGCCCTCCCCCCAAAAAATTTCTGGCTACGCGCCTGTAAATCCTTCTATACTACCGAGCGATTATCTAACCCTCGTATTCACGAACGCTCCTCGACTAGACTTCCACCCTTCACTTGACAAAGTTAAGCACTGCGCCACCGCTCGGCTGAAAATGACGCTGCGCTACTCAAGAATCGCAGCAGATTATCGCTGATATGCAGTGACTTGCCGTGCCTAGGGACGGCGCTCCCATCGGCTTTCTCAAGTGAAGGTGAAGCGTTGAGTGAAGGGAGGTTCTAGAATACGGGGGTAAGGCTTGCACCACCATGGTAGAACAGTGACTGCGAAGCTTCGGTGCTGTCCCAAACGGCTCGGACCAGGCCACTGCGGCCGCATTTACAAGGAGGCAAAAGGCTCTAGAAGCCTGTCTACTTAGATGAAGGTTACTCTAAAGAACCCCGCGTAGGCTAACTTTCTGGAGCCATGAGCAACGGCGCACTTCATAATCCTATATAATAGTGTTAGCTAGTAAAACGCCGGGTAATAATAATAATAATAATATAATAATAATAATAATAATAATAATAATAATAATAATAATAATAATAATAATAATAATAATAATAATAATAATAATTCTTTTCTTCTTAAGATCGGTGTTTCGCATGGCAGAAACATTCCAAAACGCACCAGACATTTTCACGACTTATGCAGAACGTTTATTGTACTAACGCGATAGCCCTAGAGAACTCGTGTCGCAGAAATTCCACTATCGGCGTCGGCACCGTTGGTTGTGAGCGAACCATTGAAAAAGAAACAAATAAAATAAATAAAACTTTTGGTCCCAGTGAGGATCAAACCCGGGCCGTTCACGTAGCAAGCAGGTGTACTACCGGAAAGCCACGATGTTACTTGCAGCTGCTTGAGGGAAAAACACTACGTCAATGCCGTGTTGTGAAAGGAGTCTCCTGGACGTATTTTGTTTAACAGGTGTCACGACAAAAACGAGCCCATTCGGTGATTTGTAGACGCATTTTGGAGGCCATCAAACTACTTCAAAAAAGGCCAGGATAGTGCAGCCATCGCCACTAAAAACATACAGGAACTTTCAAACAGCTCTAAGAAATGGACAACTATGTCCATCTAGTGGAAAACATATTATGCCTTTCCAGATGCATGACGATAGTTATAGCGCGAGAACAAAAGGCGACACAGAGACAAGACAAGCGCTCGTGTCCTTCGAGTCCTTCTTGTCTCTGTGTCGTCGTTTTGTTCTCGCGCTATAACTATCGTCATGCCATACCAACTTGCCCAATCTGCCACATTTCCAGAGGCGTTGATCAAGCAAACAGCAAACGCTAGATTATGTGCTGCCATCTGTGAGGCATTATGAGACTCGTTATGGCCTTCGAGATTGCAAGCGCATGACGTGTATCTTGGAGGCCATGCGACTTGCTTTAGATCAAAAACCTGTACGTACCATTCGCGCGCGCTCGCTCGTACAATCTGCTGTGTGTGTGTGTGTGTGTGTGTGTGTGTGTGTGTGTGTGTGTGTGTATGTGTGTGTGTGTGTGTGTGTGTGTGTGTGTGTGTGTGTGCGTGTGTGTGTGTGTGTGTGTGTGTGTGTAACGAAACATATTGGGAGGAAGAGCTTTATTCGAGACGAACTCGAGCTGGCACAAACTGATGATGGTATCTACAGATGACAACACTACACAAATAGATATTACATGTCCAGTTGATAAAGAAGAATCGGTGACTGCGCTCACACTAATGCCCCGTCACGCTGGAAGCGGCTTCTTGGCCGCGCGAGAGACAATATTGAGAGTTGCGTCGGGTATACAGCTTCAGTCGAGAAACGTGCACAATTTCTGTCCCCCGGCAACGATGGTCGGGAGAGCGTTAAGTGGTGGGATACGGTAATTAACGAAGGACGTTTGTTCAATGATCATATAAGGCGCTATAAACGACCGAGGAATTTTTCACATAAGCCGGGCACACGCACGGGAGTCCAGAGAAGAACTTCGTCTCTTGGAGAAAACGTGAAAGCACGGTGAGTTGCGTCGTAGCGAGACTTCCGAGATTCCTGAGAGATGCCGGTGTTGATTCGGGCCAGATGACGGCAGTGCTCGAGGCGAGACAAAAAATATGTAGATAAAGGGCCGGCTGAGGTAGCAGGAGCCGAAAGGAAGGAGTCGTCCAGAGTTATACTTGGAGAGCGGCCATGAACCAGAAAATAGGGAGAAAAGCTGGTGGTGCGTTGCGTAGCCGTATTGTGGGCGAACGTTAGGAATGGAAAAATGGCATCCTAGTTCGTGTGGTCAGGATTGACGTACATGGCAATCATGTCCGAGAAGATACGATGAAAGCGTTCCGTCAAGCCATTTGTTTGTGGATGATAAGTAGAAGTTGTCTTGTGCGTGGTGTTGGCGGCGCGCAGAACCTCAGCTACAATAGAGGAAGGAAGGACTTTGCTGTGATAGCTGAGCAGAACACGCTACTTCGGTGGCTGTACCAGCGTGCCGCGATCCTGTTTCCACGTAACGAGTGAGGTGGTCAACAGCCATCACGATCCAGCAATTTCCATTAAAGGTCACGGAAAGGGGGCCGTACAAGCCTATCCCGGTGACTTCGAATGGCAAAGCGGGACAAGGAAGAGGTTGGAGAAAGCCAGAAGGACCTGTAGTGGGTCGTTTCCGCCGTTGACATGAGGCACACGAAGAAACATATTTGGCAATGGCGGATGAGAGGCCAGGCCAGGTGAACCGACTGCGTATTTTGTCATACGTTTTGTGATAACCGAGATGCCCACCAGCAGGACCATCGTAGAATCTCTCAAGAACCGGATGTTGTAGACAACGTGGTATAACGCGGACCCATTTATCTCCTTCAACGTGGTAAATATACCGATGTAAAACACTACCGTGAAGCTTGACTTGTTTCAGTTGTCGAAGAATTCGGGCGTTCGGAGGAGCGGATGTGCCTTCTAAGCGTGCTAATATGAAGTGGCAGTAAGGGCCAACGCGTTGACGCGACACAAGGGTAGATAGGCGGCTGGATCCCAGCCAACTGAGACCCGCGATGAATAATCCCGCGGTGCAGATTGGTGACGGTGGGCTATCACGGTTGGGTAGAGGGCAGCGAGAGAGAGAATCAGCATCTTGGTGCTTTCTACCAGACCTGTACACGTCATCAAAGTTGTGCTCTTGTAAACGAAGCAGCCAGTGGCCAAGACGACCCGATACGTTCTTTAGCGGCGAAAGCCAGCACAATGCGTTGTGGTCGGTGACGACTGGTAAGTGGCGGCCGTGGAGGTATGAGCGAAACTTTTGTTTCGTCCATATTTCCACGGCCGAACAAGACAGCTAGGCAGTCTTGTTCGGTTATTGTGTAATTTTTCTCGGCACCAGTAAATGCACGACTGGCTTAAGCGATGACAAGTTCGCGTGTCGTGTTGTCACGCTGCAGTAGAACGGCACCGAGACCATGACCACTGGCGTCAGTGTGAAGAATGGTGAGTGCACCTGGATCGAAGTGACATAGTACCGGGTCGGATGTCAGGGCTTGCTTCAATGCCAGAAAAGCCTTTTCACAGTCTTCGGACAAGACGAATGCCGTGTTACTTGCGAGCAGTTGATGGAGTGGAGATGCAAGCCTTGCGAAATTGCGTATAAAGCGCCGAAAGTAGGATGCCAAGCCAAGAAAACTGCGCAGGTAATTTTGACGCAACGGACAAGAAAACTCGAGGACGGCGGCAAGCTTTTAAGAATCCGGTAGAATACCGTCTTTGCTGACGAAGTGCCCCAGAACCTTGATCATCTTGCTTGTGAAGGTGCATTTTTTCGTATTCAGCTGTAAACCAGCTTTTGCAAGGCAACCTAGGACTTCTTCGAGACATTGCAGATGTTGCGAAAAGGTAGATGAAAACACTATAATGTCGTCGAGGTAGGAAAAGCAGGTTTTTCACTTCAGGCCACGCAGTATATGCTATCAATCATGCGTGCGAAGGTAGCGGGTGCGTTACAAAGTCCGAAAGGCATTACGTTAAATTCATATAGCCCATCTGGGGTGGCAAAGCCGTCTCCGCTTTGTCAGATTTGGACACTGGTATTTGCCGGTAGCCCGATCGAAGGTCAAGGCTAAAAAAATACTGTGTGCCATGCAACGAATCTAGTGCGTCGTCGATTCGTGGGACAGGGTAAATATCTTTGCGCGTTATTTTGTTCAGTGCCCGGTAATCAACGCAAAAACGTACCGTTCCGTCTTTCTTTTGCACCAAAACAACTGGCGAAAACCATGGACTCGGGCAAGAACGAATGATATTCCGTCGAAGCATGTCTGCGACGTTTTCCTCGATTATCTTCCTTTCTACAAGAGACACATGGTATGGGCGCCGGTGAATAATTCGGGAGCCGTCAGTCTGAAATCGGTGAGTCGCGGAAGTTGCCATACCAAGGACAGCAGAATTAACGTCAAACAAAGAGATATGTCTTTTGAATAAATTCAGCAATTCTTTACTGTGGGCTGCTGTCAAATCAGGGCTAATCGTCACCGATATAGGAGTGGAAGAGTTAAGTGACGGCGTGCTTGACTTTAATAGGTCTTCTTCACTTAGAAGGGCAACAATTGCAACGGGATGCGGTTCGATAGCGCATGTGACTGTTGATCCACAGGGCAACAATAAGGGTTCGGGGGTCTCATATAACGGAGTAATAAAAGCAGACGCTTCAGAAAAAGGAACAATGCCTGGAATGATCAGAATAATTTGATGTACCATGTGGCCATAAGGTAGTAGAAGCACATCGTCATCCACAGTGTTGATGCAGTTAAAGCTAATTACTTCTTCTCGGTATGGCCAAATAACATATTCTGAAATGGTGACGAGGCGAATGCGCTCTTCGTGTTTCGATACATAAGAGTCTGGGGGATTAAGGTGGATGAGGCGCTGACGACAAGATATAGAAGTGCATGCAGACGACAGGAAATCCCACCCCAAAATGAGTTCGTGGGTGCACTCATGGAGAACTGCAACGGCAATATGATGACGAATACTGTTTATGAAAACACGAACTGTACACTGGGCGAGTGGGTGAGTAATGGCGTTAGTCGCAGCATGGAGAGACGGGCCCGAGTAAGGTGTTGTGACTTTGCAGAGACGGGAGGAAAGGTCATAGCGAATAATCAAAATAGCAGCGCCAGTATCCACTAGACCTTCGACGCGTATACCTTCTACTAACACTGTTAACAAGTTTGATGGTCTGTCTGGAGAAATTGCTGGCTGTCCGCTTGATGCAGTTTCCCCTCATAAATCTGCATTGGGGAGTTTTCCGAGTGGGCATTAAGAACATTGGAGGCGCGTTGCAGAGGCGACACGGAACGGCGAATGGGAGATGGTGAGCGGCGGCGAGACTCACGGGAGCTCACAGGCAGACCCATACTGTAAAGCGGAGAGGGCGAACACTGAAAGGAAGACCGGTAAGACGTGCGCTGGTAGTTCATTAGTGGACTGAAGTGTCCGCGTTTCTCTGAGGCGTAGCCACGTTGCTCGTTTTATTGGCGCCTTCCGCAAAGTGAGATATCTGAACCTTACAGCCACAATAATAATAGATTGGGTGAGGAGGAAGCGGCATGGAGTAATATGGCTGTGAGCGCATTGGTGGTGACACGGACATCACAGGTACATGGCCAGCTGGCGTAGCCGCTGGGATAGGGGGGGAGGGTGCTGAGGGCACTGCAACTTCGGCGTACGTTGGTACCTGACGAGGTCTGGATTCGGCAGAACAAGGTGTATGCAACGGAGATGCAATCTCTTGTCTAATGATGTCCCGCAAGTTGGTTGGAGCTGAGGCTAAAGTAGATGACGGAGCGCAGGAAGAGCAGCGCCATGAAGCTCCTCATGAACGATGTCGCGAACCAGGGCACGGATGTCGAGGGCCGCAGGAAGACGAATGTCCGAGGCATCATGGCAAAGACGAAGAGACTGAAGCTCTTCTAGTCTTTGGCAAATGGTGATGACATCTTGAGTCGTGGTAGGATATTGCGACGCGAGGGCGTTGAATGCGACGGTATTTATGCTTTTGATACTATGACGTATTTGGTCACTTTGAGGCATAGATGAGTTTACACGCTTGCGCAAGGCAAGAACACCTTCAATGTACGAGGTGTATGATTCACCCACCAGTTGAATGCGTTCAGCAAGCTTCTTCGTTGCTGCTTCAGTGCGAACACTGGGAAAACCAAAAGTATGACGAAGCTGCCGTGCGAACGTGTCCCAGTCGGGAAGATCTTGAGATTGTTCCAAAACCAGGTTTTCGCAACATCAGTAAGGTAGAAAGGAACTGTACGTAATTAGTGTAGACTATCCCACCTGTTAAACTCGCTGACAAGGTCGTAGGTGTGTAGCCATTTTTCAACGTCATCCCCTTTGAGACGCGAGAATACTGGCGGATCATGCTGGTGGCTGTGGATGAGCAGGGTCGACGGTGGATGCTGAACTGGGCTGGTGGTGTTGGATGAACCAGGATTGTCTTGAACTGCCATGGCAGGTCGTAGTAGACGACGACCCGAGCGGAGCTCTAGTGGAAACGTGCGAGAGGACTTGGGGATCGGGAAGCACCCGTCCACCACTCATGAGGAAGAGCTTTATTCGAGACGAGCTCGAGCTGGCACACACTGATGATGATATCTACAGATGAGAAAACGATAAAAATGATCATGATACGTTCAACAGATAAAGAAGAGTCGGTGTCTGCGCTCACAGTATTCATATGTATGCACTTAGCGGTTGAGGGGTACACTAGGGGCCAGATTTCGTTATCGCGTTCAACTCTTAAAGGCGAAGCTTAAGGGTCCCCAGTTTGTGAGCTTGTTTATACGTTTGCCTACAAATAAATGAAGCCTACCAAGGGAGTACTGCAGGAAAAGAAGATCATAGTGATCCTATTATTTCTCAACTGTGGAGCGAACACATTTTACAATGATCTACAATTAGGTCTTAGATAGATATGTGGGGTTTAACGTCCGAAAACCACCATAAGATTATGAGAGACGCCGTAGTGGAGGACTCCGGAAATTTTGACCACCTAGGGTTCTTTCACGTGCACCCAAATCTGAGCACACGGGCCTACAACATTTCCGCCTCCATCGGAAATGCAGCCGCCGCAGCCGGGATTCGAACCGGGTCAGCAGCCGAGTACCTTAGCCACTAGACCACCACGGCGGGGCTACAATTAGGTCTTCTGTATGCAAACTTTTCGCTTTTTAGGCCTGCAAGTTTTTAAAATTTCATCCGTCCTCCCGAATTCCTGCGTATTCCTTGGCGACGTTTTCACTCTCGTAAAGCCAATTCTATCGGTATCTGACCATCCGTTATCTAGACTTCGGATTATGTGGCTTAGAAATTTTCTTTTCTTTCTCACCTTCAACAAGGGTATCAACTTATTCTGGTGGCTTTCTGATCTGCTGTGCTCCTTTGGAAGCTTTTGAAGAACGATGAAAATGTAAAAAAATACATGAAGGAGAAATTATCAAATATTAGCCAGTGATGGTTGTAGAACACTCAACAAGCAATTCACGAAAAAGACTGGCTGATCCCATGCACAGTGTAATCGTCATGTTAAGCACGAATAAGCAAGGTTGATATGTCACTTTAAAATCAGCAGAACGCTCGCGGTTGTTTAGCTAGCTTCACATATGTCCAATTTGGTATTACTGAACTTTAATAAATGATGAAGGTACAGTCTGTATTGCACTTGAGGGAAATCTCGGAACGCATAAATCACAGTGTGGCCAGCGCAGCAGTCAAGTGCCGGTTTTCAGCTCGTGCATGCGTAGACACTTGAAAGGCGATTGTATTGAACCATGTCACCTGCTATAGCGGCTCCCGAATACAGCGGTGGCCGTGCCTCGTGTTACGCGATCCGAGATTTTCCCTAAATGTGAAATAGGCTGTACATGACTGATGCAAACATCAGTCATGATTTGCTCGCGGCCATTTAGCTAGCTTTACATATACCATATTTGGTTTTACATGACGTCAATGCATACCGAAAGTACATCACTGGCGAAAACATCATAATCATGACAGGAGTGTTTTGTAAGAACATCACAACGTACTACGCTCATGATGCGCCCGTGGCTCTTTCGCTAGCTTAACGTACACCACATTCGGTAGTACGGGACGTGAACGAACGACAAAAATGAATGACACGTCGAAACATAATATTCATGATATGCATGTCACGTAAAACATGGCTACATGCTACGCTCATAGCAAGCTCGCAGCCGTTTCTGCCTATACCGAATTTGGTATCAGGTGACATGAATAGAATACGAAGGTGAATGACACGTACAAGCATGACTGATGATCATGGCATGGGAAGTCATGTACGGCCTAATTTAAGTCCGCTTCGTAACGTTATGCTGATATTAAAGTGACATATCAGCTTTCCTCATTTGGGCTTCGCATTTCATCGATTTCCTCAGGACGTAAGACCTGTCTATTTTCTTTCTCTTCGTGTTTTCTGACTAAAGGTATGAGATAATAATAATAATAATAATAATAATAATAATAATAATAATAATAATATCACAATGTAAATACCAGTGATCTCGATTTCTGGCCTCCACGTTTCCGTTATGATGGTGTCTGTTAGCCCAAAAGAAAAACTATATTAGTATTAACGATAACAAACAAACCTCGGTTTCTGAAGGCACACATGAAAAAAATGGCCTGCAAGACGTAAAGAATAGAAATTGGAAGCGTTATTGTGAGGGTACTTTTGTGACACGCAGCAAACATGGTAACAAGTCAGAGATAAACATGCCGGGTACTTGAAAGAAACCCGACAGCCTTGCGCGAAACACACCGCTGATACAAAGAGAATGAATTAGGAGAATATTACAGATGCAGTTTCTTTCGCCGCCAAGGTTGTCAATGACATAGCGCGTGCGGTCACGCGAGCTCTCTCGATAGGCATCCATGCAGGTAGTGTTTGTGCGGCTTTCAAACTCCTGCGGTCGGTGTGTTATGAAAGCTGGCCACAAGTATACCGCGACGGTGGAACACCCATATGCGATACAGAGCCCACTGGCGCGGCCCATTTGTTCGTGACCTGTGCGTTGCCACTCGAGATTATCCTCGGCGTAGAAAGAAACGTCAGATAGCATTGCGACATTGGTATCGAGGCCGATATGTGGGTCAAAGCTCACGCGGAAGAGAAAACGAATGATGAGCATAATGAAAACACGGATGCTTAGAGTCAGCAATTGCATTACTTCAGGACAGTGTGTCAGTGCAATACAGGACGGCGTCCCAGCCAGCTTGAAGACTGCAGCCATGGGTCTGTGGTTCGCCATAGTGTTCATCGCGTTTGCTTTGACACTTTTGATTCGGTAAGCGGCCTTGCTTAAGTAAAAGGGCTCGAGATAACTAAGAGTGTCTGTTTTTCTTTTAATATTCTTTCCGTCAACTACAATGGCCCATGCCACAGTGTATACATGCTTAGTACAATGTTGTGTTGATACATAACACGAATGATTCAATTAAAAAAGAAAGTATAAGAGGGCTGCCCCACACGAATTCCATACCGCGAAAAAAACTGCTATGGTACGATATCAAAGGCAAAACAACAAGTATGCAATGTGGATGGCGTAGTCTACCTGACAGTCTAATGCATAGAACCCCGAATAACTGCAAAATCTCGACCCTCAAATACCGCAGGTATAACTTTTTGGTGCAAACGCAAGAAACGTGCGAAACAACATTATGATAACGTTCGAAGTGAGCGCTTCCACAAATTTTTTTTATCTATTTATCTCTTAAAAAAAATCCTACGTCGAAACATCGCGGTATCTGCAAACTTAAACTGTAGTCGTAACTATTGCCATACCAAAAACTACAGCCAACGCCTGCAGTTTTTTTCTAAGCCTTTCAAGGCTCCGAGATTAGAACCATCTATTTAGGCAACAAGAACTGAACTGAGCCAAGTGCCCCACTTACAATTCCTGAGACGCAGCATGTGATACTAGAAATTTTTGTGCCTTCATTTTTATGATGACAGTAATATCGACAAAATGCGTACTACAAAGCTTAATTTTAGTACTGACTCATTGTTTTTGCCTAATTTAGAGCTGCATAACGAATCATCGTTCAGTTGTTTTAGGCACAGACGTAATTTGTGTACGTTTTCATGTAAATGTTTTCTGTAAAGAAGTTTCTTTAGGTCTTGAGTTCAAATTGTTACTGGTAATAACTAATCAATTCATATTCAACCCTTTTCGTCAGCAAGTGAATCAGTTTTCTTAAGCAAGCAATCGTCCGCTCGATTGCCATCCTCAAGAGTGGGTAGAGCCAAGATGTTGAGAAAACATAACCAACCAACTAATGCGGAGTATATGCCCGCGTATGGCATAGGCTCAGTTCCGGAAGAATGCGATAACTCTGCGGCTACATATCTTGGAAAGTTTGTTCCTGTTATAGGCGTCTGTCTGTCATTTTATTCAGTATGTGACATTGAACTTCACCCTAGAGAAACACCTTGAAAATTACACATTCGTGGTTTGTCGCTATGAAGCGGAGCAGGCCGGAACATGCACGCATACTTTTCTTTTGCCGAAAATTGATTTACGCCTTCGTTGACAAACTTCCCGGGTTCTTCTGTAATGCGTGAATTTCATTCGTATTTCCATTTCTGCACCGAACTTTGTAGTGCAGTTTGAGCGAAGTGTAAGCAAACGTTGCCATCCGAAAAAAAAAAAAAACCCTTTCGCATATCTCATATGTTGGTCATTTATGAAAGAAATGTGATGTCGGATGCACATATCTAGAATAGCAATTGAGAATGACTATTCCAAAATGTAGAGTCTGACGGTAATGTTCCAGCATGTGGAGACCGAAGCGAGTGCCTCCCGAGAAAATATACCTGAGAGCAGCGACGACCAACGTCTGGGTAGTGTATGAAATAATTATTGAGAAAATAATAAAAAAACACTGCTGAAGGGGCATTCTTCTGAGGGCCACGCCCTCATAGCGAGAAGGTGGTGGGCCTTGTGTTTGTGACACCTGATCTAAACAGTATGCATACGTTGTACCAGCGATGAAAAAGTAGAAAGAGAACGAATTATATGCAGGTTTTACTGAAATTTGTGCTTTACGACTGTTAAGCTGGAGCGCAACATTGAACGATTGGACAATGCCATTTACGCAGAAGCAGCAACGCGATGGTGACGGGAAGCATCACGACGGATTTGTCGGTTGTGTACGGGGCGTCGTGTGTGTGATCCCTTTGAGCTGTGGTGGTTGCTTGCATGTGCCTAACCAAAAAATGTGTGACTGACCGCCTGCAATAGCAGTCCAACTGTTAGAAAGTAAAGGTTTGTTCTGGTCACGCATTTAGCGTGCACGTGAAGGCACGAATGTGTTATAGGATTGTTTGATATGTAGGGTTTAACGTCCCAAAGCACCATATGATTATGAGATACGGCGTAGTGGAGGGCTCCGGAAATTTCGACCGCCTGAGATTCTTTAACGTGCACCCAAATCTGAGCACACGGGCCTACAGCGTTTCCGCTTCTATCGGAAATGCAGCCGCCGAAGCCGGGATTCAATCCCGCGACCTGTGGGTCAGCAGCCGAGTACCTTAGCCACTAGACCACCGCGTCGGGGTACGTGTTATACGAAGCTCAAGGGATTTTTCTCGCACACGGTGCCCTCATTATTGTGAAATCAACTTTGAAGGCACCTGATGAATGACACGTGAAGACGCCGCCGCCAATGGGGGTAGTTCGCATTTAGAGTTGAGCAACCTTCGTTTGGTTCCTTTTTTTTGTCACATGATCTTAGAAAACGTCTGTAGCAAACAATAAATGTTAAATTGGCAGTAAGCGATCGCCTTCGCCATCCCTGTCCTTCATGTTGCTAGTTGACCTATTGCTTCAACACCCCAAACCAGCACTCCTCCTCGAAAAATATGCCTTGTCTCACGCCTCGACTCGTGTGTTGCTTTGACGAATATCGGTTATTACAACTTCTTGCCTCTCCATGAGATGGCGTAAAGCAACATTCAAAGGCAGGCTTGTCGACGCTCAGGTTCAATACACGTTTCAGACTTGCGCATGGTCAACTAATGCCGTAGGGCGCAGCCTTTAACGTATAGTGTACGCAGCACGTTGCGCACGTAAAGCCTTGCGTAGACTAAACTAAAACTCTCTAAGGATGATGACCAACGAGCGGAAGCACTCACCAACACGCTACTTGGCGGATAGTGATGACCTGACTTGCTTTTTCGCTACACAGCTACGATGGCTACTTCTTTATGAGAGTGTATCTTTGGATGCGATTTCGTTGTACGTTGCTCAAATGCGATACGTGTGTAATTTTACACGTAAAAGCTGAGGGCTGGTAACTATACGGTTTCTTTTCAGCCTTTATGGGACGAACAGTATTCAGAGAGGAACGGCACTCAACAATTGCTAAAGAATGTCATGATGATTCGGGAAAACATTAGCTCTGAATATTCAGAGCAATGTCTCGGCACAATAACTAACTGGCATGCCTACGTATTGCACTGCACGCCATGGGGCCAAATAAAATCAACGGGAGGAGAAAGGGGGCTACTATGTGTATCTTAGCTGAGCGATTGTTGTTCATATCTGACTATTCTTGGGCGCGAGCTCCAGAATTCTTGCTTTTGTCTTATTTTAAACACATAGCGAATAGTTAGAACGGTAATTTTTCAGCCTTACGAGTGGCGGCTTCTATACTACTTCTGTTTATGATGTAAAAATTGTGCACTTCTACAGATTACTATGTCAGACGAGCAGGCGCGCTCCAAAGCAATAATAGTCATATATAACCATGACTCGTCATGCTTAAAAAATTTACGAACTAATCGCACCATTTTTCCACTCTTTCAAATTGATACTGGCGCAATGGGCCAACATGCAACGAATATCTTACGCACTGTGACCATTGACTACCAATATTTTCGGCTACATAGAAACAATTGCAGGAAGGTTTATTTTGTGAGTAATACATGTCACCCTCTTCCTAGTTTTGTGCTGCGAATGGGTTGAAGCCAGTCTTATTACTTTCGTAATAGAGTGTTCCATTATATATTGGTCGTCTAAACAGGTGGCGTAAGAAGAAGTTCTCATATTTCAAGGAACTTGGAATTCCTGGACCAGAGCCCAATCTGATCTGGGGTAATCTATGGGAGTATCATTCCTTGGTAAGCATCTTACCCGCATGTCTTACTTACGATGTCTTTATTAGAGAAATAAAAGCCATTTAGGATTCGTTGTAATCGGCTATATGCATAGTTTGTCGTGTGTATATAGGCTACAATATAGTTGGCTATCCCTAGTAAACATTATTATTCATAAAACTATGGGCTCTCATTGAATCACCAGTTATGTTGGCATTATTTCAAATGAAGTGTCATCCGCTATCACGTTTTTTGTTAAGCGAAACGACACTGTTCCTTTACATTTGGCCTGAATGGTGTCTACGTAATCGCAGCGGCAGCGCAAGAAATATGAAATTATGTTGCTGGCCGTTATAAATATGTTTCATTGTCAGGATGGTGATGCCGCATATAGCAGGCGCGAAACAAAGTACTGCTGGTGCCAAGCACTCGGTATGAGTTACACAGCCCACATGCGGTATGGTATACCAGTGTTCTCAACTGCAGCATATCTCTTGTCAGCTTTGGTTTTTGTTCTTAATTGTTAATTCCCGCAACTAAGACAGGCCACCTTTCGGCGGGGAATTCCACTTGCACCACGTAGAGTAGGAGCACCCGCTAAAAAAAATTGGCCCCGTATCTGCATGTTTCACTGCTATTTTCGTCGAAAGACGATAGTCTTGCGTCTGGAGAGAGGGAACAAAACGTTCATTCGATGTTCTACGCGAGAAAATTGGTGAATTGTATTCTGGAGGCGCTGAGTTAGAGTGCCTCGATCCGTGCAGCGAAGCCGAACGGGCGCATCGAAGCACGTAAGACGCGAGCGCTATCTGGCGGTTATCTTCGCAAACGAAGGAAGGCGTGCACGCCTGTCTCGGAGGCGATAAGGTGTAGAACGCAAAGCGACGGGCAGGTGCCACCACCGTGTCATCTCAGTAAAGCGCTGGAAACACTTGCCTTTATGAGCATCGGGTTCTATTGTCAGCACAGCCTGATAAACGCTACGGTGCCTATAAATACTTATATGCCTTCCCCAGGATAAAACACATATAAAAATGTTGACTTGTGTTTTAACATGCTTCATATATGCGCAATAAATGCTTTTTGTTTGAAAATCACACAAGTATAAACGCTAAGCTTGAGAAATATTGGTGGGTGCTGCGAATAGGGTTGGCCGCTTGAGGTATTGTGTAGCCGTTTGGAGTATCGTTTTGTCGGGCAAACAGACAATGGTTACAGACCAAAAATTTTGCATCGAAGTACCTCAAGAAAGGCTATCGTCTTCAATATGATGCACCAGTCTCACGTGACATCGTTCTGAACGGGCACCGACTATTTATCGTATGTTCTGTTTGGATCTGTTGAATATGGTTTGCTGTGTAAATGTTGAAGTTTATATTACTTCGGCTACAGCGTTAAAAAAACACAGAAGCGAAAGAAATGTGGTTACCAAAAATAAAAAAAATAAGGATCTAAAGAAAAGAGCATAAAGCGAACAGAAACAACACAGAAGACGGCGACACTCGCAGAAGTTTACATTGGAACAAATCGTCTGTGAGCACGCATTTCTAGTTCTGCCCACAGTATACGGACTTATGTATCACTACGTTTGTAGCAACACGTATGCCACTCATAGCAAGTGCTTAACCTAGTGCCGTGTCGACTATAAAGTGTTTGAGGAAGATATTTGCCTTTTCTGAACATTCTTCTCAGGCTACGGTCAAACTAATTTCTGTTATGTGAGAGTACTGGCAAGTACAAACTTGATAGTTTTTTTCTATTTGTTTTCTCTTTTATTTGCGTATTTACGCATTTCAAAACAATATACCCCACATGTTGTAGCATCAGACCCAACTGAGTCGGGTGTACAAGGAAAATCATAATAGGTTTGCCGCCTTTTTTCGAATGATGATCTATGTAAGAACAATATAGGGATAAAATAGGCGAAAGAAACTTGCAATTTTAGTTTATTTTTACTTTCTCACCTGGTTAACCAGTTCTGTGTTTAAAGAAGGCTACTTTGGAGATTCAACTTAACATGCCCAAGAAGTTTGCGATTACGAGACATCGGAACATAGCGAAGTGAATATCTTATGTCCCGTTTCTACTGATCAAAATGGTTGTAAGTACGGAATAGTTACAGCACGCATGCTGTCTTTTCATTCTCAACAGGGGCTGCACAAAGCGCTGGATAAATGGTGCAAGGAATACGGGGACATCTGCGGGTAAGATATCGTAATACACCTCGTTATTGTAATGTGCAAAAGAAACATCCGCAGGCGTATTAGAAGAGGCAAAACCGATGAACATGAATAAACAAGTGAATGTAGTTGAGCGCCCGTTGTAGATATGCAGCGATCAGGTATACAGTACCTACTGTGCATTTGTGAGAGGGCGAATTGATAAGAGGATAAGAGGCACACTGGGAGTGTGTCTTTCAATCTATGCATCACTTGCTTACGCTGTTTATGTTCTTGACATCAT
Organism: Rhipicephalus microplus; assembly: GCF_013339725.1. Classification (NCBI taxonomy): domain Eukaryota; kingdom Metazoa; phylum Arthropoda; class Arachnida; order Ixodida; family Ixodidae; genus Rhipicephalus; species Rhipicephalus microplus. The sequence continues at coordinate 70,737,966 of NC_051174.1, read as the reverse complement.
GTTTACTGTCAGAACTTCTAGCACTCGCAGATCCTAGAAGCGGTATTATAAGATTTATACAACAATAAAACGCACGTATATCTCTTTTGCTGCAAAATTCATGATCTTCTAAAAATTCCCGTTTTTTCTTTTTATTTACTAAACGATGACACGGAAGCTGATGCAGCTATCTCAGATAATATCACGGAAGTTGCAAGTTTCACTGATAAATATTGGAAATACAAAAAACGTGTGAAGTGAAAAAGATCCTGTCGTCCTGCGGATATACTGTGGCCAGTATGTCACCATGCCCGTAAACCTCAAAGCGGCACTGGGATAGCGAATCGCTAATAGGCGTGGCTATGCATCATGATTTTGAAAGGATAGTCCTTAAATAACTGTATAGCTATTGCACGTTAAAAGCATCAAAATATTCTGAACGTCATAGTTATCTTGTATCTTAAAGAAGCCACTGCATACTTTCTTGACAACGAAGACATTTTAGTTAACATTAGCATAGCCTGATTGTTCTAATAGAAAAGTAGAGGCCACAAAAACTGCGAAACTGTTATGGAAAAAAGAATGAAATTTCAGTGAAAAACTAAAGTACGAGAAGATATGTTTGTTGACCATACAAACGAACTGTAAGGGTGTGATAAATGGAGCTCATCCGCTTGAAAAAAAGTGTGCAGCAATACTTTTACTTGCTGTCGTAAAACTGCTGCATTGCCCTAAATGACTGAATTAAAGCTGCTATAATGTATTGAATTATGAATAGGCGAGCTGTAACATGAATAATTTAGTTGTGAAAGTGCACGCACCACCTAATGCTAGGGACATAGGTGTTTCTTCTGTGCGCAACGTTAATTTTTGCGTTAGTGTCATAAATTTTGTTGGAACTTTGCTACATCGTTCTCTTTTGTTGTTACTGAAATAAATAGAACTTAAATTAATAAATGACTATGACAACCTAGAAACTTCTTCTTGAACCATTTGATTAGTAACACGAATGTGGGAAGCCCTCATGGGGCCTATATTGGATTTTATTTTAATCTCGTAGCATTCATCAGCACTTGCTGGTAACATGTAGCTAGTTCACCATACGTGCATCAGTTGAAATTTTACTGTACCTAACCTAAACAGGTTCTACAACGGCGACGTCCCATTTCTCCTCATCAAGGACCTGGATTTCCTGGAGTATGCTTATATCAAGAACTTCCAGAATTTCACAGCTCGTGGGGTAAGATACGCTTGGTGCGCACTTGCACACTCGAATCCATGACTAGGTCAGTATGAGAACGATGCGGTTGGCAACATTGCGTCCTCATTTATAATTTCTAGAGCACAGATCTTAGACGCCCGTTTCGGCGTTGGGCGACATAGCCATCGTGGTAACCGACAGAGGGAACGAGGATCACAGAGGGCGAACGCGGTGTATCTCGGTATCACGGGTTGCTGACCTTTAACCTTACTTTCTTCTTCCATCTCGTACGCTCGCCTCTCGGTCAGAGCTCGTGCGCATGAAAGGCTCGCAAGTGCACAGCCACTGGTTTCACTTGTCGTGAGAGCACTGCCAGCGTTTCGCTTGGTTCTAGCCACCCGCAATACCGATTGGTGCGCCGAGTTTCTTCAAGCAATGCGAGTATTACCAAGGCTGCTGGAATCTCCAAGCACTCGTGTGTGAAAACTGGCGTGTTTCGCCTACGATCAACATTAGCGAACCCGACTGTGGTGCTCCAACTGTTACATTGATATAAGTTGAAGTTTTCGCTTTGCCAAGCACAAATTCGCCAAAAGAAAAATAGCGAAGTCTTAAATGGTTTGTCTTGTTCGTTTTCTTTTTTCAATCTTAAACACGATGCAATACTACATTGTGCCATGTCAAACTGGTCACAATTTAAGGGACACCAAGAGGTCCGCATATTGTGCCACGTTACGATGATCTATAATTTACTCGATACCAGTACATAGACAATAACGCATTGAGTGAAAGTTGACGAAACGCTGCCACTTTAGCAGGTGTGATGCAGCTATTGTAAAGTAAGCATTTTCTTTGCAACGGCAGCCATGGAATAATGAAACATTAGTGAACTCTTTTCTGATTTTTTCTTACTTAAAACCACCTATAGGTGACAAACGGCCATTGTTCTATGTTATTAAATTTTGTTTGCTGAGATTTCATCTATATTTAGTTTGAAATGTTCCATGAACAGGACGAGATTGTGATCACAAGTGCTAGTTATTTATGCGTATTATCTCTAGTGAAGTTCAACTAAGAGCCGTCGCTAGTCTTAGTTGCTATCTTTCGTCCTTGTGTCTTCGTTCGGTGTGCAGTACTTACGCATAAAATGCGAATTGGCTTTTTAGTACAATGACTGCTGAGTAATTGCTCATCATTGATGCATCATGTTGCTGCAAACAGGGACATAGGCAGAACTTTTTTTTCTCTGGAGTCAAGGAGGAGAGCACCTTTTTGATCTGAAGTGAGGTCGCGGTAGGAATATGTGCCGATTGTCATTTTGTGCTCGGCATGCCATAACTACAAGTATTACAGAAGGGGGGGGGGGATAACATGGGTGCTGGCTACGCCAAAGGCTGCAAGCATGACCACAAAACAGACTGTGGTCTCTTGCGTAAGTGTTCCAGTCGTGATTACGCCGGTATAACGCACGAGAATATGGCGTTTTTTTTTTGGCGTATAGCGTCGCAAAACTATCATGTGATTATGAGGAACGCTGTAATGAAAGGCTACGGAAATTCGGACCACATGCTCTTCTTCAACGTGTACTTCTAAGTCTAAGTCTAAGCAGACGAGTTCCAAGCATTTTTAAGCTCCATCGAAACTGCGGCCTCCGCGGCCGGCATTGGACCCAACGACCTGCAGATTATCACACGAGCACAATAACCACAAGTCCATCATGCGGAATGATATGACAAGAAATGTACACTTTGCAAAGGAAGTTAATTTACCTAGTCGTAACTTTTCAAATTTCTATCAGTGACTACTGTACATAATGCAATGCAATGTAAACTACTCTATTATTATGCTTTGAAAATACCAGGCCTCTTTGAAGCAGCAGCGTCCACATTCACTGCGCATGTGAGTCTGCATGTGTGCGTGACGTGTTACTATATGGGACATAAACACATACCAATTTTAGAAATACTACGGTATTTCCTTTTCTGACGCACCAACAGGTTACGATGCGGACTGACCAGATGCATCCGGTTGTCGGTCAGATGGTGATCCACGTGCGTGGCGACCAGTGGAGGAGAATGCGCAGCTGCGTCACATCCGGTTTCACGAGCAGCAAACTGAAACAGGTAAAGAGTGAGATGCCACGCTGTGGGATAAATCACCTTGTCACTGAGGCCACTCTTCTCTGCAGCGGTGATGCGTTCACACATTTATGTGGGCCCTCCGAAAGGTGTGGGAATTTCCGCAGTGCTTTTTTTTGTTTTTACAGTGACATGAGGGCTACATAAAACAAATATGTAACGACTGGTGTCAACTTCTAAATTGCTTGGCGCTGTCAAGTGTAAATTTTTGGCAGTTCTTGTGAAGCTGTTTTTTGTGTGTACCATTTCCTTGCAAAAAAAATATCTTCGATAGAATCCACGAAATAGCTTTACTTTCTTGTTTAGAGAAAATTACGCCCAAGTTACGTGCACATAAAACAAGTCTGCTTGTCAATATAATCCGTATACAGCAAGAAAGTAAACAGTAAAGCTTCTTTCTTGCTCAAAGCATATTTAGAACGTACTAATAAATGCATGGTTTGGTGGTCAATGAGATTCGGCATTCGCACACATCTTTTTCCTTGGTGTCATTAAAAAAAAGGTATATTGAACTATTCGAGTTAGCAGAGTATTAAATATGGGTCTCCAAGTATGCTCTAATATTTTATGTATTGTTATCAAACTTGTGCAACTGTGGCTGATTTGTTATTATATTTTACATGCACACATCACTGCTCCTTGTGCACTTGAAGGACTGGTATGGGTTATGACACTTAGGCACTATAATGCTTTGTTGCAAATGGTGCCCCTTCATCTTAGATGTTAAAGCAATCTGCAGGATACACTGCACTCTGTAGCTTAACTTTGTGACCAATTGATCGGTTCATTGAAATGCTTCAGATTGGTTTAGAACCCTAAATATGTGTGGCTCTGATTCATTTTCCTAACATTTGTTTATTTTGTTTTTGCAAACATCCTACTGTGGTGGAAAGAGCAAGCACGGGTGCATAACAAGAGCTAAATATCAAAATCAATTCTATTAAAATTTGAAGCAAAATATGGGATTAAGCTGCAGAACACATTATAAAGTGGAGTAAAAAGATAGCAAGGTAATACAAATCGTCACAATGTAAGTATATATATTTGCCATGATGGATCAGTGATTACAGTGCTAGGTTGTGGACCGAAAGGCCATATGGGTTCATGACACAGCGTCCGTGTAATGTCTCCCTTGTATTCATCTATTTTCAGCGTTGTTGTTCCTTTATAATGAATTACAACCAACTAGCCCAAGTTTCCTTTCGATTGCCCCACACATTGAGTTAACAAAGAGGGGGGCGCTGCAACAAACCTGTGCTCCTCCGCCCTTTTGTAGTGAAAACCTGCACATGCTTATGCACATAAAAATCTCGTGAATTGCTGGCTTTGCCTTCCTTGACTTTTCATTTTGGTTACGACTAAATATTGCCTCAAATAAAATTGTAGCTCGCATTAAAACTAGGAGGGGAATATTTCGATCGATAAACTGTGGCCGCTGCAGGAGCTGCATAAAATAATCGTGCAATGAATGTGCCAGCCTTCCGTGAAACGTCCGACTTCTCCGCACTGCACTTCGTAGACTTCATCCAAATCTAAAGACGGACAGTCCACCAAGGAGTGTGCGGTGGTGACGCTACTCAGCTGGTGACCCGAAGGTCACGACTTTCATCATGGCCGCGGCGGTTCTCGTTCGAGGGACGCGACGCGCTAGAGGCCCGTGTGGTCTGCGATGTGAATGCGCCTTAAATATAGAAATTTTCGAAGCCGTCCAGTACAGTATGCCGAATAACCATGTGGTCATATCGTACGCAAAATCCGAGAAATTGTATTTAAAATGGTGCAACCTAATATAAATGTTCGGGTCTCTGTTAGCGCGCTGCTTACATGTCCTGTGAATCGTTGAAGGAACGTGAGTGTGTTCACTCTATTGTTTGCACAACGCACAGATGGTTCCGCACATCGCGGAGTCAGCCGAGGTTTTCATGGACATGCTGGAGCTTTACGCTGACTCGGAGAAGGAGGTGAACCTTCGCCTACAGTTCCAAGCGCTTTCTATGGACTACATCGGCCAGGGGGCCTTCGGCATCGAGACATGCTTCCAGCGCGACGTGGAAAACATCTTTTTCACAACAGCTCGTCGGGTGCTGCCGGGAGTGATGACGGGGCCCGCCCACATGATTGCACGTGCGTTGGCTGGTTTATTCATCGACATAACTACGTTACTCAAGACAGTTGTCTTGCCTTATGCGATAATGAAAGCGAGGCTGAATTAAGAAAACTGAGTGACGAAACTGCAAAACCATTGCTGGTTTATTGACAATTTATTTACACAAAGAGTTATTGGTTAGTATTCCATTGCATAAGGACATTTATTGCTTGAAAATAGAGCTTTCCTACGCGGGTATGCGTAGTTCTTGGCTACAGAGCAACTCCAATCCCAAAGAGTTTTCTATTTTTGCACTTCAGCTTGAATTTTGAACTGCGCGTTACTAGAATTTCAAAAATACCATTTTATAGAGCCAAAACCACATTGTCCCCAAAATTCACCGAAGGGTCCCATGTTATAGTGGGCAGCGCTTGTAAACGTCCTTTTCAAGATCATTCAAGAACGTGCTGAGAATTGGCCACAGATATACAGGGTTAATTACGCTCGACTGATAACCCGTATGTCGCGAGATTTAATCGCAACAGTGGTGGCCGCATGTTCGACAGAGGCGAAAATGCTGAAGGACCGTATACGTAAGGCACGTTGATAAACCAGAGGTGAAGAACCACGTCCTTGATAATCACACCGGGAGTTGGGGACGTTAAACCCCAACAATTAGGTTATTATGATGCGTGCGGTTTAATGTCCCAACATGACCATATGATGTTGAGAAACGCCGTAGCGGAGGGCTCCGGAAATTTCCACCACCTGGGGTTCTTTAACGTGCACCCAAATATAAGCACACGGGCCTACAGCATTTTCGCCTTAATCGAAAATGTAGCCGCCGCACCTGAGATTCAATCCAGCGACCTGCGGATTAGCAAACAAGTATTTTAGCCACTAGACCGCCGCGGTGGGGCAACAATCATGGTATGCAGCACGTGCTCAAACATAAGCGCCTGCTTTGACCACCGCTTGGTAAAAATGTCATGTTGCAGCGCTGTCTGGGAGATTTTTAGCTGTTTTCTCGTTGCAAACTATCTCCAACGCGTGCATGTTAGCTTTTGCTAAGCATCAGCATAAGTACAAGTGCACCAATGCTATTTCTGTATTTTGCCTTATCAATGTTTGGCTGTTTATCATTGAGATCATGAGCCGTGGCTTATCACTTTGACGCAATCCTTCGTAAACCACTGATGCTGATCGTTCTGGTGCACGTACATGAGGTTTCTTATTTGTCTTCGCAGTTTGCTTCCTCTAAGAATACGCTATGAAGATTTTCATCGTGTCTGACCGTTCGGAATACATCCATTAGCAGCAATCAGAGGTCATTGCTGAAAAATGTAATGGTTGCCACACTTGTCGTTCAGGAACCGAAAAGTCTGCTCCGTAAGTTCAGCACTGTTCACGAGGTACATATCTTAGCGCAGAGAGAGAAAGTCATAGATAAACTTAGTTCGCAGCATTCACGCCCATGCCTTGGTTGAGCACCGGACCTTTGCCCTACTGTAACTGAGAGGAGTGAAATATTATCTTTCACGTACCTTGCAGCGACCCATGTTACGATTCTCCTTTTGAACCGTACCTCACACCGCCCAAACAACCCTCTCTCTCTCTCTCTCACACCCCCCCCCCCCCCACACACACACACACACACACACACACACACACACACACACACACACAACCAAGGGAACAAAATGATAATTTCGCAGTGTCAAATCACTGTAAAATCTGCTGTTGAAGAGTTGTAACATTGCTTGGACTATTGCACCACACATAAGCCGGCATTACGAATTGTGGCTTTAGAAAACAGGTGATTACATTTTATATGACACCTAGATGGAGGCACAGTTGCGAATGTAAAAATTACCTCTAGGGAACAATTTCGCTGCCATTTGCAAATAGAGTGTGGTTTTAATGCAACGGTGGGCCTTTAAAAAAAGGCAGGTCACATTTAAATTTTTTTTGAAGAGTCAATTACCTCAAGGGAAAATTAACGCACCATTTGTAATAAAAGCAAATGTCTAATGCTGTGATCTTGTGCTTGGTGTCATGTGTAATTATCTGTTATAGTGTGCTTTCCAGCGCATGTGAAACACATATCTGAAGTTTGAACGTCTTCTTTTGAAGGTATTTTACCTATTTCTACTTAAGCTCCACGGCTTTTGCACACATGAACTTTTTTTGCCTATTTCATGCCTTTCATGTGTCATTCGTTTGCACTACATTTGCACATGATTTGTTGTGCTGTATAGCATTTTTATTTTATTATTGTATTTTTACCACATATTTGTCTGCTAAGCGGGAAGGGCCACCGTAACGGCACCAACCATGCCTATTGATCAATTCAGCAAAAAAAAAGATACGCAATATTTTCAAAATAGTTATTACCTTTCACCGCACATATGAATACTTTTACTTATAATATCATAGGCTACTTAGTAATAGTCGTTTGACACATCCGTTTTATTCAAAAATATAATGACAACAAAAACAGCGATAAGTTGAACTCAAGTACAACTGCTCAATAGGTTTACCATGACACCTATGCCATCTTTGACTTGTCGTTTAGGAGTGCTCTAGAGCTCTCTCCTGAGAGAAAGAGTTTGTGAGAGAGAGAGAGAAATCTTGAAGAAAGATAGATGCGCAACCTCCTTCTCTCTCAGGGGAGCGCTCTAGAGTGCTTCGAGACGACTAGTCAAAGATGAAATTATGAACCAGTTGGCAAGGCTTTTAGTACACATTGGCAAGGCTTTTAGTACAAGAGTCACTAACGACAACTACATGTCCCGGCACTGAATTAGCCTTTCTCCTTGTTCCTGCTTGCCTTTTGCACAGAGAGCACAACCACACTGGGCAACGCAATGAAGCCTTTCTATTGGTTTCTTGGCCAATTCGGTTCCCTCACATTCAAAGTTTTTTCAAAGGAGACTACGAAGATGATCGAAAAGCGCAAGAGACACCCAGAGGTGAGTTTAAAGTCCGTTTAAAGTCAGTTTTTCAGTCAACAAACTTTATTTGGGTCCTAAGGAACTACACTGTCGTAGTCGTGGGCCACGCCCACGTTGGGGCCGAAAGGCCATGGTCCTCCACGCGTTCACGGGCCCTTTGGAGGGAAACGACTAATAAGTATAGAAAAGAGAAGCATACATGAAAAAAAAGAAATTTCGGCAAGAAGCCTTTCAAGACACGCACCATGCACGATTCTTTGCGCTGGGAATAAAGAATAAAACGACCTTGATTGCGTATACCCTGTCGAGTAGGATAAATCTAGCGACGCTTGACGCCTCTTCGGCTTTAGCCACCCTGTGACGCTGGTAAACAACAAAAATACTCACTTTGCAAAACAGTATTGGGCTGTGAGCTTACCACAAAGCAGAACAAGAACAATAGCATAGACGCCTCTGCAAGTGCACGAGATCACTAAAAAATGGATTTATCTAGAACTTTCCAGGAGAATGGCGAAGAATGAAAATGAATAGTCATGGCGACTCGATATGTATGTTGCAATTTTTTTCCCATACAACTATTCATCATGGCTTCATGTACCTTATAGAATGTTTTACGGCATCAACGTAAGGTGAAGTATGCTGATCCGACATTACTACAGGGGACGTATATAGCACAAGGGATTTATGAGGTCATCGCTCGACAAGATGCAGCAGAAATGGAAGCTGCAAAATATGCAAGATGCAACATATCGAAGCTTCACACTAATGGAGCCAAGCCTGATGAACAAAGGCAGTTAGGTGGCCCTGCATGTTGTATTTTAAGGGTGAAGTACATAGGGTAGCACAATGTCCGACCTTTATTGTCGAGGCTCGCTGCCGTCCCTAGTCGAAGCTCAGGGGGGAGACAAGTGCGCGCAATACTGTCTCGGAGCGTACATAGCATGTATATGGTTTACAGGTACACTGTACTCTGCCCATAAATCTGTTTGTGCATCTGTCCATTCATCCGTCCATCGGTGTATCTTTCTGTCCGTCCATCCATGCACGCTATACGTCCATTCGTTCGTGCGTCCGTCGGTTCAACCTTGACATCATGGACCTTAAGACCTAGCCTCTCCCACTCGTCATCGTTCATCTTTGTATCTTCACGTTCTTTATCTTTCTCACTGTTTTTGTGGCTGTTTTTCGGACCTGATGCTTTGTATTTCTTTTTTTCTACTTCTTTTCTTTCTCTGTCTATTCTGTTTTTGTTCTTTCGATTAGAGAAAACGGCGCGATAGACAAGGACCTTAAAGCACACGGGCCACTTAACTTCATTGGGGCTAAGAACGTAAATAATTAAATATATACGTATCAGGATTCGTCCTTATAAAGAAGAAAATGAAAACGAATGAAGAGATATCGAATGGACACCGATGCGAGAATATTTGAGCACATGACATGATAATACAGACGGGATAACACATCTATTTTCTGACCATACAGTCTTGTGAGCCTCTATGATTTCGCACCTTAGTTGCTTCCTGTTAGCGGGTAACACGCCACATTACTGAACACGGGACGTGAGTCGCACTTTTTAAAATGAATTCTAAAAGGGCTGCGGATGGTTCTTGTTATAATTAAATTGGTGTTAGCGGAGCCTTTCATTCGAACAGCGGCGAGTCTGGGTCACATACGTACTCTTTTGCATTTGTAAATAATATCCTGTACACGCGATTTGGAACACACTTAACACGCTGTGACTTATGTTTGCTAATGCATTGAAAGCCCTCATGTGGGAGAGGGGGGGGGGTTATTAGGTTTACCGCACAGTATGAACAGCTTGTTAGGCACGGTTAAAGCAACAGTTATATTTGTACGCTATCGTATGCACTTGGCGGCTGCTCGCTCTGCTCCGAACAATGCGCGTTATTAATATTAAGCAATTTGCCTACGGATGATGCTTAACCAACAGGTCACTGCCACAGCATTTATGGCTGTTCAAATCTTGACCACTGTATTAAACTATAAAAATATCACAGCATATCCACGCATAGAATGATGATGAGTGGGATGAAGCGTCCATCCGCGTGTGCGTTCTTTTTTCCGTCCGTCCGTCCGTCCACCCGTCCGTCCATCCGTCCGTTCATCCTGTTCGTTCGTTCGTTTGTTCATTCGTTCGCTCGTTCGCTCGTTCATTCGTTCGGCTGTCTCTCTGTCTGTCCACTCCCTATCACATTAAAGCACGCATCGGACGGACGGGTGCTTCGCCCTACTCATCATCATTCACTCTGTGGTTATGCTGGTGACACAGAATGGAAGGACGACGACCAGGTGATGCTATAAAGAGCTTCGCCCATAATGTCAGTTCACCTGTACAGTTTCACAATGCAGATGCAGAATTTTAATATAGCAATGCATTGAAGATCTTGCTTACGTTATGCAAACAAGAAGAACCCTCAGAGTGGTCGCTACAGATGGGGCCACAATTTTCGTTTTGTTTTCCTTTTTTTCGCTTAAACACTTCAAATGTGTGTTCAAAGAGTTTTGATTCATTAATGTTATTTTCGCAGCTTCGCAAGCCCGATATCCTGCAAAACTTGTTAGACGCTGAAATCGAGGAAGAAGCCTTGAGTGAGGCCGTGAATGAAAGCGGAGTGAAACAAACAGGTAGGACATAATTGCTGACTTTGGGCAACCTGCGACTCTGGGAATTGAGTACCGACTTTTCGCAAAGGCCATGCACGAAGTGTTGAAAAACAACAGGGCCTATTTCTGAGCTGGTTGGTGCGTACATGAGAAAAAAAAAAACACGTGCAAGTTGTGCATGGACTAAGTGAAGGAACGAACTGACAGACAAGAACACCAACTTCCAACTGTGGGATCACAGAAACCACGCAGATTTAAGAATACTGTCATAGAAATTAACATCATATCAAGAGTAGTCGCATGGTGACACACATCTTCATGAGCGACTAAAAAACTGTCATTTTTTCCTAACAGTTCTGCATAGTGTAGTTTCCGACACAACAGTTGGAAGTTGGTGCCCCTGTCTGTGAGTTCGTTTATTCACTTTGTCCCCGTACTCTGTGCGCCGTGTTTGTGTTCTTCATGAGCAATGAAAAGCAGTTTGTGCTTAATTTGCTAAACATTTTCACTTCCATTTTTTTTTTGTTTCTACAGCAGATGGTTTCAAGAAGAGGGTTCGAGCTCTTTCCCCGAGAGAAGTGATCATGAACGCCACTTTGCTCTTCATGGGAGGGTGAGATGAACACCTTTATCAGGCAGCTTAACTAGGGCGTAACTTTACAGATCATATGAACTAAGCAATCGCTCAACATCTTGTTTGGCCTAATATCAGATTCGTACTGTTCAGCGCAATAGCCAAATGCGGAACCAAATGGTCCGCCCTAAGGAGTCAACGGTATACGGCTTACACATGAAATTCTCGATCGTCTCAACGAGATTTCTCGTGAACGAAACTGCCAGGTAAAAGTCAAATCCTAAAGAAACAGTAAAAACGTCCCTCTGTGGCGGGCTCTTTCCATGTGGTTTTGAATATTGCTTTCAGCCCATTTGTCGCAACATTTATCCTCGTATAAATGTGCATACTAGAAAAAAAAAGCTAAGTGCACCGAGAAATACAAGAAGTGCAATACAACTGGAAGTACCTGGTGAATCTCAAATGGCAGATTAAAAAAAAAAACACTTTTCGACGCTAAATTGTGCAGTGCCTCAGTGAGTAGATTCTGAAAATTGTTTTTTCATTGATGTTATACTGGAAACTCTGCACAACCATTCACAAATTAGAGCTATAAGTTAACAGTTACACAACCCTTTAAGAGATCATGTAAAATTAATTGACCGTCAGTCATCGCCGTGAGGTCGGCACATATTGTGTGGTTAAAACACACATATCTGAATTGCACTATTATAACTATCCGGCTACTGTGGAGATCTCTAACAGGTGGCCCACATTGTGCCCCCCCTCCCCCCAACAGCAGCAGCCTGCTGATTTACACGAAATAAAGTTATGTAGCTCTGCTATATATCATTCGCCGTAGTTTCCTGCCTTCGCCTATCAGGTGGGCTACGCATGCGGGACTAGCCTTGATAATTTTTAATGAGGCACTCCATGTGGTCATTATTCATTCCAAAATTACCATGGAACAAAACTTAATATTCTACAATAGGCTTTGAGATTTTAGCTACTTTGGAAATCAGTATCCGAACCTTATTCAACCCTGATATAAAATGGACCCTTCATAAATTACCTATTTGTGGGATCTCCGACCTAGTGAAATAAAAGTGGTCCAAGAGGCAACGTTTGGTGACATGTTGCATCAAACTCTCTATGAACCTGCCTCCTTTATACCTCTGCTCTTAGAATCTTCGCTGTCTCGGCCCTTGCTGGCATAAATTTCATGAATACGCCCCTCTAGCTGAGGTTACTTATAGACCTCTGCACTGTAGAACACATTCAGAAAAATTATTTCATCAAGTAATCATGGCTGTGTCCCAACTTCTGCTTATGCGAAGACTTCCTCCGTTTTTCGCCAACGGTAAGGTATCAGAAATTCGAATGTAAAAGCAATAAATTAGTGACCTTTGCGCCCCGCTCTTCGCAGTTTCGAGACGACGTCGATTGCCATGTGCTATCTCAGTTTCCTGCTCGCCAAGCACCAGGACGTCCAAGAGAAGCTCAGAGAGGAAGTGAAACAAGCTGTCAGCGAATCAGAATCGGTACGTCAGGAAACCATGACAGCCTACTTACCTCTTTATATATTGCGTGAAATAGTGCAGGGCCAAAGTGCAAAATGTATGTGTGCGATTCAGAGATCTAGAAAATAGATGTAAGGGGGTAAGTGTAAATTAGGGTTAATTATTTGAATTCAGGTAATTTAAGCATTTTTCGCTGAAGTACATGAAGTGACCTATTGCGTAGAAGCATGGATGCCTTATACAGAAAGGCCGATGTTTTTATTGCTGTACCTATATTTGTCATATTTGGCCTGCTCACTTTACAAAGGATAGTCGCGAATGTCATGCCTTCGGCTGTCTCTGTGAGTGTCTTTCACCTGCACAAAACAGACTGGCAGGACGTGAGTACGGTCATGTCGCGTTTGAGAGAATCGCGAGTGGGTGCGGGATGTTGGACAAAGTTTAATGATACTATAAAATGAAGATATAAAGAAAAGCTTCTAAAGTCTGTATACTCTGTTGGAAACTCAAGAAGTAAAGTTGAACAAAGAAAATAAGTATCAAAGCAGGATGAAAATCGGAAAAGTGGAAACAAGTGGGCACATGTGCATAAGGGGTCTCGGGGTGACTACTATGGTACATTTGTATAGGGGCAACCGAAGGAACCAGTCGCACGCGCATTTTTGTAGTAAGGCGTGTACAGCGCCCGTTCCCGACATTTTCTGCTTACTATTGGTCTTCCTGGACTTTGTAATCGCTTTTTTAACGCCTCGTTATACTTGATATTTGAGAGCATACGTCCAGTGGTCTGTGTTGCCAGAACTGCTTTTTTTTTTACAAATTGCAGTGTTCCATTGTCACTGCCTCTTCAGTTTCGCCAATGGCATTTTTCTTTATGACAATTTTTGTTGTGCTTTATTTACACCAAGATAATAATTGACGGTAAATACACAAATTATTGCGACATTTGAAGAACTGTCGGTGCATACCCCTATAGGAATTGACGCCGATTCTCGCCCACCTAACAATTTGCCATCGCATACCCCCGTTGATATTATACTTCTCTTTTGCGACAAACTATGCCAATTAGAGATCATATGTACACTTGATTATGTGCCGCGCAACGCTGACGCTTGAGGGTAAGGTGCAAGAAGAGTGACGCATGAAGATTGTTTTATGTTTAGCACGATCACTTTTTGCTGTATTGGCTTTTTATGAAAATGTGTGCTATGAAAAATGACTTCTTGTTGCTTTTTTTCTTCAAAAGGGTATTTTGGACTACGATATGCTCACGAAGAAGTTGAAGTATCTCATCCAAGTTGTCGAGGAAGGACTAAGGCTGTACCCTCCGGCAGTTGTGTATGTGCAAGGCTCTTGCTTTTCTCATTTACTTATGCAAACTAACAATAATGCTGACTCTTGACTTGAGCGAATTTTCTTTGTGTAAGGCAGCCAACCACACCTAAAGGATCCCGTAGGACAATCACCCAAAGATCTGGTGCTGTAGCATAATTAAGGAAATCTTTGTAGCCGATCAGTGCTAGTTTTCATGCCTCAATTTTTTTTCTGACATGATAACAATAATTTTGTCTTGGATAGTTGGCGCTGTTAATATGTGATGCTTACAACAATCGTTTTTGTTATCTCATCAACCACTTTTGTCACTCACCTTCTCGGCCACTGTGTGTCCTTTAATAAGTGAACATATTATCTTATACACATTGTTAGAAACTTCCGTCATGTTTGTGTGTTACTTTATACATACGAACTGCTACGAAGAAATGCGATTGACACAGCAGACCACGATGGTTCTTAATTCTATCGTTTCACTTTGGGAACAGGGCGGCAAAATATACTTGCCTAGCTTCCTCCAGCTGAAAAAATGTGTGGTAGCGTACAACTTTTTCCTGTGACTTAGTAGCTGTTTATTTTTGCATGAAAGTATTCGCTTTATTGTACGCACTTTCTTGTACCCGTTAAATCTTTGAATTCATGATGTGCACTTCAAGTTTCTTTCATGAATACTATTATTGACGTTTCCGCATTTCAAATGTGGCCAGTTTCGTTTGCACTGCATTGAGGTGCTTCTGCAACGCTGACGCGGTCTACGATTGCTCCATGACGAAGGTAGTCCACATATGAAACACAGGTGGTCAAACTCTTCAAGACATTAGCTGTTGGCGACACTTGTTCTGCCTCAATTAGAATGATGTGCTAACACCTATTTTTGCTCAGGCAGCCGTCTTACGCATCGAATACATCAGACCACTAACCTTTTCATTATGCAAGTTTTCCCTGCAGATATTTGTTGCTTTATTTGAATATCTTAATCGACATTTTGTTTCCTCCAGTCGCCACAAATTTACCATCTCTCCTTCTTTCAGGCTCTCTCATACTCCTGACTATTAAATTAGGTTTATTTTGCCTTGCATATTGCCCACTTTTCCCAGCGTCTCGTAATTGCCCTGCAAAAGTTATCCTTGCCTAACTATTTGTGCACTTTAAAGGTCCATTCGAAATCAACCGAGTTGCAAGTTTTGTTCAAGAGTAATATTGACAGTCAGTTATTTGAATTGAACAAGCTCCAACCAGTGTTGTATTTGACTGTCTCATTTGCGCTTACGCTATGGGCGCCAATTGCCCATCTCCACCGTGAACCTTTGGTCTTGGGAGGAGACGAGGAAACTTACAAGATAGAATTGTATGAGTGATAGACGCAGTCATGAATTTGTGAACATCATTGCTATTGCCGTAACATCTTTGTAGCCTCATTACCAATAAATCTATAATTTACACATACACATTGCGTCCGGCCTAGCTATAGCACTTCTTTTTTCCGAAACATATATTGCTATCTCCAGCGCCACATCACGGCAAGCTGACGAAGACTTCGAGTGGAATGGCATGAAGTTCAAGGCCGGCACGTGCATTATGTCTCCGACGTATCAGCTGCACAGAGATCCTCGCTACTGGGTTGATCCAGACACTTTCGATCCTGAAAGGTAAGAATTTCTAAGACACGTTGCCCTAGTATATTGTACTCCTGAGTCGTAGCTATTTCGTACAATACGTGCAGTTGCATACTATGCTATCAGGAGCACCTTCGCTCGTTAGTCCAGGACTGTGGGCTGGGCTGTGTATTTGTTTCTTCATATGTTGTGTTTTCGCGTTAGGGCATGCATATACTCTCCTCATGATACAGAAAATATTGCGTTAAACATAAGCAAAACTCCATTATTAGAAGAAAAAAATAACCGTGATATATTAGGTGTCACGGTGTCGTGAGAATGCGTGTGACACATGCATCAGCTTACAGCTGTTATTACACGTTGTGAGAAGGACGCAGAGTTTCAAAGTTCCAATTTAAATATAGTTATTGCTGAATTGACGTATTTACGAGGTTTTGCGCTTCCAGTGTGCACTTCTCTATATTTCTATGTTTCTTATTTGTAAGGTGCTTCATCGAATATATCACAAGAGATGACTTGTCTTACGATAGCTGTTAATTTTGCGAATTTTTTTGAAAGAAAGTATTTCTTAAAAAAACAATACCAACCAGTCCTAGTAGCCACTCTTTTGAATTTTGCAAAACCTCGAGTGAATCTTGAATGACAGTGAGAAAGTGGGTTCGATGGCCAAACGAGTGCTTCACGACGAATAATTACAGGTTCAGTCCAGAGAATGAGTCCTCCATCTACAAGATGGCATTCCAACCATTCGGCGTGGGACCCCGTCATTGCGTGGGCTTCCAGATGGCCCGCCTGGAGCTTCGATACACCCTCGCCAGGCTTGTGCAACGATACCGAGTCGAGCTTGGCGAATCTCAGAAGGTGCGAAAAGCCTGACACTTATAGATGTTGCACTCGTGTTCTGCATTCATTCTTGTATGTGCCTGAAAAGCTTGATGCACCTGCACACCACAAACTGATTATGCTGTGCGATCTCAACCATCAAAAGAAGGTTTAAATACATGACCATGAGCCTCTCACCAGATGTAGTCAGCGGAAACTTAAGAATTTAGGAATTAAAATGTACCTCTTGACGTGCGTAAAATCGCAGTTGTTTTTTTTTTGTACGACGCAAAGGTCGAG
Organism: Rhipicephalus microplus; assembly: GCF_013339725.1. Taxonomy (NCBI): domain Eukaryota; kingdom Metazoa; phylum Arthropoda; class Arachnida; order Ixodida; family Ixodidae; genus Rhipicephalus; species Rhipicephalus microplus. Next base: position 70,720,837 of record NC_051174.1, on the reverse strand, counting down.
AAGCGCCAATAAAAAAATACATCAAGTCATTTCCTGAGACCAGTGACAAGGCATCACTGCTCACGTGGTCGCCATCCATAATTTTGTCCCGTCTGCTTCCAGAAGATCTGTTGTACTGTAATCCCCACGTTCCTTAGCAACTAGGTAACGAACTATTGATCAACTTTCTTTTGTTAAATTGAATGCCGTCCTCTTGATAGTGCCGTGCTGTTAAAATATTAGGATTGGGCGAGATGCTTTTAAGTATAGACGATTGATGACATTGAGGCAAAGCTACTGATTCATTGAACATGTTTTAAACCATTCGTCTATCACATACTTAAGAAAGACAACGGTAAAAAATCAAGGTATGCTTTTGTACGCGATATGTTTGTTACGAAACCTAGCTAATATTTTGATCATTGTCGTCTTAGTTCTTGATGCTTTTTTTATTTTGTCTAATATCATTGAACACTGTTTTATTACACACTAGCACTATTTTTACTCCCTGGTCTCCATTCTTTGTGCAGGGTGAAATGAAAATGAGTGGTTATGCCATGATTTCTGCACCAGAAAATGGACCCTGGCTCAAGTTTTACAAGCTGTGATTACGAGAAGAAACGGCGCCTCAAAAAGGAGCGCTATATTACTCATCACCATCATCCTCATACGGGTGACTACGGCTTTTGCAAGGCAAAGCCCTCTCCCTTGATCCGCCAATCAACCCTGTCTTGTGCTTCTTGCTACCACGTTGTACCTGCAAACTTTTTAATCTCATCGGCCGATCTAACATTTTGTCTCCCCTCGAGCGTTTGCCTTCTCTGAAAATCCAGTCAGTTATCCTTGATGACCAGCGGTTATCTTGCCTACGTGCTACGTGCCCCGCCAATGTCCATGTTCTTGTTCTTGATTTCAACTATGATATCCTTAACCCCACTATATTTGCTCAACCAGTCTTCTCTCTTCTTGCCTGCCTAGTCGTCCTCAGTTTAAGCTGATTCCTCTTTGTAAACGTCCAGGTTTTTGCTTCGTATACCAGCAAGGTGCAGCTGTTATGTGCTTTTTTCTTGAGGGTTAGTGGTAGATTATCAATCATGATTTGTGAACGCTTGCTAAATCTGATCCACGCCATGCTTATTCTTCTGGTTATTTCACTTTCATGGTTCGGCTCAACTCTTACTACCTGCGTTTAGTAGACATATTCCTTTACAACTTCCTGCGTCTCTCTAACTATGGCACAGCGCTGTTTTCAACCGAGATTGTTGCACATTACTTTAGCTCTATGTATATTATTTCAGGCCTGCTTTTCTGCTTTCCGTGTCCAGTTCAGTAATTAGAAGCTATAATTTGTCCCATGAGTTACTCATCAAGGCAACGTCATCAGCCAATCGCCGGTTTCAAGATACTCTTCATTAAATCTTATCTCTAACTCTTCCCAATCTAGGACCATGAAAACGTCCTGTAGGCACGCGGTGAATAGCATTGAAAAGATCGGGTTTTCCTGACTTACACATTTCTTTATTGAGATTCTGTCGCTTTTTTTAATCGAGAAATATAGTGGCTGCGGATCTGCTGTAGATTTTCTCCAGTATGTTTATGTAGAGTTTGTTGATGCCCGGATTCCGTAGTAACTGCATTACTCCTGAATTCTCGACTAAGTCAAACGCCTTTTTGTTATTTACGAAGACATTGCATTCGGGTTGTTTGTATTCCGTGAATTCTTTTATCACCTGATTGATAGTATGAATTTGATCTATTGTGGAGCAGCCTGTATGAAATCCTGCTTGGTCCTTAGGTTGAGTAAACTCTAATGTCACCAAAATTCTACTAGTTATTATTTTCGTAAAACCTTTGTATATAAGAGACAGTAAGCTGATCAACCTGTAATTTTTCAAAGCCTTGGCGCCTCTATTCTTATAAATTAGGATGATGTTGCCCTGTTTAGAAAAAAATTATTTAAAGCATGCACAGAACACAAAGGCTTCATACCATTCCAGTAACAGGGCATATACACCTCGGCACATCTATATTTCACGACTAACATCACTACGTTACAGTGAAGACATTTGCTCTAATATACATGACAATGTTTGCATATACGTACACAAGAACTCGATGCGATATCATGATACAATGGTATAACGATACAATAGATGCAATGAAACACGATAAGTAACAAATGAAATCATATAAAAAAACTCAACGGGCGCTGCTTAGCACCAAGTCAATTGAAAAATGAGTTGTATCCTTTCGTGTTCCACCTTGACGAAAGGGCACGACCAATGCCACAGAAACTCTTGCTCCCCGAGGAAGAAAAGCTCCTTGGAGAGGAACGCGAGGATCTCTCGTCTCATTCTCCCCAGTATCGGCCACAAAGCACGCCGGCGGCAATTGGCAGCTACGGCCTCACATCGGTTTCTCCAAAGGCTGAACAGCCCCGCAACTATTAACAGAGCGGAGAAGCGGCTACGCGGAAATCGGCCGTTGGACACGAAAGTTCGCACACCCTGTCCCCGAAAATCAGCATTAACCACACGCCAAAAGAGGCAGGAAACCACACATTCAAACATCGCATGTCGATTGGTCTCTACCATGACGCAGTTAGGGCAAGTGGAAGTGCGAACCACCTGCCATCGCTGCAACCGATCTCGCGTGGGGAGCAAGCCCCAGCCCAACCTCCAGACAAAGTCTTTGAGATGCCCTGGCAACACTGCGGCAGTTATTGGTTTCCAAGCGCGGTTCATTACAAATTGACGATGCTGGGGTACCAAGGGTTGTAGAAGGGCGGCCATTGTGTCCACCACTTTAGAATCGGCCACCTCTATCTCTGGGCACGTAGCTTCCAAACGTCGGTGAAATGCCAGAAGGGCTCGATACAAAGATGGTAATTAAGTTGATTGGGCACCTTGGTTTATTTGGCTATCCGACAAGAAGACACGTAGTGATCGCCCCAGATGGTAGCGAGCCAGTGTCTGAGCGGGCATGCCATCATTGCTTAGTATTCGCAATAGTGTGCGGAGGCACAATGTAAAAGCCGTGACGGAAACGTCGGGGAATGCAAAACCGCTTTGATCTCGCGGTTGAGCTAACGCTGGGCGCGATAACAATTCTGTGCCACCAGACCAAAAAATGACCTGATGCAGCTTTGCACTTTCCTGCAGACGTGGAGCGGTGGTTTAACAGAATGGCAAAGGTACCAAAATTTTCCTAGTATATTGAAAGAATGAGGACAACAAAAGGGAACAGCAAGCATCATCGCAGAGTATGGCACCACGAGATCGGCGCTCGAGCTCCGCCATCTTCCTCGTCCTGTCGCTATCTCCAACCTCCCACCTGCCCGCTTGGTTCGCCCAATAAACCTCTTTACATTTGGTGGATCGTGCTGGGTAACCACATCGCCTACAACCTGGAACTCCAATCTCGCACCCTGCCGTCGACCATGCAAGTTGACGCTGCCCAACAAACAATACCTCTCGCGGCCGCTACTTGCCCCGGCCCGGTTCATCAGCGAGACCCCCCGATCTTTGCCGGCACCGAAGACCAGGACGTCGTGGACTGGCTGTCGTCATACGAGAAAGTCAGTGGACCCAACAGGTGGGATGACGCTGCTAAGCTAGGCACTGTCAATTTTTATCTCACCGACGTGGCCAAGCTGTGGTATACGAACCACGAAACCGAGTTCGCGAATTGGTCCGCCTTCAAGGAGGCAATACGTGCCGTTTTTGGTCGTCCTGCCTTACGGAAGCTACGCGCCGAACAACGTCTGCGCACACGGGCACAGGAGCCAGGTGAAACTTTCACATCATATATAGAAGATGTGATTGATCTCTGCCGGCGCGTCGATGCTTCCATGAGCGAGAGTGCGAAGATACAGCACATTATGAAGGGCATCGACGATGACGTTTTCCAGATGCTTCTCGCGAAGTCTCCAAGCACTGTGGCAGAAGTAGTGACTTTGTGCCAAAGCTATGATGAATTGCGGAGGCAACGAGCTCAGACGCGACGCTCATTCCAGATAATCCAACCAGTGACCGCACTGGACGCTATGACTGACCAGACAAACCTTCTCACACAAATGAAAGACTTCGTGCGAGAGGAAGTGGCTCGGCAGCTTTCTCTGCTACCTTTTGCTCAACGCCAGGAGCTCTCGCACCAACAGCCACTGCGACACCCACCACCATTGGCTGCCATGCTCCGACATGTGGTCCAGGAGCAGATTTCCGAGGCTATGCCGGTGCCCTTGCAGCAGCCCCCCGTCACCGCGCCTCTTACTTACGCTGAGGCACTAAAGCGGCAGCAGCGACACCACCCCCCGTCGTTCCAGGGACTGCCGTATACCTCAGCCCCGACTGAGCCGTCCACCGCCTGGGTTCCTCCCATTGCCACCACAGCCTCGACTCGCCCGTCTGCCGCATGGACTGGTCCCCTCGTCGCCAATGCTTGGAGAACGCGCGATAACCGGCCCATCTGTTTTGCGTGCGGCGGCCCTGGCCATATCGCCCGTTACTGCCGTCGTCGCGTGCCGGGATACACAGACGGCCGGACACAGAACAGCTTCATGGACCTTTCTCCATCCCGTCTGGAAAATTCTGACCCTCAGTCGAGCTCGTCTTCACGGGAATGTCCGCGCACTATGTCTGGTCGCTCACCTTCACCCCGTCGTCGCTCCCTGTCACCCATGCGTCGTCGGCCAGCTCCTGAACACGAGGGAAACTAACCGCCGCAGTTCAGGAGGCAAGAACTGCGCTGTCGAAATGCTCAAGTCCTCGGACATTGCCGTCGAATATTGTCGAAGTTTTTGTAGAAGGTACTCGAGCATATGCTCTAGTGGATACTGGTGCTGCCGTTTCCGTGATAGACGCTAAACTTTGCCGCAAGCTCCGAAAAGTGACGACGCCTCTTAATATGATGTCCTTGCAAACAGCGAATGGGGACCTGGTTCAGCCTGTAGCCGCCTGTACTGTCCGACTGATGATCGCGAAGGACCACTACACTGTTGAGTTTATTGTCCTGTCGTCATGCTCACACGACATCATACTTGGATGGGATTTTTTATCGCGTAACCATGCCGTTATTGATTGTGCAAGATCGGAGCTTGAACTTTTCCCGTTTTACGACCAACCAACCAGCCGCATTCAGCCCGCCGTACATAAACTCGTCGTCAAAGAAGGCACTGAAATTCCTCCGACAGCAGCTGTGTTGCTCCCCGTGTTCTGTGACGGCATTAGGAACGAAGCTGCATTCTTTGAGCCATCAAGCCTCTTCCTTAGTCGAAGATCACTTCTTCTGCCTTATTCAACCCTCTCTATTTCTGAAAGAAACAGTGCTCTTTGCCTCATCAATCCCCTTCCGTATCCCGTTGAACTGTTTCAAGGTGAATCTCTTGGACACGTGCATGCCATTGATAAAGAACAAATTTTTACCATGCCGCCAGATTGTTCCGGTGACTACGACGCCATCAGTGCCCTCAATCCTTCCAATATACCACCTTGCGAGTTTTTCGATTCATCGATTGCCGACGGACTATCGCCATCTGAACGCTCTGAGCTCCTTCAACTGCTCTACCAGTTTCGTGAATCCTTTGACGTTGCTCAACCAACCCTTGGCCGAACTCCCAGGTTTTCCCACCGCATCGACACAGGTTCCAACGCGCCAGTACGACAGCGACCATACCGTGTTTCCGCCACGGAACGTCAGGTTATCACCGAACACGTTGACGATATGCTCAAGCGCGACGTTATCCGACCTTCCCAAAGTCCATGGGCATCACCTGTCGTTCTTGTTAAGAAGAAGGATGGTACAATTCGCTTCTGCGTTGATTACAGGCGCTTAAATAAGATCACTCGCAAAGACGTATACCCTTTGCCCAGGATTGATGACGCCCTTGATTGCTTACAAGGTGCCGAGTTTTTTTCGTCGTTAGATTTGCGTTCGGGGTATTGGCAGGTGCCCTTAGCAGATGGTGATTGTCCAAAAACAGCATTCGTGACACCGGACGGGCTATATGAGTTCAATGTCATGCCCTTCGGCCTCTGCAATGCGCCGGCCACATTCGAGCGCATGATGGACTCGGTTCTGCGGGGTTTGAAATGGAACATATGCCTCTGCTACCTCGACGATATCGTCGTCTTTGCACCCGATTTCGCAACACACCTTGTACGCCTGAAACATGTCCTCACGTGTCTGAAGAATGCGCATCTCCAACTGAATCTCAAGAAATGCCACTTCGCTGCTCGGACGCTCACCATTCTCGGTCACGTCGTGTCAAAGGATGGTGTTCTTCCCGACCCGGCTAAACTACGCGCTGTTGCTGAATTCCCCAAACCAACGACTGTAAAACAGTTACGCAGCTTCGTAGGATTGTGCTCCTACTTTCGTCAGTTTGTGCGCAACTTTGCCTCCATAATTGCCCCTTTGACCCAACTTTTAAGCAGTGCCAATGACATCTCATCATGGTCTTCCGAATGTGATCACGCATTTACCACTCTTCGCCGTCTCCTGACATCACCGCCTATATTGCGCCACTATGATCCCACGGCTGCAACTGAAATCCATACAGACGCCAGCGGTGTCGGTCTCGGTGCAGTTCTCGCTCAACGCAAGCCTGGATCCCCTGAGTATGTCGTCGCCTACGCCAGCAGAACGCTCAACAAGGCTGAGGTAAACTACAGTGTTACCGAAAAAGAGTGCTTAGCCATACTTTGGGCAATTGTGAAATTTCGCCCATACTTATATGGCCGCACCTTTGCTGTAGTTACAGACCATCATGCCTTATGTTGGTTGTCGTCGCTGAAGGATCCATCAGGTCGCCTTGCTCGTTGGGCTCTGCGACTTCAAGAGTATGACATCCGCGTCGTGTACCGTTCCGGCCGCCAACATGTCGATGCTGATGCGCTCTCGCGATCACCACTGTCGACTGAGGCTGCCTCCATATCTTCTATGGAACACGCGCTGTCCGCTCTTGACATCGACACAATGACCTCTGCACAGCGCGACGATCCATGGATATCTTCGCTCCTGGACGTCTTATCTGGGGTACCGACACTTCCCATCACTCGAGCATTGCGACGCCAGGCTTCGCACTTCACCATTCGAGGTGGCCTCTTGTACCGGCGCAATTACTCACCAGACGGCAGGAAGTGGCTGCTCGTTATTCCCCGAAAGCTGCGCTCTACAATCTGTGCATCATTTTACTCCGACCCGCAATGCGCTCACGCCGGTGTCTTCAAGACCTACGAGCGTTTAAGGAAGCGGTACTACTGGCGTGGGATGTTTACTTTTGTTCGACAGTTTATTCGCGGCTGCCACGAGTGTCAGCGACGAAAACAGCCACCGAATGCAGGGGCAGCTCCACTACAGCCGCTTGCGTGCCCTGACCGCCCATTCGATCGCGTCGGAATCGACCTTTATGGACAACTGCCATTGACCACAGCAGGTAACCGGTGGGCCATCGTTGCTGTAGATCCCCTGACACGGTACGCTGAAACCGCTGCTCTTCCTACGGCGACCGCTCAGGACGTCGCGTCTTTCATCCTCCATCGGTTTGTGGTGCGTCACGGCCCTCCTCGCGAGCTCCTCAGTGACCGGGGCCGTGTATTTCTATCCGACGTAATCCAAGCACTTCTCCGTCAGTGCCGTATTGTACACCGGATGAGTACTGCTTACCACCCTCAGACGAATGGCCTGACTGAGCGGTTTAATCGGACCCTGGGTGACATGCTCGCGACGCATGTGGCATCTGACCAAACGAACTGGGACCTGGTTCTTCCGTTTGCGACCTACGCGTACAACACCGCTACCCAAGTCACCACCGGCTTTTCTCCATTCTACCTTCTATACGGACGTCAACCATCGCACACAATTGACACTTTGCTGCCATACGCACCAGATGTATCTGAGTGCACGACCGTGTCTGAAGCCGCCCGTCACGCCGAAGAATGCCGCCAACTAGCGAAGCAGTTTACTACGGCTGACCAGCAACGCCAGAAAAAGGCCCGCGATGACGACCACCCTCCTGCCGCCAAGTTCGCCCCTGGAACCCTTGTGTGGCTGTATGTACCACCCTGTGCACCTGGTTTGTCTACCAAGCTACTTTCAAATTACCATGGCCCATACCGCGTGGTAGAGCGCACATCGCCCGTCAATTACGCCATTGAACCGCTTACGCCACCCGGTGACCATCGTCGGCGTGGACACGATATTGTTCACGTGGACCGCTTGAAGCCGTGCTTCGACCCGCTCGTTCCTACTTTTTAGATCACCAGGATGGCTTGATCTTTCTCGACGGGGGCAATTATAATGAAGGAATGAGGACAACAAAAGGGAACAGCAAGCATCATCGCAGAGTATGGCACCACGAGATCGGCGCTCGAGCTCCGCCATCTTCCTCGTCCTGTCGCTATCTCCAATCTCCCACCTGCCCGCTTGGTTCGCCCAATAAACCTCTTTACACTAGGTACACCGTTTGAGTTAAGTATCGGCGTTCCAAGAGGAGGAATTCGAAGTACCTGGCTCCTTTGATATCATTTAGAAGAGTTTGTACAACGGATGACTAGATGCTATCCTGTATACCAAATGCAGTGAAAGTAACTCCGAGTATTGAAATCTCAGGAGACCACTGTAAAGGCGACGTGATGTTTATACGACCACTGGGGTTGCCAATGAAAAAATACTGGCTTTTAGAAAAGTTTAACTTTGCACCGGAGATAAAACCGAAATCATGGAATGTATCAAGAGCATACTGCAGCGACTGTTCATTATGTACATATAGAGTAATATCATCTGCATATGCAGTGACCTTTACTTGAGTGTTACCGGGTAGAGGTAAGCCACGAATCTGCGGGTGATGTTCAACGGCCCTTAAAAACGGTTCTATTGCAAGGATAAATAACACTGGGGAGAGGGGACACCCTTGACGGACCCCACGCGTGACTCTAAATGCGTGACTCTCACGGGAATCTAAGTAAAGAGTACTTTCTGAATTAGTGTACATCGCGTTGATGAGGTCAATGAACTTATCCGGGAATCCGTATGCGTGTAAAACATTTAGTATGTAGCCATCTTCAATGAAATCAAAAGCTTTCTCTTGATCTAATGAAACCAACAGTCCTTGCGCACATCGGCTTCTGGTGTATTGAATGATGTCACGCGTTAACCACGTATGGGTGTGTATTTCTCGGCCCGGAACAAAGCAGACCTGGTGGGGAGCAATTAATGTTGGAAGAAATGGACTAATTCGGCGCACCAAAATGTTGGCCAAGAGCTTGTAATCTACATTGAGCAGGGTGATAGGGCGCCAATCTTCTGGTCACGTGGACATTGGGTCTTTCTTGGGAACTAGTGTTATACGGCCTATGTGGAAAGAGATTGGAAGTGTAATATCTTGGAAACACTTGCGAATGACTCGTGACATAGTTCGACCAATGATAGGCCAGAACTGTACATAAAACTCTGCAGGGAGTCCGTCAGGCCCTGGGGCCGATCCCTTTTAGATATACTCGCGCCTTGTAGTGCGCCGTCCGCACCGCTTCTCGAACATTGGACAGCTGACGCGCGCGCATGCGCCGTCGCCCACCATCTGTGCCGCGCGCGCTTCTCCTTCGAGAACATTCGACAGCTGACAGCGCATGCGCCGTCGCGCCGTCGCCATCTTTGCCGCGCGCGCGCTTCTCCTTCGAGAACATTCGACAGCTGACAGCGCATGCGCCGTCACGCTGTATATATACTCAAGGTCGGCGCTCGCTCGCCCAGTTGCCGCTCGTCCGTTGGTTTGTACGGCGCGTCGACGTCCGAAGTCACCGTGAAATGAATGCCAACGAATCCACAAACAGGATGATCGACGTCCCTAAGCCATCGTCCTCAAAGTTCGTCGCAATAAATAAAACACCGCCCTTTCGCATACGTGCCGTACGTGTTCACTCATTTAACACCCCATTTCACAACCACGTTAACCAATTTAGCCATCGACCCAAGTAAGTCGCAATTTAACACCCGTTAACCAATTTCCGCATCCTCCTCAGTGTTCCCCCGAGGGAAGCTGTGGGCAATTGTTTTCATTGCGTCTAATGCGCCTTTGATTTCGTCATCGGATGGCGGTGATAGGAGGACGTCATTTGACCTGTTGGAATTATGAGGTAAATCTTTTAGCAGAGGATGCGAAGAAACGGGTCCTGGGTAACAGACATTAGCACCAGATCGAGCTATTGACTCAAAGTGTTGAGTGAATTCCTGAAAGTCGCGCGTACCCGCAGCAGCTAGGGTGATAGAGTTCAGCGAGTGGGCAGGCGAGCCTGGTGGACAAAGCAGAGCTCTGCGTGCATACCTTAGCACCTCAGGGTGCTCACACGGTGCACGTCTACAGCGCCAAGCTGCAGCCGTGAGTGAAGAAGCGCGCATAATACGTTGGTACCGTTCAACGAGCTCCTTTTGCCATGCCCGCATTACAGTGGAAGGACTGGGATCTCGATTGGCAATTCGTATCTTCTGGATTAACAATGACGCATCTTTCGACATACGGGTGCAAAGTCCTCTGCCCGCCGCACTGCAATGATGGCGCCACTGTTCTTTGAGGCGATCCCAATCAGCTACATCCGCCCCAATGAGCGATGCGCGTAACGCTCGGGATAATTTCTCCGTAGCCTGAGAGTCCTGGAGGACGCGGAAATCGAGACGCCATGGTCTGTGAATCGTTGGCGTACCCGCTGGCAGGCGGAGAGAGAACATAAGCGGCCGATGGTCGCTAATGTACACTGGTGTCGGTGGCAATGACATTACCCCGGTGTCGTGAACGTAGGCAATGAGATTGGGGGATGCATACACGCGATCAATTTGGCTGCTCGACGCTGCTCGACGCCAAGTATAGGCATTATTACTGCCATGCACACTTTGATGAATGTCACTCAATGCCAATTGCTGCACTAGACGTTCGAGTTCTCTGGCATTCCAGTTTGACCGGCCGCGACCCGGACATCAAACGTCTGCGTGTGAGTGTAAGACACAATCTAAATCCCCTAAAAGTACCACATGTTGGGAATTTAAAAGGAACGCGTCAAGAGATTGGAAGGACGCGTTTGAGTTCACGCGTGCCGCTGGGGCATACACGGCAACAAATCTTATTCTTAACGAAAAAAAGGTGCAGTTAAACGCCAGCACGCGTCCGAAGGCATCTAAGGAAACATGATGGTCACGTAAAAGACCGCGGTTGAAAATAATGACTCTGACGCCAGTCAAACGCGTGCTGGCATACGAAAAGAAACAATCAATATTGAACGCACGCTTGAAAGCGAGTACATCAGAAAGCTTGAAAAATTTTGTTTCTTGCATGAACAGCAAATCACAGTGCACTGAACGCGCAAAAGCCAATACCTCAGCCTGTTTTTGTGGATTTCGGAAACCTTGAACGTTAAAAGTAATAACTTTTAGAGTAAGAGCCATGGGGAAAATGAAAACATAGTATAGGATCACGCAAATGCAAGGGTACCTTTATCAGGTGCGGGAGCCGGTGCCCCGCAAGTGACTGAGTCATTTTTTCCGGCCAGGCGATCCACCGGAGGCACGGGGCTTCCGGGATCGCGTCGAAGTCCGCAGAGGACTTCTGTCTCTGGTGGGGGCTTCTAAGTCACGAGTAGTTATCCGGTGGCGTTTGGTGTCCGGGTTCTTGAGCAAGATGGTACAAAGACGTCTCCACTGTCCTGGCTTATGTCACTGGGGCTGGTGTCTTCGTCAATTTGTAGGGGCGCCTCACTCGCGGTGCTAGTGGAGTCCTAGTAGATGCAGGCGTCGTCGTCTTGAGATGTAGACTCCTCGATGACACCTGAACTTGTTGTCGACAGAGCAGCAACGCGAGAAGCCTCAGATGCAATATTTCCATCCGAGACGCCGTCCTCACGAGGCGCTTTGTCTGACGAGGGCTTGGCCTGCGATTCCTCAGAAATGGCCACGGGACGCGGGGAACTTAAGTTTTCAGTACCTGGAGGGATTACCAGGTCCGGAATTGTTGGGGACGCAGTGGGCGTCTGGTGCAGCGTCGCGATTGGCGCACCTTGGTCGTGGTCGGTTAACACGGCTCGCGTTGACGAATCGTCGCACTTGTTCTTAGATGGCGTTCCTGGTTGAAGTGGAGGGAAATCCTTGGATGCCGCCTCGGAATACGATGGCCTGATGGTGCAGGCCACGGTGGCATGTGGGTCCCCACAACGGTGACACGGCAGCGAGCAGCCTTTCCTGTCGTGGCCATAAGCGCCGCACCTTCCAAAAAACGGAGCTGTGCAGTTCATGCGGAAGTGCCCACTGTCTCCACATCGACGGCACACTCGCTGGATGCCTTTATAGTCACAGGTTACTCGATGGCCCGCGACCTTGAGGTAGTGGGGCACCGGTGACGAAGCCTTCATTTCCATGCGGACGTATCGCGTCCCAGTGGTCACGGTTGGGCGCGATCCCATGAGTCCTCTGGTGATGTGCCGCACCTTCCCGTAGGGAGAGAGTGCTTGTGCGAGGACTTGTGCGAGAGTGCTTGTGCGAAGTTACTAATGTGCACTTCATTCGTAGCAGAAGGCAAATTTTGTGTTTATTCCAAACGGAATCACGTTTTTTTAAATATGTGTAATTGCAAACTTGCTAAAGGATTGGTGGTGTTTGAAACATGATATTCCTGGTGTACTTCCAGTTTCTGAAATATTTTTGGCTTCTGCACCCTTACAATTACTCGATACCATGAAGGAGCTATCGCTAATGTTCAGATTTCAGTAGTTTACTCATTTACTGAAACACGACTCCGATGTCTTCAATAAAAACAGACAAACGTACGTCTATAGTAGCACAGAGGCGAGATATAACCACAATAACACTTTTGGTAATTGACCGGACAATTAACTTTATCTTGAACTTGCTACGGTCCGTCAGAAAGATGAGAAAATGAGACAGTCGTTTAGTCTTCGCTTTAACAAATCGAGTGATATACGCCAGCAAACACGGCAAGTAATCAGAGGTAATGCCACCGGGTTCATGGAATACAAAAGCCTTGTATGAAACGCACCGCGGATACAATTACACCGGCAGGAGTGATTAGTATAACAAAATAGATAAAATTTGTTTTACCGTCAAGGTGATCGACCCCATCACATGTGTAGTCTGCGTTCGATAAGCACCCGGAAAGTGTTTGTGCGGTTTTTAATCTCCCCTAATCGGCGTCCTCTGAAAGCTCGCCACAACAACCACGACAGTGAAAAACATAGATGCCAAACAGAGCCCCCTGAAACGACCCATTTACTTGTGCTATTTATGTAGCCACTCCAGATTAACCGAAGCGTAGAAGAACCTTAGATAACGTTACTATATTGACATCGAGGCCAAAGTGCATCTCCCAGCTCACGCGGAAGACAAAACGAATAACGAAGGCAACGCAAACGCGGATTCCTAGAGTTGGCGTTTGCACCACTGAAGGTCAGTGTGTCAGTGAAACACTGGACCATTTAGCAGCCAGTTTGCTGTCGGTGGCCACAGGTATGTGGTTCGCCACAACGTTGATGATCCTTGCGTTGACACTTTGCATTCGGTAAGGTGGCCCGCTGATATGAAAGCGCTCAAGAAAATTTTATTCACCCGTTTTTTTTTCTAAATATTATTCCCATCACCTACTATGACCCATCACACAATATAAATGACGTCAGCACAACGATCTGTTAAAACTTCCGGTCAAGGCTTCTGCTAGAGAAGACCGCAACACAACACACAATAACGGAAGTGACACAATAGCGAAAGCATTAAGAGTATCCACATTAGACCAATTTAAAAACTGTAAAGTTAGCTTTTCTACTATGCAGTTTGAAGAGCCAGTGGTGTTCAGCCACTTCAAACAGCCTGTTCGAGCAGGCTTTGCATACGCAATGAAGTGGTAAATGTAGAGGTGGTTCTTTCAATTTAAACGCTTGATGATAGACAAGCACCAACACGTTCAAATAGGACCACGTCTTCACTTTAGGCACGATCGGTGAATAAAGTTACTGCGCGGGAGTCGCTTGCTGGATTCCGTGCCGACCGGTTGTGCGCGCGCGCGCTCCGGCGTCAGCGTAGCTCTGGCCGACTGGGCTCGCCCTACGTCACCTCCTGACGCCGACGACCTTCGACGACAGTGTAGCTCTGACTTACTGGGCTTGCTCTACGCCGCCTACCGACGCTGACAAGAGCTCTCGCAAGTGTGCCCCATCCTCGGACTCCAGTGACCGTGCTCCCATCTTTCCTATGTCTTCTATCCCCTCAGTTTGTTGTCGCTCGCTCTGGCTTACCACCTCACGTCTCTTCCTCTCTTCTTCTTCTTCCTTTTTTCTACACCTTTACTCCTACCCCTCATTTATCCCTCCTCACCCCCACCTCTTGTGAGCTACTGTTGAGGTGTCGCTCACTGAAGCAGACAGTTACGGGGCTCACTTTTCTCTTCCTTTTGCTCTTAAGAATCACCTCTCTCAAGTTACTGCGCATTCAGTGCTGCACTTTGTTCATATTTTTGTCGCAGTAGGCTCAGTGCCACTAAGTTACTACGAAGGAGGGTGGTGAGTATTACAAAGTACAACATTTGTTATATTGAGACATACGCAGGTTTCCATTGCAATAAAAAGTACACTCTAATACTGCAAAAGTACATGCATTACACGAAATAGACATACTTGGCGACAACACACAACCAGCTGTGCTAGAAATAGCATAGTATAAGGAAATATTTTGAATCGGTAATGAACAGCAGTACGTTGACCAAAAGCATACGTCTATAAGATTGCTGTTATACCACATGATCTTTTTAAATAGGGTGTTTTTAGACAACGTTGTGACGACCTGAACATGACTCGTGAAAGATTATGTCTTTCTACCACCGCAGATAAGTGGAAATCCGTGTTATAGATAAAATATTCCTAGCTGTGTAGTGTGGCAGCATGGAAATATATTTTCTCTGGCCTCCTAGGTATGGAAACAATTTCACCCTCAAGTAGGTCTGTTCTGACTGTTCAGAAGTCGAAATCAGTTCAATTCTTCAGAATTATTAGCAGTTCAACTCAGAGAGAATTGCGCTGGGCGGCTGTGTTTTGTCCTGCTAATGTGGGCTCGCAATATTTGTCTAGGTGCACTAGATCGAGTTATATCAAAACTGCACCATTCAAAGATTGACTTTCTTAATTTCATTTTTTGGATGGACAGCGTTAAAACCCTCTCAAGTCGCTCGAGCCAGCTCTTTCAAACCAGATGTGACAACTGGGGCATCTGGTATGCGCACTCGATCAACGGCAAGCACTTGTCACCTTGGCCGAAATATTTCTTTCTGAATAAAGCCGTCAACACCTACGTCGCTATAGCAAACGACAACAGCCGAAGTTGGCTTCGATGGTGGAGGAGCCTGCTACCACATAAGACCATTTCATGCTTGTGCTTCAATTAAACCGCTCTCTGGCATTCTGGAGGGGTGACTTTTGGCTAAAAAAAAAAAGACAGCCATTTTCTACCACCAATAAGGGAGCTGCTTTTTAAAGTGCCGCGTCTTTGAGAACTAAACGCGCATGAAGAATTGCAAAGCCTCTATTTCAAGGTGGTATCCACGCTGAGGGTCATGAGGTTATGGATTGCCGCCTTACAAATGCTAGGTGGGCTCCACTGGCCCTGAGAGGAAACGAATTTTGTCGGCAGAGGCCGACAACGTTCCCTACACAATTCTGTTGAGTGGTGTTGCGTGCATTGCCACGTTAGCCATTCGTGAATCAAGAAAACTTTCGCTGCCTATCTGTCGCTCATAGGGGGCGCAACATTATTTTGGCACGCAGAAAAACAAACCATAGTACCCACTCTCCTCTCTGAAAGCACACATCAGCTCATTTCCGCCAAACAAAAGTAACGAAATCATAGGTCGGGGTAAAGTCACTCATGAAATGACTCGCACAGACTCACCCAAAGTCAGATCGGGCCGTGACTGTAAGTGAGATTGAGTACGGGTGAGCAATAAGCTGGTGAGCTTCGGTCCGGTGGAAGAAAAGTCCAGTTCAGCAGAATATTGGCGAGTCCAAATCCGAGTGAGTCCCAAGCACAAAACACATTTGTTAAGTGATTAGAGTGAGCTCCAATTTTGTGCATGACGTATGGTCCTAATACGTACTCATCTTTGGCATCACTATCAGACATACATCGGTTTACATTTATGCCATATAGTCTTTTTACACGTATCTCCGTGCAGGAACAAGATGACGTTATTCAATCTTCGAAGAGTGCTTGGTCATCTTCGGTCGTGCTCGTGAAGAAAAAAGAGGAATCACTGCGCTTCTGCGTGGACTACAGAAACTTACCAGAATAACTAAAAAGATGGCTATTCGCTGCCCCGCGTAGACGATTCCCTCGACAAACTGCGGCAGGCAAAGTATTTTTCATCGATAGACTTGAAAACTGGCTACTGGAAGATCGAAGTTGATGAACGAGATCATGAAAAAACCGCCTTCGATACACCGGATGGTTTATATGAATTAAAAGTGCTTCCCTTCGGCCTATGTTCTGCACCTGCGACATTCCAGAGAATTATGGACACTGTTCTTACCGGTCTAAAGTGGCACACGTGCCTAGTTTATCTGGATGATGATGTCGTTTTTTCTGCCACCTTTGAGGAGCACCTGAAGCATCTTAAGATCGTGCTGGAGGCGCTCCGCTCGTCTAACGTGACACTGAAGCCAGAAAAATACCAGTTCGGTTACAAGGAACTTGAGTTTCTCGGCCATGTTGTCAGTGCGGATGGTATTCGACCAGACCCTGGCAAAAGTACCGCCGTGACCTCGTTTTTTTTGTGCCACGTGATAAAAAGGTAGTACGTCGCTTTTTAGGGCTCTGCGCGTACTATCGCCGCTTTAGAGCCAAATTTTCTAGAATTGCTGAACCACTCACTCGACTCAGTCGTGAAGATGTTCCATTCGTGTGGGAGGAAGAACAAGACGCAGCTTTCTCTGAACTACGGGAGCGTTTGCAGACACCACGAGTCCTCGCTCACTTTGACCAAGACGCTGATACTGAAATTCATGCTGACGCCAGCAACGTGGGTCTTGGTGCTGTCCTCGTACAACAACAAGAGGGCACAGAGCGAGTGATAGCGTACCCTAGCCGCACTCTTTCCCGCGCTGAGTTCAACTACTCCACGCCAGAGAAATAGTGCCTCGCTGTTGTTTGGGTCACGATGAAATTTAGGTCCTACCTTTACGGACGCCACTTTAACGTACTGACCGACCATCATTCGCTTTGCTGGTTAGCCAGCGTACGGTACCCGTGTGGGCGACTGGCACGATGGAGTCTTCGTCTGCAGGAATACGATTTCACGATCGTTTACAAATCGGGCCGCAAGCACGAAGATGCTGATTCATTATCCCTTGTACCTGTCGAAGTTTGTGGCCACGACACCGAGGATGGCGGTGGTTTCCTTGGGGCCCTTACTACAACAGATCTGATTACACGACAGCGCGCGGACGATGAAATTCACGCAGTTATCAAAAACCTTGAAGGACGCAACTCGTCCATACCTCGATGTATTTCTCGAAGTCTGTCATCGTTCTGTCTGCGAGATGGGGTCGTGTATAAGAAAAACTTCAACGGCAATGAGAGAACCTATCTTCTAGTTATGCCAACTGACATGCCTGACGACATTCTTCTTGCCTGCCACGATGAGCCCACATCTGGTCACTTAGGTTCCTCTCGAACTCTCGCTCGAGTTCGACAAGCATACTACTGGCCTAAGCTTTCTGCATTCGTTAAGCGATACGTGAAAAGCTGCCAGAAATGTCACAGCCACAAATCCCCGCCAGTGAAGCCTGCGGGGCTTCAACCAATAGAAACACCCAGAGCGCCATTGAATCAAATAGAAATGGATTTACTGGGGCCCTTTCCGCTATCATCTGCCAGCAACAAGTGGATCGTAGTGGCCACTGATTATTCGACGAAATACGCCGAAACAAAAACACTACAAAGCGGTACGGCTTTCGACGTCGCCCAATTCTTTATGGACCAGATCGTCCTTCGACATGGCACTCCGTCGTGCGCAATCACAGACAGAGGAACAGCATTCATGGCCCAGCTCATTCATGGCGTATTCAAGCTCAGCTACATGAGCCATCGCAAGACCACGGAATTTCATCCGCAGAGCAACGGCTTGACAGAGCGACCCAACAAGACCATCGCTGACATGTTAGCTATGTACGTAGATGTCCAGCATAAGACTTGGGACCAGGTGCTACGGTACGTCACATTCGCGTACAATACTGCCGTCCAGGAAGCTACGCGATTCACGCCTTCACATCTTTTCTATGGACGTGAGGTCCAGACTATGCTAGATGCGATGCTTCCACACATTTGCGATACTTTGATCACTCCTGATGCTGTCCAGCTTACCCAGTAGGCCGAAGAAGCACGCCAGTTAGCACGCCTACACATTACGCACCAGCAGAGTACAGACGTATGCCGCTACAATGCTCGCCACCGACAAGTTGAATACCATCCAGGCGATCAAGTTTGGGTGTGGACTCCAGTACGATGCCAAGGATTGTCAGAAAAACTGCCCAGTCGCTACTCCAGACTGTACAAAGTGTTGCGACGCGTGAGCGATGTGAACTACGAGGTAGTCCCTGACGGCGCTTTCTCCCCTTATGAAAAAATTTAATGTACTTTTATAAACAGGCTAATGTCATTCGACAACAAAATCTTTAAACTGTCTAATGTCAGTCTAATGCGCTTTCCTAAAGCGTACCTAATGTGAGTCTAGTAGTAATTGGCCACCGTTAGTCTATAGAGTTAGACATTAGAGTTTCTGATGACTATAGTCTAGCGTAAGTCTATAGAGTTATGACATTAGCGTTTCTAATGACCATAGTCTAGCGTAAGTCTATAGAGGCTTGACATGGGAGTTTCTGATGACCATCGGCTAGCGTTAATCTATAGAGTCCTGACATCTGAGTTTCTGATGGCCGTTGTCTAGTGAAGTGCTATCGAGCATATGCATTAGATTGACTTAAAACGTCGCGTTGTAGACAAAGTCCTATGCCATCAACCAAACATTTGCTGAAAAGCAGATCAATAAATCGCTTCATCATTAATATGAAAGTTTGCACAAATTACAGAATTGTAAAGGAAATACCATCAGACCACTTCCACCAACGAACAGAACATAGTTTTTTGCACGTCAGAATCTTTCGAAGCCGATAAATAATGCTGCAAGAATATAATGCCAGCATTTGGAAACACGCATTACATTGTCAAGCAATTCAGTTCGGATAGCACCATAAATGAAGCTAGTTCGTTCTTGTTTACAAGTCTTGCAAACGTCCTGTTTTATAAGTACAAACAAATAAAGAAACACCATATGAGACATTTCCAGGAATAACTGCATTCGTATTTAATTTTCGACTTTGCACTGATGATAGGGTCTTTTGTAGTACCGTCGTGGTGGCACCACTGCTGTATTTAAAACCTGCAAGAGAGAACATAAAAACTTAGAAGGCACTGAAGCATAAATTTTAGCGCAGCACATGAATAGACATTACAATTGATGAGTCATGCCTTTTTAAATAGTGATATACACTTATCAATTATAATAAATAGTACCTCTGGATTCAATGCCGAACCACATAGCCTTGACGTCATGCTGCATTGAAAAAAAAATTACCCACTATACATCAGTTTAGAGGGCTGCCGATTGATCAGTAATTGGAGAGAAGCCAGCTATCATGAACAGCGGAATCAGCTGAATCAGCTGAATCAGCTTCTCTAAGGCAATATTGCAGAATAACCTCCTTTCACGATTCAAATGGCACCCAATGTATGACTACGGCTTGCAACAGTGGGTCTATATTCCACAACCTTGTTTTACACAAAGCTTCCACATTAAAATCCCTCTTCTTTAACTGAGAACTATTGAGGGCGCATGCTCAGAGGTGCAAAGTCATAGGCGTGCAAGGGTTTTTCTACACTTGGGTGGCAGGGAGGTTCACCACTGTACTCCCCCTTACTTAGTTAAGTAAGCTTCCAATTTTGTATCCCCCGTCTTAGTTAACAAGTTGGGGGAAAGGGGGGCTGCCCCCACTTTTATGCGCACGCCTATGTGCAAGATGAAATTGAGCAACAAACAGGCACATGAAATGTAGAGCTACGTCTAGATGATACAGCTACACAACTCTAGTGAAAACAATTAAAAACTTGTGCTTTTTGCAACCTACAATGTATTACACAGATATGCATGTCGTAACATGTGTCAGGTCGTTTCTACACATCATTCTACAAGCCACAGATTGGAGGAAGCAAGCAAAACATTTTTGTACCCTTGATTAATTTTGCACATTACTCAATAGCTAAAAATACATTATTTAGGTACCTTGAAGAGGTGACAAAAGCTTTATAAAAAAGGAAATCTTTTACCTAGCTTCATGCTTTAGAGTGCACAGTTGCCCATGTTTACTAGCCAGTATTGCAAATTATGAAATTGATCGCTGGTCATTAATCAGCACAAGAATCTACACTGGGGTGTGTTGGCATTTACTGAACGTCTTGATAGGACAAGGATAGGAACTCTTTCTAAAGAAAACTTTCAACAGCAGAAAAAACATGCACAATCAAAAGGGCGACAACATGAGCAAGCACTACTTTGTGTACTCTCCCTTTTTTCTGTCGATATTTTGCCGTACCTTACAAAAGTTTCTAGGCGATGAATTATTAACCCGACAAAACACTTGCGTTACTCAAGTATTTAAGGAAATAGCATATCACAGTGTTGAATTCATGACTACTTTAGACCATGCAGATGCCAAAAATATTGCGAGAACCCTTACGTCACAGAGATAATACAATTTAGAGTGTATGTAGGAGCTCAGCGAGAAAATAAAATGTACACTCAGGAGTGAACAGCGTCATGAGCTAAGACGCCGACACAGAAAGAATAATGGGTGCAGCAGCCCACGTATTTGCTTGCGCTCCTGTTTCCTTCCAAGTACGTACCAACATGCCCAGTATGGTCAACATATATGTACAGTACTCACGGATTGAAACAGCACATTCGTAGCGCGTGGCTGCCAATGCATGTGCCGCTGCTCATGGGGGTCGCAGAACCAGGATGTTGCCCTGTTGTATAGAGTGAGGGCAAAAACAGCTAAAGAGCAGGCTTACTCCTTCCGGTCGCTAAAGAGTTGGCATTTAGTTCACAAAGTGCACACTGCCAGCGTAACTCAGCAAGGCTCGCGCATTTTCGCATGCATGCAGCCCGAATTGGTGGGCACTGTGCGAACCATTTATATAGTGACGCTAACAGACGACGCTCTCGATCAGCGCCCTTCGACGATGGGGCACGTAGGCTGCGCAAGTAAGTAATTGGATACCACTAAGATGTTGCGCCTGAAATGCGCTCGTTGACATAAGCTGCACAAAAGCATAAAAAGTTTTTCAAGCTTTTTGTCACAATGAAAAAAAAAAAGCACCAGCCACGGGCCTGTTTCGGCACAGCAATAAAACAATAACTGAGTACTTTCTTGTCTCGCCCGAAGCAATGAATAGTGCGGCTATTTTGCGTGGCAAGCATTTGTAGAGCTGTCGGCCACAGAAGAACGAGCGAGCTTCTCACATTTTATTCAACAATAGGCCGCAGTTTGCCATAACGACACTAATACATGATATTATTTCCATGTTGCATGAAGGAAAGCATGCCACACATTTTATTTCCTTTCGAGACAGAAACCACGAAGTAAACTTTTCATGCTTTTGTGCAGATGTTTATCATTTCTGCAAACGCACAGAAGGTGGAATCTACTAACTGAATCCTGCGTCTTACTTGCACAGCATGCGTACTGCATTGCCTAAGCACGCAGAACGAGAGGGTCGTCTGCTGGCGTGGCTATAAAAGTGGTGCGCAGCGGCGAGCCAGTTTGGTAGACATGCGAATGTGCGCGAGCCTCGCAGCGCTGCTCTGGTAGTGTACACGTGGTGAACTACAGGCCGATGATTTGGCAATCGGAAGGAGTAGCCATGCTTCATAGGTCTTCCCCGTATCGCCCTATACCACAACGCAACACATTGGTTCTGCGCGCACCCATGAGCGGCGGCACATGTACCGTCGGCCACACACTCCGAGTGTCCTGTTTCAATCCGTGAGTACTGTACTTCCAAAAGAGCACGAATTCATTCAACAATTTAACTTTGCAGTCCAACAAGGCTATTCAAGGCACTATCACACGGATTACACTTCTCTGTATGATAGGCCTCTATGTCTTGTGAGCTGTGTTACATAAACACATTCATGGTAATGTCATAGATTGCAGTGGGAACATGTTCCAAACAATGTGATGAAACATGAGTATGTGGTGCCTCTCAAGAAAAGCTGTCTCTAATTCAGATGATCAAACTCTCAGGCATAAGGATTATCTGAGAGGGCTTTGTTAGAAAGGAATAAGTACTTGCATGTTGCACGATGTTACTTAAAACAAGATTGCCCTAGAACTTAAAAAAAATACTACAAATCTGCTCGTACACGTGAAAATTCGAAAACGAGCTGAAACAACAACCCCCGTGACTTCCTTGAACACGAATTTGCCGAATTCTTGCGGCAGAATGTGCATATAGCAAAAGTGTGCTCATTTATATTCAATGAATTTTTAGACTTCAATGTTGTTTGCAGTCCCTTTAAAAAGCACAAAAAGTTATTGGCACTTGTACTTGTAAAAAAACACTCACTTAAAAAAATCTTCTATTTCTACTATAAAAATTTAAAGGTAAAAGCAATCGTCACGACAATAAGCGGGACATAAATATAAGTATGATTTCAGTGCACACAATTTCATGGCAGTCGAAACAAAATAGATGTTGATGGAGGAAATTTGAAGAGACCAACAAATCCTATAAGAGGTAATGTCGCTGCAGCCAACTTTCGTACCTATGTGATATTTAGCACAATGTAACACAAAGACCATGAAAGAGGACGCGGCACGTGCCCCAACTTTATATAAAATGGTTAATTGCAATCGAAGCACTAAAAAATACAGGGTGAGCATCACGCCGTAAATTTTTGTGCTTCCGTTGCAATAACCCATTTTGTATAAAGTGCACCTGGTCTCATCCTTGTGTTATAATTAGCTAAATATTACGTAATGTTTAACAAACAATGCTGAATGTTTTTCTTTGATGCAACACTTTAACAAGAACTCTTGCCTCGCTCAAGACAGCAGTGACAAGAAACAGCTGTTCCAATTATCAAGACGCCTCCAAGTGCCACAACGTTGGCTCCGGCAACATTCCATGTTCAAGGATTACAAACCAAATGATGCATGTACCATGTCCAAGGAATACTGCACTGAAGTGCAGGACATAGGTTTCTGACACCTAAGCTAAAAGACAGTGTATGCTATACCTCAATAGGTGCCATGTGTCTGAAATATCACTCTGTGGTAACAAAAAGAAATGCCAACCACTTAGTAAGGCTCGTTAGGGCTTGCAGGAAGACCGCTCCAATCGCGCACTGCAACCTGTCCTCTGTGTCGGGACCATGAACAGCTGCCATTGCTCATACATACATGCATAAAAGATACCAAAGTATTACTTTCACACACAACAAACGTTATAGCACACACAGATAGCGAGTACCAAACATGTCTTAGCAAAGTGTATACTGATACATTAACCGTAGCTGTGGCATTGCACGTACGCGTCCGCTTCAGCTACGGGAGGTGCGGGGTTCGATCCCCAGTGCCAGCCGGTTACCCACCGATAGCTAAACAGGGTACTGGCGGGCTTCGAGGGTCTGTGACGCGTCGCCCCAGTGGTGAAGCTTATTCTGTCTGGAGGACTCTCAACCCGTTGCGCGGGACCCGGTATACTGATACATTAAAGGGTCAATCCTTGAGTAAAGGGATCATGGCACAATCAAAACAGGCAATACTGGACTAGCCCCTTCTTACTGACAATTGACAGAGTGCCAATAAATGTTTCGTATTCACAAAACTACGTAATAACACTATGCAGAGCATGCACCTGTGTAAGGGTGATCTAAATGATGAAAACAATATTTGCAAAGAGTGCATGGTTTATGCACACATGACGTGTGTAAGAACGAGCCATATATATTGTATTACATCATAAATGTAAGCTATTCAGGAAACAAACTGTTGGTACTCTGAAGAAAATTGCCATGCAGTTTGACTTTTGTTCACACAAGCTTTCTGTAGGATTTCTTTTATTACATAAGCCCTTCGCAAAATAATTATATTCTGAAACTCTCTGTCAACATCTGGACACATAGGAATAAGATCTTTTTTGCTTCTAAATTACTGCCTCACAAAACAAAATAAATACTAAATCCCTGAATGCCACACATAGGTTATACATCCTCGTCACACAAGAAAGTATCAGTACAACACTGATGTAAAAAAGAAAGCACGGAAATACAACTTAAAGCACCTGGTATGCTTCAAGGAGGAAACAAAGATTTATAAAGCTAACAAAAGTTCACACACACAAATATTGCAACAAAGGGTGTCATGCGTTAGCTTAATTAACAAAATTGAATTCCCATATTCTTCTACTAACAATCGATATCAGCATATCTTCAATGCAGCGGTAGGAGTGTACTCTTAGTTTCAGCACATAGTGTAGATTGCTGAAATACGTATACTTCAAGTTAGCTCTTTTAAAATATTTATGAGGCAGCTAGGGTGAAATTCTAACCATAGAGCAATTACATGGCTTTCTGGCACAAGGATTAGGAGCACAGCCACGAAAACATCAATCGTGTGTGCTTGACAGGGCTGTGCGTTTTTCAATCTACGTGCCCAGTCGTGTGATTGTTTTGCGCGTAAAAACGCACAAACTATCGAGTTGGGTGAACGCGAACTGCTCTCGCGACACCAGTATGTTTGAGAGCAGACACTTTTACTGGGTGACAAGAGATCAAAGGATAATCACGTGCAGTAAACAGCCAAGGATTGACAGCATGACAAGAGGCTTGCATAACCGAACGATAGATGACGTAGCGCAACACGAATCTAAAACATCAAATCAACGCACACAGCGACTGTTTCTTATGGTGATATAAAATAAGCCACCTCAAAACATACCTGCCTATCGGGTCTCTGGTTAGTCATCTCCGCTGTGCCAACAAGGCGCCCGGGTTAACACTTCGTGCATGCCATTTTTCACGCAATGAAGTAACCCAGTTACGTAGTTCAGCGACTTTCTTCAACTTACCGAAGTTGTGGCATAGGCTTGCACTCTTCAGTCGCCCGTCAAAAAGCTCACGCTCTCGCATAACATCAGTCACTGCTTGTCACACCAGGGGTCAAGCGTTGTCTTCGGAAGCCCTCTCGACATTGAATCACGCGAACAACACGAGTAATCGATAAATGGAGGAAGAAATCATTTTTCAGAGCGAACACGAAGGCGCGCGTCCGATGTGGCTGTTTGGAGCAGGCAACGTACGGCGAGTTGTACTCGATGAAGGCAGCAGAACTTCCCGACACGCGGAAACTATCCCGTAGACGAATTCCAAAGCAGGATCAGTATACAATTCACGCAATATATATCAACACGGTAATTATGTAACCCTCGGACTTGCTGCACATGTTCTTGCGTGAAGCTGGTGGTAAGCCCGCAGTACAACGAGGCCTGTTGCAACTGCTGATTTACAAGCCTGACCAAAATAAATGTGCAGGTGGCAGTACTAACGAGTCACTATATAAATATTTTAAAATAACAATCAAGTGTACTTAAAACTTTTCAAGCCAAATGAAGCCTTCTCAATGATTAGTTTGCAATATGTGTAGTTATGCAGTTGTTTGTATTTTGTTTTGCATAACAAAAAAAAAAACGGTTTCACAACTCATGTCAACAGCAATGGCCATATCTGAGGCTCTGCAACACAATGCCCAAAAGTACAGATCTCAAGGGCAATGCTTTTGCAGCAGCGGCTTTGTTCGTGTGCAGAAAAGAATGAATAGCATGCATTCCTGCTCTACAGAGAAGAAAGGTATCTGACCGAGTGTCCGTTCCTTTACGTCTCTACGCAGTGGTGCTCTGTGGTGGCGTAGCTAGAGGTTGGCACACCGAGTCGGTTACCCCTTTCTGCCCTCCCCCCTCCCCGCGCCTTTCGGGCGATTTTTTTTTTGCGTGGTATACATAGAGCAAAATGACTAATCGCCTGCCCCCCCCCCCCCCCCGTCCTTCACCGAGATCAACGAGGGATTCCTTTCCTTACCCTCCCTTGTTTTTTTTGTTTTTTTTTATCAACGCCGCTGTCTCTACGTGACAACTAGCGTTGTGACAGCAAAACAGTGGCGGGTTGAGAGGCATGAGTGCGCAATTAAACTTCTCTCTTCCTCTCCATCACGCCTTCGCTCTCCACCACCTACCGGTGGCGGGGAGGGGGGAGAGGGGCACACATTTGGCAGCTGCCGCTCCCAGCCATATTTTTGTTGTAAAAGTATGACTGATATTTAAATACGCTTTCATATGCTCACTACAACGATACGATGAGTTTATCTCCTGTGCTGCCCTCGGTGTCCACTGAACCCCACCGCGGTGGTCTAGAGGCTAAGATGCTCGGCTGCAAACCCACAGGTCGCGGGATCGAATCTCGGCTGCGGCGGCTTCATTTTCGATGGAGGCGGAAATGTTGTAGGCTCGTGTGCTCAGAAGAGTGGAAGCTTGGGCTAGTTGGTGCGTATTCATATTTGCAAGGTGTTTCAGCGCGCGAACAAAGGAAAAAAGGACAGGGTAGACAGGGTACCCTGTCCTTTTTTCCTTTGTTTGCGCGCTGAAACACCTTGCAAATATGATCGTGTGCTCAGATTTGGTTAGAGAACCCCAGGTGGCTGAAATTTCCGGAGCCCTCCACTACGGCGTCTCTCGCAATCATAACGTGGTTTTGGGATATTAAACCCCACAAATCAATCAATCATCGGTGTCCACTGATCGGCTAATGGAACCATCCTCCTCCATGCAAATGGCAAATTGGCACGTCTATGCAACTGTTCGGGGTACCGCTTCAGCGTAAGCGATCGACGCTAAATGAAAATGACTTGAAATAACCTCAAAAACTGGGTAAACAATTTGTCCTCTAGCGCACTACCTTTCCTGGGTTTTTTTTTAACTACCTACCATCGAGGTAAAAATTTACTCTCGTGCTAACGGAGTTTTTGAACGTAGGGAGAGTAGTAAATATTTACCCCAGTGAGGTTTTGAGCGAATATAGGGAGAGTAAATTTTTACTGCCTTCACAAGGTTTTTGAGGTGATTTCTGGGAGTTATTTCCGGTGGTAAAAAAAATAAAAATTGACGGGTGCATTCGCCCAGAGTCGACAAATTTATTAAATACCAGAATTGATTGAATTTATTAAACGGCAGAATTGGTGACACGTAGATTCACATGCAAACACGCACACACACACAACAAATGCAGAATAATACACCACTCGAACAGACTGCACGCGTTGCTCAACTATATACTTTGACAGTCCGGTATATATAGGCACGACTTTTTGACCAGCCCTGTAGTACCGGTAGGAGAGCTCTTTTTTTGCATTGATTAACAACAACGTTTGAAGGTACAAGCGTAAACTTGAGGTGGGCTGCAGGGCACTAAACGTCACACCGACCTTTTATAATAAATCTACCAGATCTCACCTTTTTGGGTATCCAATAATTACTTGGCACACCAGGCTCATGGCCCCACGCATGTTAGCACTTCTGATGCACAAGTCCATAAAATATACCTAAGGACGCACAAACCATGATAGCCTAATGATTTTCATTAAGCGATGGTGCATAAACGCAATAGCAGCACGTATTCATCACAACGGGCGTAGAGGAGCGGTGCACGCCTGCACACAAGCTTCTTACCGACGGCGTACTAGGCCTTTTCGAGGAGCACGGCTATCCGATGAAACACAGCTGGCGATCACAGAACACATATCCTGTGCGAATTTCGTTGTCATTTCAGACACAAATGAACACGTGACCGCTATCTTACGGGGACGGGGCGGTGTATGCATACTTCCAACGAAAGAACACCGTCCGGGTTTTCTTCGTGCTCACCGGCAGCCGCTTGTTGGTTCCGTCTGCCTCGTATCGGCTTCGCGCTACATGTTTGAGAACAGTTGGTGCATGAGATGGGCGATTCGGGCAGCATTTTACTAATGCAGACATCGCCTACTGTGGAACAAGATATATGCGATGCTTCTTTCACCTGCCCCGGCGACACACTCCCACTGGTCACTGGCGGCCGCGGCTCGGTGCCGACGACAGAGTGAAGCATTTTGCTTATTGCTTTTCCAGTAGGCAAGCACGGACGATGACACCAGATCGATTTTGTTACCACTGTCAGATCTTCGCGATTCGGCTCGGAAGCGAGATATCTGCGACGTGCAGGTTCGGAGGCGCTCGGAAGCGCACAATCGCTCGATGTTGTAGGAAACACGTGAGATGCATCAGCCCAACGAGACACACAGATACCAAGCTTCTTGTACCGTCTGTCTCCAAGGCCACCGCCGAGCAAAAGCCAACAATTTGCGAAAATATGCAGGACAACTTTCCACAGCAGGTTTTCTTTCTTTTTTTCCGTCTTTTGAGATCTCCCCCCCACCCCCCCGTCTCTTTTTCTTTTTCGCTCACAGAATGCTGTTCTCGCTTGTTCTGCCTATGCTGCCCCCAGTTCCAGTAAAAGTGCGTTTACTCGAGGTCAACGCACTTTTATGCAGAAAAAAAAAACATCTGTGGTCCTCGCGTACCTTCAGGATTCACTGAGAGCGTCACAATGGGGGGCATGGGGCAAAAACCACCGAAGCAGCTGTACCTTGCAGTCACGTGGTAATAAACTCTGAAACGCAGGTTAAAAATCACGTGATAGAAAACTCCCTACGTGGTAAAACTGGATTTTGACATCCTTTTACTACTTGCCTGTGAGGTGGTGGTAAAACTATGTCATGTACCATCTTTTACTCCTACACGAGGTAGTAATTTTAAACCCGAGAAAGTTTTCAGAGGTCATGAGCCGCAAAAACCCGAAACTTGGATAGTTTTTGCTTACAGTGTATGCTTGTTAGATTAAAATACATATTCAAAATCTATGCGCGTAAGGTGGTGGAAAGCACCCCTGAATGCCCCAGTAAAGTTTGCCTCCACATCGCGCTTCTGGCACACATATCTCATCATCATTAATAATAATAATAATAATAATAATAATAATAATAATAATAATAATAATAATAATAATAATAATAATAATCGATATTGTTGTTCTTTAGATGCACATGTAGAACCTTATAACTTTTTCTGGGCACGCTACATGAATAAGTAAATAATAAACCATTGATTACTATATAATGAAATCGCAAGTCATAGATGCCTCATTAAAAGTAAAATTTGACCGTTGGCAGCGTATCGCATCCTGCAATGTAGGGAACGATAGATGCATGCAAAAAGTAATCACCACGAGATTACGTGTCACTATAGCGCCACATGATAGTCATTACATTGCACACAATCCCATCATAGCTTGTCCAAAGGCTGGCTGGCTGATTGGCTACGCAAAACGGTGTCATTAACCGTGGTGGCAATGCATAACCACAATAGTTGCAGAAAGTTTTCGAAGGGCGGCAGGATGAATACATCAACTGATTGGAAAAAAGAAAGAGATGGCTATCGCCTTCAATTTGTCTTACGTGAAATAATCCATAAGAGACCCTGGAATATTATTATTATTATTATTATTATTATTATTATTATTATTATTATTATTCTTTCTCTTATGGTCTAACTGATTTACACTTAAGCATGTGTACGAAGACATTCCCTTCATGTCGATGTTATATTTACTGAAACACGGTCGAAAAATTTATGAAAATACAAACTGTTTAGTGTTTTAGATTTCCGAAAGACAACATGTACGTGAATGTCGACTTCAGCAAGTAATTGAATTAGACTTAGGTGCACGTTAAGAAATCACAGATCGTCGAAATTTCTGAAGCAGTCCGCTATGGTGATTTTCATTATCTTATAGTGGTTTCGGGATCTAGAATTGCCAAGATTATTACATATAGTAGTAAAAAATTGAGTTTTTGTTGGCTCTAAAAGATTAACAAAAATGTTTTTCATTGTGATGTGTTTTCTCATTAGGACACGCAGTGGAAAGTCTGCGTACTTTGGTCATCAGAAATCCTGGTGCATGTTGTCATCTGAGTCTCTATTGCACACCTGATGCTAAGAGATAATAGGCTTCGCAGGTCTAATGTCAATCTAATGACTCATAAGTTGTGCATTAGCTGCACATTAGACTCTCAAAATTCATTTTCATAAGGGTCACCACGGCGGCGAAAGCACTCCTCACAGATTGTGCACGTAGTGGGACTGAATCCGTACTTCACACTGTAGTGTGACTGCGCATGAACCTTATCACTGTTTTTGTGTATGCGTGTATTTTCTGTTGGTCCGCCCTGACTTTGCCTTTGAACTTTCCGAGCATCAGAGCGATGCCATTTTTTTAGGGGCGAAGCTCCTTGGGGCGTAGGCTGTGCGTCCCCTGTAGCCTGTATGTAGCCACCTCTAGTTTAGTTCTTGCAGTGTCCACTAGATGGCGGTACCGTCTCCTGTATGTCGCCTCCTCTCGTTTAGTTCTTGCAGTGTTCACTAGATGGCGGCACCATCTCCTGTATGTAGAAAAATTAAAGGTGAAAGTGAACGCTGGATGACAGAGATACACGAAAAAAAGGAGGCCGCGCCTAGGATTTTTTTGGAGCCACATAAAGGCGCTAGGTAGGAAGTCTGTCACAACGCAACAACATATTCTAGATGAAGGAGGAAATCAATTGGAAGGGTACGAAGCGCTAGGTTACATCCAAAAGGTAACAGCCGATTCATTTCAAAAGAGCGTCCAGGGGATCTCCCCGGTGAGTAAAAGTGTGGCGGAGAAAGCAACAGAGGAAGAGCTAGTACTTGATAATTTCAACTGGAAAAAGGCCGAAGGAAAAATTCCAAAGCGCACTGCCGCGGGTTTAGATGGGATTCCCGTTAGCCTCATTAACGAACTAGGACATAACACTAAAGAAGCATTGTTAAAAGCAGTAGAAAAAAGCTTAAAGGACGGACAAATACCGGACAGTTGGCGACAAAGTAGAATGAACTTAATCTATAAAGGCAAGGGAGAAAAGGACAAGATTCGCTCGTATAGACCACTAACCATTACATCGGTACTATACAGGTTGGCGATGCAAGCAGTAAAAATGAAAATAGAAACATGGGCCGAACATAACGATATTTTGGGAGAACTTCAGAACGGATTTCGAGTCGACAGGTGGTTAGACGATAACCTGTTTGTTCTCACTCAGTGTATAGAAATACCTAAAATAGAGAATAGGCCCTTGTACGTGGCTTTTCTAGACATCACTGGGGCATACGACAACGTTAATCAGGAAATTTTGTGGGATATATTGAAAGGAATGGGCATGGGCGACGACTGTATACAGCTTTTGAGGGAGATATACCGAGAAAATACAGTTTGCATAGAGTGGGAAGGAATGCGTAGCAAAGAGAACGTTGAGGTTAGCAGGGGGCTGAGACAGGGATGTCCTTTGTCCCCGCTGTTATTCATGCTGTACATGGTGAGTATGGAAAAAGCGCTAGAAGGTAGCAACATTGGTTTTAATCTGTCACACAAACAGGGCGGCATGATGATTGAGCAGAAGCTTCCAGGTTTATTTTATGCGGACGATATCGTCTTATTTGCGGACAGTCGAGATGATATACAGCAGCTGGCGAATATATGCGGAAGGGAAGGTGAAGCTCTTGGACTAGGATTCAGTGTAACGAAGTGTGGATTGATGGTATTCAATGATCCCTGTGATCAGACGGTGTCCATACAAGGCCAAGAAATACCGAGGGTAAGTGAATACAAGTACCTTGGAGTATGGGTAAATGAGGGTGATAGATACATGGAGGTACAGGAAAAAGCCTCGACAGCAAAAGGAAAGAGGAATGCGGCAATAATGAAGCACAGAGCGTTGTGGGGATACAATAGGTATGAGGTGCTTCGAGGTCTGTGGAAGGGTGTAATGGTTCCAGGGCTTACTTTTGGGAACTCAGTGGTGTGCATGAGGGCAGAGGTGCAATCGGGAATGGATGTAAATCAAAGGACTGTGGGACGCCTCGCGTTGGGTGCTCACGGGAAGACGACAAACGAGGCTGTAAAGGGCGATATGGGGTGGGCAGGTTTTGAGGCGAGGGAAGCGCAGAGCAAAATAAGGTTCGAAGAAAGGCTAAGAAATATGAAGGAGAGTAGATGGGCAGAGAAGGTGTTCCGTTATTTGTATAGGAAGAGCGTGGACACACAGTGGAGAAAAAGAACTAGAAGACTCACTAGTAAATATACGGCTGGTATTGTGAGCCATATGTCAACAAAGAGCGTTAAGGGAAAAGTCAGGGAGGCGGAGAGGATTTACTGGATGGCAGCTATGGAGAAAAAACCGGCTTTGAGTAACTACCGAAAGGGCAAAAATGAAATAAGGAGAGAAGCATTTTACGATAATTCAAGGGGAAGCGCTTTACTGTTTGAAGCGAGATCGGGTTGCCTTAGAACGCGTAGTTATAAAGCAAGATTCAGTAAAGAAGAAGAACAATGCACATGCTGCGGGAAAGATAAGGAAACGGCGGAGCATGTTCTGATTGAATGTGGAGATATCCACCCAGGTGTACGTTTGGGCACGAGCCTACAGGAAGCCTTGGGTTTTAGGGACAACAATGGAAAGCTGAACACACCCGCGATTGAAATAAGTAAGAGACGGTTAGAGTATTGGTGGCAGAAAATTAGAGAGAAAGGACAAAAATAAATATTGGAAAAATAAAATATGGACAGTGTGCCGTAAATGGCAGAGAACTTAAGCTGAGAATTTACCTTTTTTTCCATTAAGATAGAATTTATCGAAGTAGAGGCATTAGGCCAACATAAAAAAAGAAAAAAAGGTTTTTTTTTGTCGAGCCTGGTGGCATACTTGTCACCACCCCGTTATAAAGGGGACGCTCATAGCATCCATCCATCCATGTAGCCACCTCTCGTTTAGTTCTTGTAGTGTTTACTAGATGGTGGTACTTGTAGCTGATGATGAAAAGATGCAAGATGTTATAAACTAGAAAGCGGTACTTGTAGTTGATGAAAGACGCGAGATTTTATAAAATAGGAATGATGTCACATATGGCGCGTGTCATTGGTTGAAGGCAATCGTTTGATTTAGTGCGGCGACGTACGCTAGGGGGAGCGTTGTAATAAAATCCGTTCGCTGTTGGCGCGCGCTCGGAGTCGCCGGATGGATAAGGCTGCACAGCGGAGAGAGCGCAAGGCGGCAGCAGCGCGCGCTCGCAGACAGAATCCCGATGTGCGAGCGCGCGAGGCAAGGGACATCGCAAGCCATCCATCGTCTAAGAACAAATAAAAGTTGATTTGTGTATATACACACACAGCGTTTCTCACGTCTTTACATGATGATCGACTGGGCGAATTACACGGAAGATTCACAGTTTACCGATGAATCCCTCCGGAGCTTCGCCCATTCATCATCATTCACCCCGTGAATATGCCGTAATATTTTTCAGAGGATGAGTTATGCCACTTGGCCGCTAGTTACGACGAGTGCAACCATGGCTGCCCGCGAGAATGGAAAAGGATGTTCTGGGGCAGCACGGGCTCTGGCTAGTTGTTAATTATTGAAGCAGCCGTATTGCCAGTTTTCGGTGCGTCTCCCCGCCGGCTCAGTTCTTCCAAGTTGAAGACCTTTTGTAGCACGTGACAATATACAGACAGACAGACAGACAGACAGACAGACAGACAGACAGACAGACAGACAGACAGACAGACAGACAGACAGACAGACAGACAGACAGACAGATAGATAGATAGATAGATAGATAGATAGATAGATAGATAGATAGATAGATAGATAGATAGATAGATAGATAGATAGATAGATAGATAGATAGATAGATAGATAGATAGATAGATAGATAGATAGATAGATAGATAGATAGATAGATAGATAGATAGATACGCTCAATGTCGCCGAAGTTCGCTAAGAAATGCTTCGCATTTAACAAAATTGCTTAACTGAATTTAAATCACAGATAAGTCATATTTAAATACACGATATCAAAGTAGTATTGTGAAGGACTGATTATATGGTGTACTAACGTTAAGATGATTGACACAGTAACAGAGGGAGCTTACGCCGATAGGGTAATGAGTCCAGTCCTTCAGGCTCCCCTAGACTCATGTGAAGCGGTGAGTATGTGTGCGTCTGCTTGAGTCTGCATGAGTCCGGACAAAGAAAAAAGTTTAGTACGTGCGAGTTTGAGCGAGTTAGGCTGAGGAAAATTTTCGGCGAGTGAGTTCCAACGAGCACTCGGAGCAAAATATCTTTCTTAAGTGAGTCTGAATAAGGTTCGTTTTATTTTTTTTTTGCCGATGTATCAACTAAATAGCGTTGCAGCGAGGTATCACGATGCAATCGATGCAGCCTTAAACTGCTTCACTATACAGATAATAATACATCTCAAAAATTTACCTTATGCAAAAATACAGATACCCAATTATCTCTAAAATATTATGTCGATACTCTTGTATCACGATACAGCCCGTCCTCAATCAAACGTGTTCCGTTAAGTCTGCTTTGGTTATCGATTAGGTGAGTGTTTGTCGCATTTAGAGATATACGTCTTATTATCAGTGTAGTATTTATGTCTACGTAGAGCATAATTGTATATATAGAAGAATGTGACAGCACTGCAGCCGGATATATCTTGAAAACTGCTTTTGAGTTTTCGGTGTCTGCCTGCTTTCTTTCTAAGTTTGGCATTGTGACATCGGTTCAAAGATTTCAGCAAAAACATAGCACACCCGTGCTTTTTCACTGCCAGAATCATCAGCGCCGAACCCGTATAAGCACTCTTTTGCGCCTACATAAATCAAGATCCGCCATGTGCGTGCATTTTTATAATTAGTTGATTTGTGGGGTTTAACGTCCCGAAACCACCATATGATTATGAGAGATGCCGTAGTGGAGGGCTCCGGAAATTTCGACCACCTGGGGTTCTTTAACGTGCGCCCAAATCTGAGCACATGGGCCTACAACATTTCCGCCTCCATCGGAAATGCAGCCGCCGCAGCCGGGATTCGATCCCGCGACTTGCGGGTCAGCAGCCGAGTACCTTAGCCACTAGACCACCGCGGCGGGGCACATGCATTTTTTATACAACGATATATTAGGGGCGAAGCTCCTAAAGTCATGGGTCTGTTCATGCTTGTCTCTTTTTGACCGGTTCGTAAACATCTAGTTGTATGACTCATTCAGCAGGTGGTGCTAGTGTGAGTTACAGACGAACCAACAGACACACAGACAGCCAGACACAGAGGCACGAATGGACCGATAGACGCACGGGCGGACGGACAGAAGCACGGATTGAAGCATGGACTGACGGTCAGGTGGACAGACGTGCTGACGGACGGGCAGAAGAAAGGACGAAAGCACCGACGGACAGACAGACGGACGGACGAATGGACTGAACGACGGATGAATGAACGGACAGAAGCACGGACGGACAGGCGGAAGGAGTGACGAACACTTACAGAAAGTTGATTGATGATTGACATGTGAGGGTTAACGTCCCAAAACCACCTTATCATTATGAGAGACGTCGCAATGGAGGGCTCCGGAAATTTCGACCCTCTGGGGTTCCTTATTTGTACCCAAATATCACTACACGGATCTACAGACTTTTCGTCTCGATCGAAAATGCAGCCGCTGCAGAAGGAATTCAATCCCACGGCCGACAGAAAGACAGACAGATGGACGGACGAACCGACGAATGAACGGCAGGACGGATGGACGAATAGACGGACAGATGGACGCTTCGCCCCAGTCATCATCAGGAACTACCTCGATACGCTGTGATATATTTATAACCTCACAGCCCACCGTACGAGGAACAAGGCACGTGGCCAGGGCAAATGCGCTGGAGCACGCCGTAATTAATGGAGGGCTGGTGGAGATGTGATGACCGCTATATAGCCTACTTCAGTAATCTCACACGTACAGCAAAAGCCTCGGCGTATTTATAACGTGCACCGGTTTTTCTCATTTGTATACTTCGGAAATAAAAAAAACAGTCATCCACACTGTAGAAGAGGTAAGCAGCTATTGCCGTGAGCTTCAACTCATGTTAATCGCTAAACCAGATTTAAAAACTGCATTATCTTGATTTCGCATAGGGCGTGCACTGAATTATGCGTTAGGGAGGGAGAGTACCGGGCATTACCGCAGCGCCCCGCCTCGCCTTTATTAGAGCTTCTTTTTTTTACTTTCTCGTCTAGCCAAAAAAAAAAACAATCTTTGAAATTGATGCAAATATGAAAATTATATAAATGACACGATTTTCACAAAGCCCTGGCATTGTTAGACTTTGCAAAGGCGGCAATTTGTGCTCACATCAGGGCTCCTTGCTTGCCTTCTTTGTGAAACAACATGTGTAGCCACAACCGGGCTCATTAAACAATGACACCAAGACAAAAGAAGAGTAAATGGTAGATAGGAAAAGGTAGGCAGGTCAACCAGTCTAGGTTAACCAATTCGCTACTCTACATGTGGGACATACACTAGCAAAAACATACACTAGCAAAAATATTACTACTATTTAGGGACAGCCTATTAAACACGTTACGGGTCTCAAATTACTTGGCGTCTTCTTTCACGAATATTTGAATTGGTCTGTGCATATATAATACTTTACAAAAAAAACAACAACTCTCGAGCAGTTGGAATGCTACGCACCTTACACCACTTCTTACCAGAATGTTTAAAAAGACGAATTTATTACGCAACAATACATTCACACCTTCAATATTGCCTTCTGTTATGGGAAATGACGACAAAAGCTAATTGATTGATATGTGGAATTTAACGTCCCAAAACCACCATATGATTATGAGAGACGCCGTAGTGGAGGGCTCCGGAAATTTCGACCACCTGGGGTTCTTTAACGTGCGCCCAAATCTGAGACGACAAAAGCTAACCTGAGCTATTTATGTCTATTACAAAAAAACAGGCTGTGCAATTAATTGAACTCCTACCCTCCCGTTCACACAATCCTCACTCTCCCCTCCTTTTTTTTGAAAAACATGAACTGCAAGTCATTAATATTATCTGATATAAAAAATAGCCATGATCGTATATCGTGAAGGTAAATCTAATCAAAATGAATTTTAGAGAAGTTTCACAAGTGAGACCACAGTCATAATTTACTACACACCAGCTTCAAGAAAGATGCGCTTCATATTAACTTACAGTACACAAAAACTTAATTACCTAATTCCCCATTTCTTTAACGAACACTTCACTGTGGTGACAGTAATTGAACAAAGTTGCTCCATTTATGTCTTCAAAAAGAAGATACACACATTCTTCCTAAAACTCAAGCTCTCATACCTCTTCCGATTCATCTTCTTATTTTGTGTAAGTTGCATTTGCGGGTCAAACCTGTGTTTTATTTTGTTTTATTTTGGCAGCCATCGTTGTGCATAAATAGTTTCTCATTATTTTTTTGTGCTAATCGCAATTATGTACATATTTTTGTTAAGTGGCTTGAGGTCGAAAAAAAATTTCTAATGTTTGATACTATTGTATACATTAAGTTTTGTTCTGTTATATTTAGCTGCTAATGTATGTGTGCACACAGGGGCTTGGCGCTTTGTCGAGATTTCTTTGTCTTTACACCGATTCCCTAAGCAACTTAGCGTATGGGTAGTCTGAATTAATTATTAATTAATTAATTAATTAATTGATGGGGTAGATCAATATAGGTACAGGAAAAGGGAAAAAAAGAGAAGACAGCACAGCATTCAGCACATGAATGGCATGCAAGTTCCGACTATCTAATAGTGTGGCGCTAAACTTCCACCCCCACCCCCAGTGCGCAAGCCTGTGCTGATTCCCCACCCGATACCGATGAGAGAATTCCGGCCAGTGATATATTTTTCTCGTTAAGCAAAAAAAGATACATGCGTCGTGAATACAACAAGTTTGTGGAAACGATTGCACAGAAAAGCGGCAAGTATTTACTTGGCGATTCGATGTCATCCTTGTAATGAGTTAGCGTTTCCTTAACGAACTTAAAAAAATACTTAGAGAGGAAGAAAACCTGATATTTTTCATGGTTGCCATAAAACCACCACACGTACCAGAGTTGGATACCTTCAAAAAACGTTTCCTGGTGAAGAACTGTGGATGAAAGAGGTTCCATGACGGCTGATTTGTCCAAATGTGGTTTGAAAACTCATGTGATGTGCTCTAATACTATTGGCCTCAGACTAGCGCTACTGCTGGAGCACTTTCGCAATGCAAATACATAGACAGACCACGTATTACGCTATCGTAATTCCTGCAGTGCAATCTCTAAGCTATGCTTATTTCTCAAAAGATTTGGCTCTCGTACAGCTAGTTTTGAGTGACTTAACCCTTTGCACAGTTTGCATAGCTCCCTAAGCATCACAAACTATGGAGAGTTAGCTTACTCTACAGCATTTGTCATGTGTAGCTAATTAAAGGTGCCACGACAAAACCTATTTTGTCTAGCAAACTAGACGTGATAAAAATAGTACATGTCCCGTGTTACCTTTAAACAGAGAACAACAATTCAGGGTGTTTTATTCGTTTTCTTCATTATTTTTGAACGCGAAGATAATAGAACATAATAACTTGACCAGCCGCACTTTTGTCAACTCTGGCCCTTTTTCTTTCTTAATTCATGCCAACGCACGTGCTGATGACAGGTCACCAACCTTTCTATCGGTAACCACTTAAATTGATTAGCCGTGAAAAACAGTCGGAAAGCTCCATGCGACACCACGGTCCTCGTTGGCCTGTTTACCACCTTTCCCACAGGTTAATCGATATAGATAAGAAAAACAGAGAAACTTCTTTGTTTGAAACCCGGCCTCTCGAAAAAAAACAGACAAAATGCGTTTTTCCCTGACTTTCACAAAGTTTGTTTAGCGTAGCATGAATACTGCTGTGGTTGAAAGTAGGCGTGATAAGAAACTATATTTGAAGTGGCTCCTCTTTCACAACAGGACGTGCAGGGTCGCCGTTGACACAGGAACGATCCTCACATAGCTGATCACCATGAATTGGGCATCGTTGTGGTTGTACGCAAAAATCTTGGTTTGGACGACGATCCTAGCGGTGCTGACCTACGGACTTTTCAAACTGTTCAAGTAAGAAGCCATGGACCTTTTCTTCTATCCATGCGTTTCTGAAAATAATTTGCCCAGGATATCGTGTGTCCTTTTAGAGTACTTGAAAAAAAAAAACATTTGCTCCATTTCACTTTTTTTTTCTAACAGAAAAATTTTTCCTAATTGGCCTTTCTGACTGACATGCAGTTTTCTTAGACGAAAAGCTGACTTCTATTTTGCTCTTTCGACTGTGGTGTTTTGCTTGGTTTGTTGCTAGTGGTGCTTCCTTTTAAACGAGTGCTATATATCAAGTAAAATTGTTATTCCGAGCGAGCTACCTATATTTCTCGTAATCCTCACCAAACACAATGACACATATTTTGTACAAATTATTAATTCTAGTAAACTAATCATCCGTAAAAATGTAATTCATCACATACACTTTTATATGGGCATTTAGAGTGCCAGTTAGAAAAATTTAGTCTGGAGGCACTTGTGCTCTCTGCTGCCTTTCACACAACGCACTATGTAAAATATCACTTTTCATTGCAACTGCATCCCACAGATGGCGCCTGAGGACGTTTTCCTACTTCAAAGAAATCGGAATACCTGGCCCAAAACCCAACTTGCTGTGGGGAAACCTGGCAGAATATCACGGAAAGGTAAAACTTCACATAGAACCACGCGTCAATCTTGATCATTATGATATGCGTACCATCATATCAAAATTGAATAGATTGTTAGAGCAACAATTATTCGAGACCTATCTACGACGGCTAATTACCTGATTGCTGAATATGGTTTAAGCCTCACAATAAGCCTGAGAGGGGATTTTGTGCCAACATTAGGCGTACTGGCGGAAACGAAAAAGGTAAAAAAAAATGCGTTGTAGTTGACCTTAAAATTGTTACCATTTTAATTATCTATGACTGCAACATTCCTTGCCAAAAAATCATTGCACTCTTTCTTTGTTCTTCCATAAAGTGCCGGCAATCTTGCAGACGTGTTCGCATTCTTCACAACGTTTGCTCCTTATTATTTCTTTTTGAGCAGTTTGCGACACAGCCATGACTTCGCTTTTTAGGATAAACGTTCACAGAAACTTGGACTCCTGGTTCGGTTGTCATGATTGGACCATAAGACAGGATGGATCAGTCATCGGCAGTGCAATCAGAACTAATGCACGCTCCGTACTTAACCAAAGCAGCTTTATGAAATCGGTGTCGCTTGGTTCGTCATAGTGACTTTCCAATTTACAGCAGCCTTCTATAGCAGTCCTGACTGGCGTAGTCCTGTATAAAGTATTTTCGTGGTCTAAGATAAATATTCTTTCAAAAAGACATTATAGTTGACGTTCTAATGAGCTTTAGTAGGGCGGACTGTTGGGCTAGATGGTCTTGCGTTTTGACAAAAGAAACTTCGCGTGAAGGAATTCGGACTCTTCAATACGAGGCAGCCAAGGAAAAGCATTGCTAAAAACATTTTACTGCGAAAACGCCCACCAAAGTTTGTGCACTCGGTCGTGCATGCTCCGTGATACATCATAACAGCGCGTAATATCACCACGAAATACCACTGATCATAGAGCATTGTGTATGAATCGTATTACGAAGAATGCAGACCTGTTTAAGCCACGCTGACAGAGATTGGGTCTTTCTTTTTATTGCGATTGCACTTATATGAACACTCTCGACTGGATTTTGCCACCGGCGCCGACGTCGGCGTCGATGTCATGCACCGTACACGCATACGTATCACTATATATGAAAACGCAAGAAAGTAAAAAAAAACCCAAAAAAAGGGCTCCGGCGGGCGGAATCGAACGAGGGACCTCCGCGTACAGAATTCGAGGCGTTAACCACCAAGTCACCGAGAGGTACTTTCTTCAACGTTCAAACGGCAAGCAATTCATATCAACCACTTACCGCTGTTGGCGGGCATCTCGGGGGATAACTAACGTGTTTTCAGCATTATCAGCAAGATGGTGCAGTGAGCGTGGGGTGGCTCTCACCTCTCACGCGTACTTTGGCCCGCGTAAACAATAAGGGGGTGTATGCTCGAATGCGCACCCTTATCTTGCAATGGGGAAAGTCGTACGTCTTGGCTAGTCCTTGAGTTTTGTCTGGACGACTCTGTTGCAGTTACTGGGTGCGCAAAGGTCAATTCAATCGTTGCACAGCCCCAATTTGCGAAAAGAGCACGCTATTTAGACACTGCTAAGTAACTACTGAGACGCTTGTTCGCGCTAATCGGTCCCTGTGATACGTTTCGGACATCCTTTGTGCGTGAGAAACGCGGGGCACATTTCGATCTGCTTGCCATTCTGCGCGTGACCTTCCCATTTGTTGCTACCGCGTTCATTGCTTCGCCTTTACGGCAAAGCTGTGACTTTTATTTTAAAGATCGAAGGAATCTAAAGCCAGCCAAGCTGTACAGCTCGCACTACCTGAAATCTCAGAGCTGTAGACACATGACTCACAACAGCGCGCAGTCGCAGCTGCAGCAGCTAAATGTGCGTAAATATTTTCTCTGCTAAGCACTGTTTGATCTGTGGGATTGTGGCACTTCGTCGTATAATTGCTTACCGCGGCGTTTTTTCGATGTGTGCTAGGCGCATACTCAAATGAGCGTATGTATTTCAGTGCGCTGTCGCGAAGGCAATGTCTCGCGGAAAGCTTTTTTTTTTTTTCTTTTTCAGCTATTGCTGGAGTTCTTTCTTCGTCGGATGCTCTTGTTAGAGGCGCTATTCCACGACTTTTCTCGAGGAGGCAGCCTCGAGGAAGAATGAGAGTCTGAGGAGAAAAACACTGCATCCGGTCGGTCACTGTGCGCCCCGCGTTCCAAACCAGTCACTGCGCCGTGCTCCCGACCAGGCTGCAGAAATTAGGTGCTTTTCTCCTCTTCTAACCACTACCACCACCACCCTAAACGAGCGAGCCGCCGCTTGTGTTCTTCGGGGCAACCGGGAATCAAAATTTGAGCACTCGTTTGCACGTCAAGGCTATTTTAGAGAATGTGCCCGTTTTAAGAAGCTGCTACAGTTTTGTTGCGAGGCAGGCTTCACGCGATTATGAAAACTCGTGTTGGGATTGGTCCACGCAACCGTGAATGCTGAAAAATCCTATTTAAGCAGTGACTCGGGCCCTTTTCGGGATGAGCGGACTCGGGGTAAACAGCGATCTGAACACCGGAGACCAGTCATGCGAGCCTAGGGGTATGCCATCATTTTTCGTGTTTTGTATTTCTGATTTAGCTCATTGTGTAAAGTTAAGTTGGATTAAATAAATAAATCCCCAATGAGTGTGCCCCGATATCATCGTGTCGACTTGTCTTCGTTTGTCTGTGCGGAATTTCGCCCACACTTCTTCGTCTGGATGGCCATCAGATGTGTCTAGCTTAAACAACTCCGAAGTTTCGCTGCGCGTTTCCACAATACACGTATGTTAATAGCCCCTTGCTTATGCTCATGTTCTTTTGCTCTAATTTTAAATTCCTAAAAAAATTTAAATAAAAATTCGGCAGATTCCATGTACCTTGAGAATCGACGTTATGCGAAGCACGCAGAGAAGAAGACTATTGTTTTTTTATTAATGTGATAACGTTGAAGAGCTCGTTTCACAGAAATTCCAGCGTCAGTAACGTCAATGTCGACGACGACGTGGTTGGTTCTGAGCGAAAAATTATCATCTCGTGCGTGACCGAAAACTTAAAACGATTTAAATAAAATAAACGATAAAAGAATCCTGGGCCAGAGTGGGGACCCAGCCAGAGTCGTTTGGGTCACAGTGAGGATCGAACCCGGATCGTTTGCGTGGAAAGTGGATGTTTTACAACACAGCCACGAGTGTGATTTTTTAATGCAATAAAATAAGAAAATCAAATGTCACACACACACACACACACACACACACATATATATCTTATCGTTTGAAAATATGCTCGTAGGCACACACGCGAAAGACACAATTTAACATAATCCAACGAACCTTCATACGTCTGGTAGACAAACACCCATGTACACAAGTGCAATCCACTCCGGAGCAAGGTCTAAACTCTCAACAACACTATGACATTGGCTGATTCTTCTAGAAAAGCAGGCCTTGTCGAGCAGGGGGGGGGGGGGGGGGCTCAGCATGACTGCGAAAAATGCGGCTAATTTATAATAAATAAAGACACAATAACATAGTAAAATCTTATAATGGATCATTGTTGATGATCTTTTTGAGCGGTAGGAACCTTACCCCACGAGCCGCAATTGGAAATCGTTTTTCGATCACTCTCTTGAATAAGTCCCAGAAATAATTGCATCACGGCGATGAATAGCGCAACGCTCCATTGTTTCAGGATTTGTGAATACAGTGAAACGAAGTTTCTATGCTTGTAAATGCAGTGAAAGTAACACACGCTTTACAAAAAAAGGCGTCCTGTATACATGGTTTACAATGCAACATGAAATATTGCAGTGTTAATGCATGGTACTAGCGCCCATTGTCAGCGGTGGCCAGAACATACGATCATCATAATGGTGTCATGGTTTAGAGCCACGGTCATTCAGTACACAAGGCACCTAGACTACTGCGTCTCTTCTTTTAAGGCCACGAAGTGGGTGCATAGCAAGTTCGAAAAGGTTTCATGCACCAAGTGTTCAAAGTGCGCATAGGAATGGGATATCGCTATCGCGTTCAACTCCTAAAGACGAAGCTATAGGGTCCCAAAATTTTTTTAATGACACGTCATGAAATGACGTAAATACATGTAAAAACGTATGCACGCACAGGCATATGTCGGAAAGTTGCAGATGTTTATATAACCAGTCTTCGGCACTTGCGACAGAATGCCAAAAGAAACATAAGTATTAGCAACACCAGAAGCGGTTAGCTGATATGAAGCGCTCCTGCTTGCAAGGATGGTCCCTGGACACTGCTACATAAATCAACTTCAGCGCTTGCATCCTAACTATAATTGACGTTAACTCGACGGGACTGGCTGTATCATAGGAGCACATATTTAATGTTTATAAAATGCGATAGCGAGCACTGCACCCACAGTTGACGTCGCGCAAACATTAATGTCTATTTAAAAAGCGGTCCTGAGACCTAGCGTGGCTCACGGGTAGAAAGCTTGATTGCCGCGAAGAATGCATTCAATTCCATGCTTGTACTTGACATTTATCGTTTGCACACGTCGGGTCTACGTTGCCGACATGCGGGTTTGGCTTGAAAATCATGCGTTAAAACTGGCCATGTCTATTTTTCGC
Source organism: Rhipicephalus microplus (assembly GCF_013339725.1). NCBI lineage: Eukaryota > Metazoa > Arthropoda > Arachnida > Ixodida > Ixodidae > Rhipicephalus > Rhipicephalus microplus. The sequence continues at coordinate 70,676,360 of NC_051174.1, read as the reverse complement.
CGTTCCTGGGTAGATACCAAGTGTCAATCACCTGTGGCATATACTCGCAAACCACTCGTACAAACCCGCCCGCGGCTATGTTCCACAGCCTACGGGAAAGTTCTTGACGACGTAGGCGACAAGATTGTGACATTATTCACGTCTTGACCGGCGCGTCATATTCATCTGACCATTTTACCTTCCCCTACCAGTTTCAATTCACGCCAGGTTTAGGGGGGGGGGGGGATGAACAACAAGAGGGAAGGCGCGGGGAGGTTAACCAGGCACATGCCCGGTTTGCTACTTTATGCCGGGAGAATGGGTAGGGGGACTTAAAGATGAGAGAGAGCGAGGAAAGAGAAGAGAAAGAGAGAGAAAAAGAAAAAGAGGATTGTCAGTCAATCGGCTGGCACGTATGCAGCGGTGGCACTACAGAAAAGTTAAAGGTGGTCACATAGGCCTGTAGTCCTCGAAAAGCACAAGACAGCTTTGGCTGCTTTTTGAGCCGACAAAAGGCGATGACAGTGTTCCAGTAGCATCTGCACAGAGAGTGGCCGATAGTCCAATTGTCGCAATGCGTCCGAAAGCTTCTGTCATTCAGAGGCAAATCAAGGGCAATGGCATATCAGATGGTCAATGTCTTCTTTGGTGCAGCAGACGTCGCATTCCGCATTGTCGGTCAATCTGATGAGGATTCTATATGCTTTTGTGGAGGCAACCCCCAACCAAAGGCAACAAAGAACCCAAGCTTCACGTCGACGAAGTCCGGATGGAAGTCGAAGTTCCAGTAAAGGGTTTATTTGGTAGAGTCTCGTATGTCTTATGCTTGGCGTGTTCCACTCCTGCAGACACAGACTACGTGCCAGGTGACGAAGTTGCTTTGCAGTGTCAGTCCTTGACAAAGGAATCAGAAGGATGTGCTCTTTTGGTGCGATGTGCGAGCCGCGTTGTCTGCGGAATCATTGCCACTGATCTCACAATGGCCAGGAAACCACTTAAACTTGATCTCGTGGGCTGTTTCTATGATGTGGTGAAGAAGCTTGACAACTTCGTAAGTTAATTGTTCATGGCAACCACGTCGAAGGACTGACTGCATGCTCTGTAGAGACGGTTTCGAGTCGGGAATCGCAGCCCATTTACTCGGTCCTTGGGATTTGAAGTACTCCAGGGCGCCACGCAAAGCCGCAAGTTCTGCTGCCGTAAACGTAGTGACGTCTGACAGCTTGATTCGCAGAGTGACTCCTCTAGCTGGAATCACCACCGCACCGCCAGAATCAGACGCTGTGGTTGAACCATCGGTGTATATGTGCACGTGATTATTGTACATTTCGTGCAGACGGCTCAAGCTCAATTGTTTTAAGGCTGATGAAGGCAAATTTGATTTTTTTGTATTCCTGGAATTGAAACACGTACTTGTGGAAATGTCAGGCACCACGGTGAATACACCAGTTTCTCAGCAGGCGTAAAACCTGACGTGAACGACGCACGATGAGCACAGACAATCGCACTAATTTTCGTGCGGGGCCTCTCATTAGCGAGAATGGCCAAGTGGTGGGTAAGATCCCTAGCATGTTGCCTGAGGTACGTACGCATCGTTTCAATGGTGATGTGCGTCATGATCGAGTAATCCTGTGCAATGGCAATTGTTTCAGCTGTCGATGCGCAGCGGGGTAAACCAAGGCATATCCTAAACGCTTGGGTTTGAATATTTTAGATTGTGCGCAGGTTCGTTTTGCACGTGTTAGATAAACTGGTTGGCTGTACCGCAGGAATCCAGTAAATTATACCTTGTACAGCTGTAACATAAACTCGACAGACATTCCCCAACTTTTCCCAACAAGAAACCTGAATAAGTGACAAATGGTGGTCAGCCGCTTTTTCACGTAGTTTACGTGAAGTGTCCAAGACAGCTTTTGGTCGATTACGACTCCCAAGAACCTGCGACTCCGGCTGCATGACACCAACAGCCCGTTAATTGATATGCCGTAAGCAGACATTGGTTTTCCGGTGAAAGCCACGACTGCACACTTCCCACTTGCGATTTCAAGCCCTTGTTTGCGTAGGTGGTGCGATGTCACTGATGCTGCCTTCTGAAGTCGAGCGCGAAGTTGACATCAAGTCACACCTGACGTCCACACACAGATGTCATCAGCATAAATGGAAAGTCGTACACTGCTTTGGTTGCTTGCCAACTAGTCCAATGAGTGTTAGGTTGAACAGCGTCGGGCTTAGCACTCCGCCTTGCGGGACTCCTCGGCTGCAGTAATACTCGGGTGTCGGGCCACTCTCTGTCTGCACGTGAAATGGTCTATTCTGTAGGTAGCTCTGAACCCACGCGTATATCTTGCCACCAAGTCCCACTCCGCCTAGTGCGCTGAGAAAGGCTTCGTGGGTGACATTGTCGTATGCCCCTTTAACGTCAAGAAACAGAGCAGCAGATAACCGTTTGTAGGCCTTCTGGTGTTCCACATATGTCACCAAGTCAACTACATTGTCAATTGACGAGCGGCATCGTCTGAACCCGGACATGGCATCTGAATATATTTCGTAGAGCTCTAAGTACAATTCAAGGACGCGTTAAAATCATCCTTTCCACAACTTTTCCCACCCAGCTCGCGAAGGCAATCAGGCGGTGTGAGGAAATGTCATAAGGTGACTTGCCAGCTTGGAGAAGTGGAATCAGGCAACTTGACTTCCATTCCTGTGGAACCATGCCAGTGTGCGAGGAGTCATTGTACAGCTGCAAGAGTGCCTTCCGAGCTTGATCTCCTAGGTGACACAGAGCACGGTAAGTGATGCCGTGAGGTCCTGGCGCCGAAGAACGTCTACACAAAGCAAGCGTGGCCTTTAGTTCGTCCATTGAAAACTAAATCTCCATTTGCGGATCACGTGAGGATACAAGAAAGTCGGGCGTCTTCGTCCCAGTTGAATTTGCCCCGCAGGCAATCTTTCGACAGAAAGAATCTGCGACATCAATCTCTTAGCAGCGTAAGTGAAGTGCGAGAGATTATAATGGGTAGCGCTGAGTAATGGTTGTACGAAGACCCCGGACAGTTCTCCAGATTAGTGACAGAGGCTTTCTGGGATCCAAAGACTCGCAAAAAGATACCCACCGTTGCTTATCCAACTTGTTCATGTGACGCTGCATTTTCTCTTGTGTGCGTCTGGTCACTCTCAGATCATCAAGTGACTTCATGCGTCTATAACGTCGTTCTGCACGACGACGAATCGCTCGGAGTTTCTCGAGATCAGTGTCCATATCAGTGCGAGATGAGCTCACCGGAAGCGAACGCGTGGTTGACTGTAGGGCACTCTTTACTGCGTCCTCTAGGTTGAAGGGTGAGGCGCCAACATAGTCTTCTATAACTAACTTGTATTTTTGCCAATCAGTGCACTGGACGGCTCTGGATGACTTGGGACTTGGAAAGTCGTCAATCTTCAGGTATGTTGCGATGTGGTCACTACCTCTTGTTTCCAAATACGAAAACCAGTGCACTCTGCTGGCGAACGAGCGTGAGACGAAAGTGAGGTCCAGGCAACTGCTATAGGCCGATCCGCGCAGATAAGTAGGGCTGCTGTCATTCACAAGGATAAGTTCACATTCAGAAGCGAAAGACATTGTCTACCTCTAGTGTTGACCCTGGAGCTTCCCCATAAGTAGCGGTGGGCATTGAAGTCGGCAGTTATCACCCATGGCTGGAGAGTTGAATTCAAGATTGCGCGCAAGCGGTCACGGTCTAGACGACTTGATGGAGGTAAGTAGGCTCCGATGGTGGTGAATGTGGTCTTCTTGTTTTTTACTGTTGGGCAAACGTACTCGTTTTCTTCGTCAGATGGTACAGGGTGTGAACATAAGTTAAGTCGCGCCGTATGAACACAACGACCTTGCTGTGCTTTCCGTGGGTAGAAGACATAAAGCAATCATATCCAGACAGTCTCACGTGAGCTGACAGGTTCGGTTCACAAATCACAATTATGGAGAATTGCTTCGTGAATATATATTGCCGGAACTCGGACATACGCGCCCTAAGTCCTCTGGCATTCCACTGTAGGACAAATGCGTTCTTGACCTCCTCTCAAAAGGATAACAGGTTGCGGGCCATCGTTTTACCTTAGAGCTGCAAGCACCGGACTCCAAGTGTCCAGCAACTGGAGTGCGCTCTGCGCTGACAGGGTGTTCATGTTGCTTAGGAGCATGCGCATTGCACTCATAAGGGTCTCCAACATGTTAATGACCTGGTGATCCTCAGTTGTATTTTCATCAGTGGTTCATGATGGTATCGAGGTTGGTGGGATTTGATGGACCTCTGAAACAGGCTGTGTTCGTGGAAGTGATGGCCATTCTTCACGAGGTGGGATTCTTGACTCTGATAGTGTTTCGGTGTAACCGTCTTCGCAGAGCTTGATGATGGGGGGCCAGTTCTTCTTGCTTGAAATGACGTGTCTCTATCGGCAGATGTCACGTTTCGTGATGGTCTTCTGTGGTGATGCCGACGTCGCCTGACAGTAGCAGCGGCTTCTCTGTGCGTTGAATTGTCGCGCACCATGCGTTTCAGCACCGCGCGTTCATTTCGCACTCGTGGGCAATCTTTAGACGACGCTTTATGAGCGCCGTGGTGATTGGAGCATTTGAACGCAGTTGCATGGCAGGTGTCTTCTGAATTAAGTTCGGCACACCGCGGGCACACGACATTGCTGGTACATACTCCTTTTACATGTCCCATCTTGAAACATCTGAAGCATTGTAGAGGCTTCGGTATGTATGGACGTACCTGGTGCCGAACGTGGCCAACTTTGACGTGTGGGGGAAGACTGTCTCCCTCAATAACAATCTTCAGACAACGTGACTGACCAAGCCTTGCGATGTGCTTGACGAGGATGTCGTCTGTAGTTGGCTTTGTCAAGATTGGGAAATCGTCAGCGGGAATGTAAATGTCCACGTCATAAATGACGCCAACACTGCCCTTATTGTCAGTGTGGATGATTGATTTAACTGTGACTGTCGATTTCCGAGATCTTCTGTAGGCTTTGCAGCGCACTACGGTGTAGAACATCAACTGCCAGAACATTCTTCCGTGAGTTGATCCTGACGTCTTTAATCTCATTTGGAGCGAGTCCTTCGAGGTATGCAGAGAGGACTTGCCTGTTAAGCCGCCGTATGTTGGCTGAAGGGTCCACAGCCATCAAGAGTATAGTGTGTGGCCAACGCTGCGCGGTAGCCAGCACGGTGGATATACTCGCTGTCGATGATGTTTGTAGCAGTCTCCTTTTTGCGTTGCGGCTCATGACGACTGTGTAGTCGTCATCCGATGACACGAAACCGTCGTAGTAGAGCTCCATTGCCTCGGTGTCTGTGCCACTTGAGGTAGTCCCACGTTTCCTAGCCGCTGCCAGACGTAGTGGTTGTCCACCTCAAAAATCCTGAGAGGCTTCTTCATCCATTCTCGCAAGGAGGCAGTGGCAGCTCCCAGAATTTGCGGTAAAACAAGAAGAAAATTCGAGACAAGGGTACCAGCGTTCTATAAAATAGACACTTCCCCAAGTTTAGGGGGTGATCAAGAGAGTATCGAGACGTAAGCGGCTGGATGGATACAAAGATACGTAAACGTAGACGCCAAACGTGCTCGCAGTACGCGAAGGAATGCTTCGTATTTAAAAATATTCTTCACTTTCACTGGAAATAATTGAATTTAGAATACTGGTGTTAATATTCCTATTGTCCTGCCCTAATTTTTCTCTTCTGTCTTTATTTTTCATTTTGCAACAACCCTTCTTATTCATCTTTCATCTCCTTCACCCCTTTCACAATACAGGGTTGCATGCTGGTCTGAGAACTCCCTCACCTTGTCGTTCAATCTGTTTCTCCCTCCTTCTCGTTCTTGATATTGATGCCGCTAGGTTACCGTTAGTTACATTGTTCGCTTCATCTTTTGGTCACAGGGTCTGGTGAAATGCCTGACAGAATGGTGCGACAAGTACGGAGACGTGTTCGGGTATGGAGAGCTTGCTCATTCTCCTATTCCATGCAAATGACGTTTTCTAAGCTGTTGACGTGTGTAACAAGTAGGGAATAATGGCGTGGCGGAGCTGCAGTCACAATATCCACGTTTTTGGCGTTCTTTCAGTTTCTACAACGGTGACGTGCCAACCTTGGTGATCAAGGACATTGAATTCCTGACCTATATATTTGTGAAAAACTTCCAGGATTTCACTAGCCGAGGGGTAGGCTCCTAGTATATGTTAAAGATTCCTATGCCAGTCAATATAACAATACCTGAGGCTCTAATTATTTTTGCTTTAGGAGAAAGCTCTTAATGCCTTGTTAAGCGGGCCGAAGTGCACCGGAGGTAAAGCAGGCTTTTTTTCAAAGTGTAATATCTTGACGAACCTTCATCGCCCATCACCCAATTTCCAAAACATATAGCCAAAGAACGCACAGTTAAAACTGCTTGTGAGCACTTTTGGCTGCGGCTGACAGTTGTGGCGTCTTGGGCTTCAGCGAAAAAAAAGACAAACACTTTTTCAGCTTTCAGGGCACCAAGACTTAGCACGTACCAGTGTAAACACGCAGTCAGAACAAGACACTCGCAAGAGCAAACATCTTCACTGTACTTGTAGGAGAGAAGAGAGAATAGAGCATGTGAAATGTGAAATACAAACCTCTGTGAGTGTATGTACTTGTGTAAGATGACTTTATTTTATAGGCGAACGTTACTCATCTCAGAAGGCGGGCGCTTAACGACTATGGCGAACGAGCGTCATCATGCACATGTCTGGGATAATCACGATAGAGGGAGGTTTCCCGGCATTTGCACTATGCTGGGCAAGACTCGGCGGTCGTTAACTCAGAAGCAGAAAGCAAGCGAATAGCACTGGCAAAACTACTAAATTCTTTTCGCAAAACCGACCAAAAAACACTTAAGCGCGCTAACTTACAAGGCTAGGGAATATTGCATATTTTTTAAGGTTATCTTACAGCTGTCTCTCATTTCCTCACCGACTGGTATTATTTCTACTGTTTTCTTGCAATAGTGCGAGAGGCAGTGCTAGTTAGAGCGAAATAGGTGATTGCATCTTGTCAATGTCTGTGGTTCCCGCACCTGGATTCCAGTCTCCCATTTTTCGAACAGTCCACCATGAGGACCGATGAAGAGCACAGATTCCTAGGACAAAGTCTTCTGCATGCGCGTGGCGTACAGTGGAAGAGAACTCGCAGCTGCGTTTCCTACGCGTTCACGGCCAACAAGTTTAAGCAGGTAAGCAAGGGAGCCCCTGATCATGAACATGAACGTTTGCGAATGTTGACGTAAAACGTTCACCGATCCTGCTCCTACTTTTTAATGACGCTACGACTCAACGATCACGGGTTTATTTTCAGCGTGAAATGGGTGCCCGTAATTTGCGAACCACTGTCATTAAGAGACGTATACTGCGAGAAAATGACGAGCTAAGTCAGTTAGTGTACGTTCATTCCTTGACATTCGCCGTTCACTTATATACCAATATGAATCATTCCAGGATTTCACCGAAGTTGCGTTACACTTCTGCGTAGGTTATAGTTGCGTGTCGCACTTACGCGTGCGTATACGTGTTGCGCATAATGATGGCTGACACAGCAGCATCTGACCAATGCGGTAGAGATGAAACTATTTGATTGATTGATTTGTAAGGTTTAACGTCCCAAACCACCATATGAATACGAGAGACGCCCTAGTGGAGGGCTCCGGAAAATTCGACCACCTGGGGTTCTTTAACGTGCACCCAAATCTGAGCACACAAGCCCGCAACGTTTCCGCCTCCATCGGAAATGCAGCCGCCGCAGCCGGGAATCGAACCCACGACCTGCGGGTCAGCAGCCGAGTACCTTGGCCACTAGGCCACCGTGGCGGGGCAGACGAAACTATTCAACATAATTTGTGCGAGCGTCTGAAGTACAGTTTACAGAGATTGTCACTTTGCAACGCAATTGATAAACTGCACAAGCAAACTCTCTCGGAAGAACGAATTCTGCATCAGCGACCGGACCAAACGTCCCAAAATAATTAAAGCTGTGCGTGCGCTACTGCGCTTCGCACGTTCAAGTGGTGAGACGCAACGGCTTAGGTTGAAACGTACTGCGTGCGTTTGCATGTATGTGTGTTTCATTGATTTTATTCAGTCTCTCTCACTCTCTCTCTCTATCATCTTTACAACCTACCTTTCTACACCCCTCGATGGAGGCGGAAATGTTGTAGGCCTGTGTGCTCACATTTGAGTGCACGTTAAAGAGCCCCAGGTGTTCGAAGTTCCCGGAGCCCTCCACTTGGTCTCTCTTATAATCATGTAGTTTAGGGACAATAAACCCCACATATGAATCAAGTCTCCAACCCTGTGGTTAGTAGCCACCCATCTACTTGTACCATGTTGACCCTACCTGCAGTTTCTTTTTCATCCATTTCTCTATCTCTCTGTACGCCATGGCACTGCAGGATAGTCACTGTTACACCTCTCGTTTGAACCAGAAGCAAGTTTGCTCGTGATACTTCCCTTTCTTCTCCTGCAACCTAGCTCGACCACTGATTGCGCAGGCGATGCGATCACCTGGGCTGAACAAGCCCACTAACTTGCCCCAGCTGACTAACCACTTATCAGTACTCCCAAAACCACCATTATGGACAGCGATATGACGAAGAACGCTTTCCGACGGGCTCTCGTATGCGCAGTCATGCCGTGAAAAAAGGAGCAGGACGGTATAAAATATGCTACCAAGCACACACTGATTCACTGGAATTGTTAAGGAGCCTCTAAACAATTTCTGAAAACGGAATGAACGAGCACGTTATTTTCTCCGGGTGTTTCCGCTTTTTTCGAGCAAGATTCATAACGCCACGAGTTTATTCACGTGACGTCACGAGGAAAGACGTTCTCGGTTTGTCCATATGCGAGAGGTATACGAGTGGGGGGTGAATAACCTTATACTCAGTTTAACATACTTGCACGTCAGTTTTGCCTTGTCTCGTATCACCATACCTCACTATCAACAGGTTTCACTTCAATTGATACGTTCGAAGCCGACCAGGCAGTGTTTAGAGCGCACAGGCTAGAAACGATAAACCGTGATACGCTGTTATAGTCAGTGCTAAGCTGTTCACGTAATTTATGAATAAGGGGCGGGGGAGGGATATATAGCACCAATATAAAGGAAAGTAAATTTGAGAAAAAGACCACACCATCTATTTTGAGATTGGAGTGGTTTAGAGGCCTTTTACGATAGCTCTTCCGATGAAGTAAAAGAAGCTGATGCATTCATTCGGTTCAACATGCGTTGTATCTTACACTGGAAGTGCGACAGAAAAAACAGTTGCTACAGTGACTATAGCCCTTCAGTCATATACGTGCCTACATACACTTGCAGATGATTCCGTACATGTCTCACGTGGCTGACGTATTCGTCCAAATACTGGGCGAGAAGGCGGATGCTGGCAAAGAGTACCCGATGCTGCGTCTCTTCCAAGGCCTCACCATGGACTATGTGGGCCGGGCCGCGTTCGGGTTCGACTGCACTTTCCAGCGAGAGCTCACGCACCCCTTCCTCAAGACAGCGCAGGGCGTGCTGCCTGGCGTAATGACCGGACCGTTTCACATGTTAGCCCGTAAGTATATACTGCGCTTTTCTTCAACCTCACGTAGCCTGTTTTGCGTGTCAAATGTTTTACCTTGCAATACGATATAAAGAACACGTAAATACGTAATCTCAAACAAGGAAGATTGATTGATGATTTATATGTGAGGTTTAGCGTCCAGAAACCACCATATGATTATGAGAGACGCCGTAGCGGAGGGCTCAAAAAATTTCGACCAGCTGGGGTTCTTTAACGTGCACCCAAATCTGAGCCCATGGGTCTACAGCATTTTTGCCTCCATCGAAAATGCAGCCACCGCAGCTAGAATTCGATTCCGCGACCTGCGGGTCAGCAGCTGAGTATCTTAGCCACTAGACCACCGCGGCGGGGCAAGTAGAGGAAGATGAGCCCGTAAGCTCAGAGTTTAAATTTTTGAAAAGTGAATGAAATGCAATGGCTGTCACTAAATGAGTGAATTTTACGACTCGCACAAAGAAATTTAGCGCATGGATTGTAATATTACTTTTGACACTAAAGTTATAACAATAGACAACCAGCTCATTACATTCTTGCAGTTATTGATGTTTTCAGCTTATATAATACTATCTACCAGGGTAACAGTTAAACTTTTTTTGCAATTTTACCAAAATAGACCTTTAACACGCGCGTGCTGAGAAAAAAGCTGACGTCGGCAGCGTTGACTTGAGTAATGCGAAAAAAAAAAAGAATGCCATTGTCTCAGCCGGTACCGAGCCCCAGCATTCAGCGTGGCAATCAAGTATTCTGCCAGAATGTCATGGCAGGTATCAAAATTCTTTTTGAAATAGACACTAATGATCGTGAAACGTCTATTGTGGCCGCAGTACTTGCTATCCAATTTTACAAGCAATACTTATGTAGTCATATTATACAGCCATCACTTCAGGTTAACGCCAGTTCGTTTAAGCGCCGTCCACTGAAGTAGAATGATGTAGCAGTGTCCAGAGCACACCGTGTTCACGAGCATTAGCGATTAACAAATAACGGGTTTTGGTGTTGCTAATATCATGCTGCTGTCATCGTCGTCACGCAGCTGTAACCAACGGGTAATATATAAAAAAATGTGGATTTCTAACGTTTGTCTGTGCGTGCATCTGCACATACTTTTAGCGCCGCTTCGTCAAGTTTCGCACAGTAAAATATTCACAATACAGTCACCTTTCACCCGCATACTTCGCATAAAAACATCTATTCCAAAGGTACTTGGGATCTGTCGCATTTCTTTTTTCATGCAACGAGACTTTTTGTTATTTTTAGATTCCACAACAACAATGGCGAAATACGTAGCCCCGATCCTTTGGCTCAATGAAAAATTTGGCACGTTCAGCTACGATGTATTCAAGAAGCATACATCGAAGGTCATTCAGCTTCGTATGAAAAATCCTGAGGTGAGTTCGTATTGTTGTATGATTGTCGAACCACAACGTGAAAAGCGTACACATATTTGTATCCATCCAAAGCTATGCCATCGCTAAGGTCCACAATAAATTCATGCAAGGTTGTCACCATTGTATTGTTGCGGTGATTACAAACACACGGAGGAAAAAAATGAATGTATTACCAATATTTACAAGTAGGTGGGAACCACCAGGGCTGCCAGCCTTTCGTGCGCTCAGTCCGCTTCTTCCTCTTCGATTAGTCTACAAAGGTGGGGCCATGCCCACAACATCACCCCCGGCTGCCTAAGCGCCGTCACGGCGCCGCTAAGTCAATCAGGACTGGCAGTATAGTACCGTTTTACTCGTGACACATGAACAACATCAGTAGGTGGTGTGGCAGAAGACAAGTGTTGTTGAACGGAAGATATGAGGTAGTCGACGTCGGTGACCTTGCGGATAACTTTGTAGGGCCATGTGTATCGTGGGAGGAGCTTCTCGCACAAGCCTTCACGTCGATGCGGCGTCGAAAGTAGGGTGAGAGAGACAGCAGGGTAGTCAACTTCACGGTGTCAGTCATCGTCGCGGACTTTTTGTGAGGCCTGAGAAGCAGTGAGCCTAGTGTGTGCAATTTGGCGAGCGACGTGGGCTTGAGAAGCAACGTCCTGAGCATACGCCGTTGGTTGGGTGGTATCAGAAGGAAAAAGTGTGTCGAATGGCAACGCAGGGTTGCGGCCGTACAGAAGAAAGAAGGGAGAATAGCCGACGGTGTCATGCCTTGACAAATTGGATGCAAACGTAACGTAGGGGAGCGTTAGGTCCCAGTCACCTTAGTCAGAAGAGACGCACGTGTACAACATGTCTGTAAGAGTTCGGTTGAGGCACTCTGTGAGACCGTTGGTCTGGAGATGGTAGGCAGTAGTAAGGTGGTGTTCGGTAGGGCGGCTACGGAGGATTTTGTCGATAACTTTTGCGAGGAAGCAGCGGCCACGATCCGTCAGAAGCTGGTGCGGAGCCCCATGCCGCAGAACGACATCATTAAGCAGAGTGTCTGCGATGTCTGTAGCCTAGCTACTTGGCAAGGCACGAGTTATAGCGTATCTGGTCACATAGTCAGTTGGGACAGCGATCCATTTGTTGCCTGACACGGTTGTTGGGATAGGTCCGAGCAAGTCGACGCCGACGCGAAAGAATGGTTCCGGGGGAATGTCGATAGGTTGGAGCAGGCCAGTCGTATGGAAAGCAGGACGTTTGCGACGCTGGAAGCGCTCGCAAGCAGCGACATAGCGGCGCACAAATTTGTACGGGCCAGGCCAAAAGAACCGTGCGTGAATACTCCAGGTGTCCTGCCGTCGGAGCATCGTGCAGATGTTGAAGAATGGTCAAACATAGGTGTCGGGGAATAACTAGCAAAAATTCTGGGCCATCAGCTTCATGTTGCGGCGATACGAAATTTCGTTGTGGAGGACATATTGATGAAGCAAAGGGTTGGAATGTCCTGAAGATATTCGCTCAATGACCGTCTTGAGGGTTGCGTCCCGGCGCTGCTCTGTACCGATGTCGCGCAAATGAGATATAGCGAGCACACAAGAATCGCTCTAATGGACAGCGAGGCTAGCAGAGTCCACCGGATAGCGCGAGAGACAATCGGCATATTGGTGCAACCTGCCATACTTCTAAATTACGTCGAAGTTATACTCCTGAAGACGTAGAGCCCAGCGATCTAGGCGACCAGTTGGGTCCTTGAGCGACGAAAACCAACACAGAGCGTGGTGGTCCGTAATAACTGACGACTCCCGGTCATACAAGTAGGGGCGAAATTTCGCCACAGCCCCCACCAGCGCGAGACACTCGCGCTTCGTCAACGAATAGTTTTACTCAGATGTGGAGAGAACGCGGCTGGCATACGCAATAAGAGGCGTTCAGCCTCCCTGGTGTTGAGCGAGGACGGCGCCGATGCCATGAGCACTGGCGTCTGTGCGAACGTCAGTCGTCGCGGACGGGTCGAAGTGAGCCAGTATTGGTGGTGAATTGAGCAGGTAAATCAGCGTGGCAAACGCAACAGCTTGGTCTCAGCCCCACGAGAATGTCGCGTTCTTTTTTAGAAGATCAGTTAGTGGTCGTGCAATTGTAGCAAGATTGCGTATAAAACCTTGGACATACGAGCATAAGCCCACAAAACAACGAACATTTTTGGTCGAACAGGGAAGAGAAAAGTTCTTCACAGTGCTAATCTTGTCAGGGTCCGGTTGGACTCCAACAGAACTTACGCGATGAACAAGTACCGTGATTTTTTGTCGGCCAAAATTGCACTTTTTCGAGTTCAGCTGAAGCCCCACTCGTTGGAAAATGGCTAGAATGGTCGACAAACGAGTTAGGTGGCTTTCAAATGTTGGGGAAAAACTATGCCATCGTCGAAGTAGCAAAGGCAGATAGACCATTTATAACCACGGAGGAGAGAGTCTATGATGCGTTCGAACGTTGCTGGGGGTTGCACAGCCCAAAAGGCATACATAACCTTGAACGGATAAAGGCCATCCGGTGTGACAAAGACAGTTTTTTCTCGGTATAAGTCGTTGACATAAATTTTCCAATAATCCGAATGCAGATCTATAGATGAAAAGTGTCGCGCGCCATGAAGGCAGTCTAGGGCGTCGTCGATTCGTGGCAGCGGATATACGTCTTTGCGGCTTATATTTTTCAAGGCACGGTAGTCAACGCAAACTCTACAACTGCCATCCTTTTTGACTAAAACAACAGATGACTTGAAGAGGCCTTGAAGAGGCCTATGGACTTGAAGAGGCCTCTATGACTCCTTTGGAGAGCATCTTCTCAATTTCTCGTTGTATGACCTGGCGTTCGGACTGGGAAACACAATATGGTCGCCGTCTAACAGGACTAGCATCGCCGGTATGCATTTGATGTCGCACGACGGACGTTTGACCTAAAGGGCGGTCATTGATGTCGAAGATATCTCGGTAGGTGCTTAGAACGTGGTGGAGTTGAGCAGTCTGACAGGGTAGAAGATCCAGGGCAATCATCATCGTGATTTCGTCGGTAGGTGCGTTTGCTGGGCTGGCTGCAATAGGGTACGAGGAGTCTTCAGGGTCTAATCCCACGATGCTACATGCATCGAATGGGGAAACATGGGCTAATTAAATACCTTGCGAAAGAACTTGGCTCGAACTACTAAAGTTGAGGAGCGGAAGCTGAACGTAGTTGCCCACGATAGTCACAATGGTATGGGGCACAGCAACACTTCGGGCCAAGAGCACATCCACTATTGGGGACACTATGTAGTCACCGTCAGAAAGAGCTGGTGATATCGTTAAGGCCACAAACGTGGTGGCTTGCGGTGACAGCCGAACATAATCAACAGCGCACAAACTGTGTGTCGGTGAGGACGGCACAGCCCAAAGTCGAGGCAGTTCAAGTTGGAGAACGCCGATTGCACCGTCGATGAGAGTGGCATGAGTGGACAAGAAATCCAATCTGAGAGTCAGGTCATTGGGGCACTGCTCAATAACTGCAAAGAGAACAGATGTGGGGTGATCGGCGATTGTGATGCGTGCGGTGCACATTCATGTGATGGCAAGACTTCTTCCGTCGGTGACGCGTATGATGCCAGGAGCAGCCGGTGTAAGCACTTTTTTTTCAGGCGGTGACGAAGTCGGGCACTCATCACAGAAATATGCGCCCCGGTGTCAATAAGTGCAGAAACAGTCAGGCCGTCAACGTCGACGTCGATCGAATTTCCTCGTGTCGGCAGTACGAGAAGAGAATTTGAGGTTGGTATCGAGGATGCAGCTTCACCTCCAAGAGCTGCACCACTTAGTTTCCCTGGTGGGAATCGAGCGGGGTGGTCGGGCGTCATCGTAGAAGAGAAGGGGACGACGGGTGACGTCCAGGCGGCGAACGAGACTGATGACGTCGAGGCGACGGTGAGTGGCTGTGCTGTGTATCAGGGGCATCGAAGGCGTAGGGTGGAAGGTGGCGGTAGTTGTCGGCGATCGGCGCAGGGGGCTGGAATAGGCGGTAGGTGTTGTCGCAGCGAGCACTGTTATACTGATTTCGGGACGAAGACCAATGGTTGTGGCAAAACCGTGCGACATGACCTATACAGCGGCAGTTAAAGCAGATCGGACGATCATCCGCAGTTCTCTATTCGGCCGGATTGCAAGAGCGTGGATAAGACCGTTCCTGAGGCGGTGACCTTGGATGAGGTGGTGAGCTTGAACGAAAGCTATTTGGTAGAGACTGAGCAGCTGTGCACACATCGAAGCCCAAATTGCTGAGTTATTCTCGCACAATCGGCTGTACCAAGCACCCTGAGGTGCTTGCGAATCGATGTGATCGTTGGCGTGAAGAGCAGGTGTAATTTCACCGATTTCCCGCCGTACGATTCGCGTAACTTCAGACGGCGGTGAACACTGCTGACGAGAGGTCAATCCATGTTCGCAGGAGGACATCGCAGCGGTATTCGGCAGTCGAGTGAATGATCTTGAAATGTGCCTGCTTTTAGCCAGTTCAAAACGCTGGCATTCTTGAATAATTTCTTTGGCAGTCACACAGTTCCGGCACATTAGCAGGTTGAACGCATCATCCGTTATCCACTTGAGGACGTGGCCAAACTTATCAGACTCCGACATGTCGTTGTCGACTTTACCACATAGAGCCAGCACGTCGTCCTGTATGTACGAGATATACGGCTCTGTGGACGTCTGAGCACGTATAGACAACTCCTTCTTCGCAGCCGCCTTTCAACCGATGGGCTTTCCAGATAAGTCGCAAAGCTTCTCCTTGAACGTGTCCCAACTGCTGATCTCTTCCTCATGGTTCTCGTACCAGACTTTGGCCGTGCCTGTCAGGTAAAACAGAACGTTGGCCAGCATGCGAGTCGGGTCATACCGGTTGAGCACACTGGTACGTTCGTAGTCGTCTATCCAGTCGTCGACATCAACTTCATCCGTACTACAGAACGTTTCTGGATGCTGCGGATGCGTCAGCACGTACTTGGGGGGGGGGGGGGGGCCGCTGGAGGCGTTACCGTGGATGATGCAGGCGCTGCTGAAGCCGATGGAGCGGTGGCCGTGAGATCAGTCCCGTGTTCAGTCACGGAAACTCCAATTTGACGACCACTGCGGAGCTCTGTTGTATGGCGCTTTGTGACCCAGCACGTCTACCAATTTGTTACGGGGATTACAAACACACGGAAGAAAGAAATTAGTGTATTAACAATATTTACAAATAGGTGAGGACCACCAGGGCTACTAGCCTTTTGCGCTTGTTTGTTTGTTTGTTTGTTTGTTTGTTTCTTTGTAGCCTCTAATCCATGGCTCGTACCCACTCTGGAGGATTGGCCAAGAGAACATATAGTCTCATACGGACGATAACTGCATAATTACTTACAACGAAAAAAAAGCGGGGGAGTTGTATAGTGAAGACATTATGTTAAAAAAAGAAAGAAACCAATGATTTAGATAGTGAGAAAAAAGAATCAACAAGAAAGTAGACACTAATAGCTATAACTTGATTTTGGGAGCCGACCAGACAGCTGGTTTTGCCAAACCCGAATAATTTGGTATGTCAAGGATTTATTCCGATTTGAAAAATTCCTTTTTGACGCGGTTTTTTTGAGTACTTGTTAACGTGGGCTTTATGTTGAAAAATCTTTAGAGTCTTGAATAAAATACACACCGCATTGAATGCATCTGTGTGGCAATTTCCCAAAACAGAGGCACCAAAACTTATAACATTTTCTGTGGTTAAATTTAAACCTAGCTTCGCAAATGGAATATCTAAAAGTCGTTTCCTAATTAATGCATAGTTACGAAATGAGCCAAAATAATGTTCAATAGTTTCTGATTCTTCGCAAAACGGACAAATGGGGGAAAGTGTCAGACCAGCTTTGTGTAAATAAAAATTTAATGGGGGGACACGGCACCGGAATCTGGAGATTATAATTTGAAGTTTTTTTTGACAGACTCCACTGGGGCTTTCCATGGAAACTTGAGGTGCTGATAATCTGTCCATTGTGTGATATTTTCTAAACTATCTGTAAAAATAGCGAATTTCCTATATCTAACCCCTGATAAGTATTCTAACTCGGGAAGTACTGAAATTACTGGTCCATCGAGTGATGCTCGTGCCAAAGCATCTGCCAATTCATTTATTTGTAATCCGCAGTGACCTGGGACCAAAGCACCTGCCAATTCATTTATTTGTAATCCATCCGCAGTGACCTGGGACCCACACTAATTTGAGGAGTTTTAAGTGCGGCGGTGCTAATGTGTGGAACGCTGCTAGGGCACGAGAATGTTCGGAGGTTGTCAGAGCTGCACACACCGAAAGTAAGTCTGTTAGGATGATTGCACTTGTCTCGGTCATAGGAATTTTACGAAGAGCTAAAATAATAGCTACTAGCTCGGCTTCAAATATAGGAGTGAAATTTGGAAGTCTTACTGAAAAAGACCAGCCGAGGAAATCAGACGCAATTCTTACGCCTGCCTTTTTATTGTTGACAGAAGCATCTGTAGCTATTACATTTTTTGTTTCTGCATGTACCAAGTAATCAATTATTGTAGTGGTAAAAATCTAAGAGATTGCAACTTGGCTTGTGGGGGGAAGATTTCATCGTACTCTATTCTAATGTTTTGGGTTGAGGAATTAGTTTCAATTACTGTGCTAATGTCTACATTTATGCAATCCAGTTTCTTTTTAACGAAAACTATCTCAGGGGTATGAAATCTAGGCCAATGTGCAAAAAACAAAGAGTCAGGGTCGCTGATAAATGCGTACTCTGCTCTTCGCGCCGGTAAACTGTAAAACTTTAAGAAGGTTTGAACCGTTAGAATGCGGAATCGACTGAGGAATGTTGGAAATCACGCTTCTTGATACAATATACTATTCGCCACGAACCTGGGAAGTCCCGGGCATATTCGCAGGGCTTCTCGCTCTAACATTACTAGCGATTTAATTTTATAACCAGCGGCCCCCGAGAATAATACACACCCGAATTCCAATATTGGTCGCACATACATGTTATATATTATTATTATCGTGTGTCTGCGCAGCCCGTATTTTCTGTTGCTTAACCTGCGTATTAAACCTAACGCCCGTTGTGCCTTTGCTGTCATATATTCAATGTGTGGGCTCTAACTTAGCTTTTCATTATAATTCATTCCTAAGTACTTGACTGAATCTACTTGTGGAATAGGTTCCCGATTATACAATACAGAAATTGAAAATGTATCTGCTATAGGAAACACCAAGAGTGCTCTTTTACTGATGTTCAATGACAATGAAATGGATTTCAATCAAATTTTTAGTGTATTAATATATCTTTGCAGCTTTTGATGTAGTAAATGTCACTTTCTGCAGTGAAGAACACGATATCATCTGCATAAATGTAGACACTAACATCCTGAACAATTGGAATAGAGCTCATCAGTATATTGAATAATGCTGGAGATAGGATGGACCCTTGGGGAACACCACGTTTCTGTTAGAATTTATGCGAACAACAGCCATCTTTCACGCGATACAATTCCCTTGATTTTAGGAATTCTGCTATCCACTCAGTAATATACTGAGGAAACTTTGGACTCGGCAAGGTGGTCTGTAGAATAGAGTGCTCGATACTGTCGTACGCTTTAGCTATGTCGAGAGTTACTAATGCGGCGTGCTGTTTTCTTTTACGAGCAAGCTGTATTCGACTCTCTAAATCCGCATGGGCGCACCAAATTGAGCATTCAAAACGAAAACCAATTTGATTTGGCTTTAATATGACCTTATTCGTCATCCAGAAGTTTATTCGGCCCTTTAGGACCCTCTCTATGAGTTTCACCATGTTCGAAGTTAGCGAAATGGGTCTGATATTTTCTATGGTAGAACCTAATCATGCGTCTTTATTAATGGGATTACCTTAGCTATTTTCCAGTCATACGGTATCTAGGCATTCTTTACAGAGTAGTTTATAAGATTGAGGACGTCGCCGGGGGATAGCTTAAATAAAATTTTAATCATAGGAACTGTGATTCCATCTGGACCAGGAGCGAACGATGGTAGATCTCGAATCACTTTTGATGCTTCAGACTGCGTTACGTTTTCGAAGTCAGTGCTTATGCTAGCCTTTTGCCAGCTGAAAGCCATAGTCGAAGAAAATCTAATTTCTAGACCTCTGCGAATTGACTCTAAAGAGTTCTTCGTTTCTTCCAATGATAGTTTTTCATAATCAGTATTTACTGCCGACGGCAGCATTTTGCGAGATCGCATATATTGAACTAAAGCTTTCATATTTTTAGGTTTTGAGAGAAAATTGAAATGTCTTTTATTATACTCTTCTTTAGCTTGGGCCACCGTGTGTTTAAATACAGCGGCAAGAAATTTATATTCTGACCAGTTCCTAGGGGGCTGATTATGTATTAGCTTCTTCCAAGCTGCCTGTCTTCTTCTGAGGTCTCGTGAACAGTTGGAATTCCACCAGGGGCTATAGGGTACTCTTTTCGCCGATTTAACAGTGAATTCAGCGTTTTTGTATGCCCTTTTAAGTACTGCGCTTAATTTCATAACTTTAGTGTCATCTCCATCCTGAGAGGGAGCGTCTAAAGCAGTTTATAGGTCGTGTTCAAATTTTGTATAATTTATATAGTTCCGGGCATGGAAGCATGACGGTTTGACGGGGCAAGTGATCTCGAACATTATTGGAAAGTGGGCACTGTTGGAGGCGCAATCAAGGGCTGTCCACGATGTACTAGCAATGGCCGAGCTTACAAAGCTTAAATCTAAGGCGGAGCGTGAATGACCTCGAATAAATGTGGGAGTTCTAGCGTTAAGGCACAAAAAGTTGTTGTCTACCGACCAGTCCCACAACCGTTGTCCACACTGATGTGTTCTAAAACCCCAGCAGGTATGGTGAGAGTTGAAGTCGCCAGCTATAATTTTTTTTCTGTACAGCATGAATTAGCAGCCATATCTAACAATCTCGTGTTTTGAACGCCTACAGGGAAGTAGACGTTTATTAGCGAAAAAGGCAAGTATCCTGGCAAGGTAATATCTAACGCAAAAATTTCGCATTCAGAAGACATACATATGTATGAGTTTTTTACTTTTAAACTAATTTTATTGTTTATAAAAAAAGCTAAACCTCCACCTTTGGTTTGACGGTCTAGACGAAAGGTTTGGAAGTTGGGTAGGTGAAATAAATGATGTTTGGAAAGCCAAGTTTCTTGTAATGCAATAATAGCCGGATCGAATTTGGATGACAGGTATAACAGATCTGTTATGGCTGAGTGGAGAGATCGGCAATTCCAATATATACTTTTAAAAGACCCTATGATTTCGTTGAAATGGTTTCGGCAACTACCTTATCTAAAATACTTTCCTTTAGAAAATCGGTTTTTGAAAGGTTGTCTTTCTGGTATTTCTTGCTTTTTACATGTTTCGGCGAGCCAGGTTTTTTTGATACAGGGGATCTAGAACGCTTTAGGCATTTGAGATCTATGTCCATATCGTGTGTGTCTTGAGAAGCTTCCTGTGCACCCGCGCTTTGCCTCTGAATGCCTTCTCCAGAGGGCTCTGCAGACTGTGCATCCGGTGGAGTTATCTCAGATTCTGCCTCACTTGTCGGGTGTGCAGACACAGCATTTTCTACAGCCGTACTTATATCTATCCGTGCTCCATAGGCTTGTGCGATTTGGTTATTCAGAATGTGCGACAGTGACTCACATAGGGTGGTAGCAAGGCGTTGCATAGCGTTATCCACAGCCTTCTCGATCATGTCCGCAATCGATAGGGAAAAGGATGCTTCCATTGCTATGTTATGGCGGGCAGCTGCTCCTGCATACCCTTGAGTTCGGGCTTGGATTTCAGCAATGGCATGCTTTCGGGAGCATCGCCTTCTGGCTACAATTTCAAGGATTTGGATTTCACGTGCCTCTGCTGAGTAGTTGGGGTTAACAGCGCAGTGTGCTTCATGGCAAAGACAGCACTTTTCTTCATTACTTTTACAGTCGTTTGAGTTGTGCGTCTCACCACAAATTCTGCATCTAGGTACTGACCTGCGTCCTTTCACTGTGTGGCCATAACGCCAACTCTTAATACATTGTAGGGGACGAGGTGATAGTGGCTCCACTCTGTATATTAAAGGCCACGCTTTGATTTTGGTTGGGTAATTCGACCCGGCAAATGTAGCAATCACGGACTCCATTGGGACCTTGTTCTTGTCCACAACTCGACTACATCTATAGATAGCTATCACACCTGCTTCTATAAACATATCTAATATCTCAGTTGGGGTCAAGTTGGCATCGACACCCTGAACGAGGCCTTTGACGCAAGCTGGGTGAGGTGGAATGAATGCGCTCACCAGGTTGGTAGCGAATACCGAGCATTTTAGTAGGTCTCGAACACAGAGCTGGTCAGACGAGAAGCAAAGAATGCCACCCTTGCCGAACTGCCTGACCTCTGTGATGCTTTGGTAGTGAGTTGTAGCGGCTCTCGACTCTGTCTGAATCATTTTTGGATTCTTCATCCGTATAATACTATCGTTGCTTGGGACCAATGCCACAGGAACGGATGAGATGCCATTGCGTAAAACGAAGTCCACTGGCAATTCCTGCGAAGAAAGAGAAGCAGACCAGAGGAAAGCCCCTGGTCTAGGCGAAGAAAACGGCATCTGCCTGGTCGTACTATCTGAAAATACACCCGCTAATCAATTACGACACTATAGAAACGCTTATGAAAAAAAGAATAACCAAAATCAATCACAACTACTGAATTCTTGGCCAAACCCTCAGAGCAGGCAAACGTCAGTCGCTGATCGAGCCTGAGTACGAGAGCGGACCTTTCGCGCGCTCAGTCCGCTTCTTCCTCTTCGATTCGTCTACGACGGTGGGGCCATGCCCACTGCCTCGTAACAGTATGTTTGAAGCGACTTGACGGCGTCCGACATGACAAGCATCACTACTAGATTAATGAGAAGATAAAGGAATGCAGTGGAGGAAAGAGGCAAGAGGATGAAGCAGAGCAGCGAAATCATATATGTTGCCTGAAGCCATTTTGTCAGACGCAAACAAGAACAGCAACCACCTAGTGGTTGGTGCATCGTTGTCGTCTTAACGTTTGATTCTATTGACCCTTACTACAGTGCTGGATAACTATGTTGCTGGGGGCTATTTGTGCAGCTTGGTATTACACAGAAGTCTTCTGGGCCATATCCGAAGCTTCTCAGCAGCTACTGCAATCCTGAATTAGAAGACGCCACATGATCCTAAATGCTTCTATTGATTAGCATTTCTGCTTCTATTGTTAACGATGCTGTAGTCTGCTATGTACGTGCTGAAAAACGCTACGTAGATTAGAATGAATCGCTTTATTCATCTGGGAATCACAATTAACTTTCTCGTAAATGCCCAGAGAACTTCAGAAAATATGACTACTTGAAAATAATGTCATGGCGTTTCGGGGAAGCAACCTAGCAGTGAACACTTGTGAATGGTGAAAAATTAGCTGTGATTGAAACATGCCCGATGGTCTGTCGACTACAAGTTATTAAGATTATTTCATTGAAATCATCGCCCTCAATTTAGGGGCTCCGGTTAGGCTCCCGGTTGAGCACTGGCCCTCGCTGGTCCTAGTAGTTGGCGCCTACATCATGCGCCTCGAGCCATGTGACACTCTCCTTATGCCGATGGTGGATCAATTTACCTGAAACATTCGCCGCCGAAAAAGAAAAATACGAATAATAAAAATTAGCTAAAAATTAAGAATAATGAAAATTAAGCTTTGCATTCAACTGCTGCTCTCATCACCGAAGCACAAAATAAAAGCAAGTTAAAAAGTATATACCAAAGATAAAAAGCTACATTTCGCCAACTTGGTGGCATAAACAACTTCCTGTTTCTGTTAGGAGTGGCGTCTAGCTCCAGGCTTATAAACACTGCATCATGGTATCGTTAGATCAATACACGGCTGATGCGAATATGGCTGGTATACTGCGTGGCATGCGGAAAAGGTGGAATAATTGCTGCGATACCTACGCGTACCGCAAAAAGACGTGTGATCGGGATCTGTTAGGGTAGCATCTATCCGTGCTGTCGAATCAAGCGTTTTATATTCAACGACACCGAAACATACCACGGCACACGCTACATAAATGCGCACGCTGCGCTGGTTGAAGCAGTGCGTGCTCCAGCATTCACCAGCACTTGCCAGTGAAAATTCCAGCACTTCCAGCGCGTCCCAGTGTGCACCAGCTTCACGGCGGTTGAGCCAGCGCCCCTACCAGTGTGACACAGCTATTTTCCAGCGTTCCCAGTGGAGTACCAGTAGATACCAGCCTGTGCCAGTGTTTCCAGCGTGTACCAGTGGCAAAAACGTACTGGTATCATGCTGGGGATGCCATTTTTTGCAATAGGGTACGCAAAGCACCTCTTCGTCACCCTCCCATCTGTTCCAATTCTCCACTGCACTAAGTACCATTCTTCCAAACCCGCCCTCACTGCTGTGAGCGAAACCTCGAAAAAAAAAAAGACAAGTGAGCTACTAGTTGTCGTAGGAGCAGCTCGATTTGTTGCTGTTCTTTATCGACGACAGGTAAAATCTTTGCTGCTAATCGACAGTATTGTTTATTGGTTCATTCTTCAATAAATAATACTGTTAAAATTGAACATGTGGTATATTGTATGTAGTACTGTCTATCATTATTGTGAAAATTCGAAAAAATATTAACAGCGCTTTATCAATAGTGGAAGGACGCTTAAAAATATCGTGGCGACATCCCGGCTTGAAGTTTATATCTCAGTGTCTTGCGATTATTTGTGCCTCTGACTTTCAGGCAAGAAAGCCGGATATGCTGCAGACGATGCTTGATGTCGAAAGCGAAGAAGGGCAGCTTCCAGAATCACCCCAACTTCTCGATGGTCAGTAGCTTCAGGCTCATTATTTCTGCATTGAATATCATTTGGAAAAGTGTGTGCTTTTCTCTGTGTTTTACACTATGCACAAGAGTGCCAATGGTATGAGAACATCTGTTTGATCCCCTTCAGTCATAAACTAGTTACCATGCCTGAAGCAGTTCAGAACAGAGCCACCCCTTACATTAAAAAAATTGCAACAATCATTCAAGTGTGACTAATCTCAAGCCCAATTATTCTCTTCAACAGTTGTTCGCTGACAAAGGCATTCACTGTGTGTATTTCACAGGTACGTGTACACTAACAAATATAGTCGTTGAACCTTGAATGCCCCCTTTACACGTCACGCAGTGAACGTAATCACCTCACCTTCACGCACATATGTACCAACACAAACGTGTTTAACAGCTCTTACTGCCCCGAGACATACGAGTGTAGGATAATTTTCTTGATACAATTGTCCCTGATAACACGTTTCGACACGAACTTGAGGTGCATTTTGAACAATGGCGTCGTAAGATTGTCTTCACGTTTGGCTTTTAGGTTTCCCTCGTTTTCACATGATGTTGCATTGCAATTTCCTTACACCACAGCAATCTGCTGTTGTCTGCGTTTTTTACATATCGCTGTTGTATTGCGTGGGTAATATTGCTGCAATGTAATTTGGGGGGCAGGAAGGCGGAGGGAAGGCTGTTTTATTCACTCGAATCGTTATCATTTCGCTTACAAATTTGATTGGGTTTACAAGAAAATCTTCTTACTCAATGCCTTCGGGCCTGTAAGTTTCTCTAAAGTTTGAAGAAATAAAACTTCTATTTCTCTTGCAAAACTGTTCTTATCTGTAGACTCATAGCGAACAAAAAAAAGTGCAGTTCTGGAGACTTTTTACTGAGTCTGTGTTACGAATGTAAGCACTGTTTCTTTGGCTTATCATAATATTAAAGGCGAACTGCAACGAAATTGGGCACTTCGCAAAAACTCTATAGATAAGTAGTCTAGCTAGAGGTAATGCTGCCTGCGAAATGTCGCCTTGGAAATCTTACCTTAGAAGAAAGCATGCAAATGATGATGTTTTCGAGGCAGAAACTAGAAAAAACGATGCCATTATGGCTTACCGAAAGTGACGTAATGACAGAAAAATTGTCTGCTCCGCGCTCTTCGAGCACGCACATCGCGGACGCCCCCTTAGCGTGTGTGGTTTTTTTTATGTTAAGAAAGCTGCGTGAGCATGCCTCTTATGGAACGCTGGTCCGTGCTTCCCCACTACTCGGTCACAGCTTTTCTTGACAGCACTGTGGAAGCTATAGAGCCGAACCGCCTGCATGCGCGCGCGCCAGGAAATAGTACCTATTTTATTTTCTGATTCTAATAGCTACTTGGCCCGA
Organism: Rhipicephalus microplus; assembly: GCF_013339725.1. Taxonomy (NCBI): domain Eukaryota; kingdom Metazoa; phylum Arthropoda; class Arachnida; order Ixodida; family Ixodidae; genus Rhipicephalus; species Rhipicephalus microplus. Next base: position 70,651,065 of record NC_051174.1, on the reverse strand, counting down.
ATAAATAAAACTTTCTTCATTATAAGGATAGAACAAGTATCGGACGCTGTTCATAAAAAACAAGTTATCGTGCGCCCTAGTTTTTTTTCTTTTTTATTTCTTGGACGGCACCCCGTTTTCCGCACGCCGGCTGCGTCTGCTGCTTGTTCTTGCAGCGGCGAGCACAGCATCGGCCGTGGAAAAGCTGCTCATTATTGGGACGCGCCGTCTTTTATACATCACGCATCGAACTTTCCAGCCTTATTACTGGTGGCCGCGCAAGCTCTGAAATAAGCTTCACTGTTCGCGTCTTGCGCGCAATCTTAACAACGATCTACAACAATTGTGAGGCTTCTCGAACACTGAGGCGCAGTCTGCGCCGATCATTCCTGACAGCCTTTGAGGGCGTAAACCGAATACAGCAAAACTGAAACAAGACAGGCCCGTGGCCGGATCGTGCCGCAACCAGCCTTTCTTTTTGCCTGTACCAGGGCTCAATACCGTAAACGTAAACATTCGATCACGTGTGGCGCGTACCCGTATATACTGGGCTGAACACGGAACCTAAACTTCACTGTTATAAAGGCTGAATAATGCTGGGAAAACGTTCTGAACAACAGAAAATTTATATGTACCAGTATATAAACAGCACAGTAACTAGTTGCATGTAAGCACTCTCATCAAAGTTTAACTCTGACGTTCCCATTTTGCATGCATACATTTTGCTATAATAAACACACTAGCGCAGCGAGCAAGCGAAAACCGAAACTGGAACCGAAATTGGCTGCAAGCTGCCGGACTACTTGCGTAGTAACACAAATGTGCGGAGGCCCCGCCTCCGTAGCCTCCACTCCAATGTCAAGAAAAGCTGTCGCCAAGTATAGTGAATATGCAGTGTCTACACCCGTATTCAGAAGCGTGCCTTGACTTGACTTGCCATCGACTTCAATGCAGCATGAACGCGTTTTGAACGCACTATGTTTAGGCGGTGCTAAGGTAGCACAAGCGCGCAGACGTGTTTCGAACGCGCTTCATTGCAAGCGGTTTCAACACAGTAAAAGCGATTCAGCGGCAGGGTAGGATTGCTCTCAAGGAGCGACGCGGCGACGTTCTGTAGTACTCGTCACATCCGGTTCAGTCTGATTAGCCTGGGCACACCGCTAGAGCCCCGCGTCATCTGCTTGCTGAAAATTGCAGCATTAAGTACGCGACTGCAAGATTTTTCACTAACGTTATCGTAACTTACCGTATACATGCTACGCAATTGTGGCTGATTCCGCCCAGGTAAAATTTAGTTGCAGTTGGCCTTCAAGTTGATGTGAAATGAAACTTTGTGAATGAACGTGCAGCGCAGAGCCTTCTTTAGAACTCACGTGCCAGAAAATTTTGGGTATTTACTATGTCACATTTGAAACTTGAGTTTTTGATAAATACGCTGCTGCTTCGCAAAAAAGATCCAAGTTTTCATACCATATTTAACTAATGCGCCACTTATTTCACGCAGCTGATGCCAAGCTCTACAAAAGAATGAGCCCTGAAGAAGTCGGCATCAACACTACCATTCTATTCATTGCCGGGTAAGAGTAATTACGAAAAAAAAACTGCTGCTATGTAATTTACCTGACTTATTTGATGATGCATGGCTAATGAAACAGAGGTGAAAAGCACAATGAGCTTCAAGTTTGAGTCTCATATTTGAGAGAAATGTTTATTTATTCCTAGCTGAAAAACGGCTTTTACTGAAACAAAAACTGCATTGTGGTGGCTTAAAACTACCAACGTAAGTTACTGTACTATAACGAACAAAATGTTGTATAAAGCTACCGGAACGTCCTACGCCAAACGATCGACAGAAATTCTGCATGGGCACTCTAACTCTTGTTAAAAAACAGCAGCATTTAGGCGGCGCAGTGTTTTTATATAGATAAAGTATTGCGGCACTATACAAAAACCTCAACAACAACAACAACAACAAACAAACAAACAAATAAACAAACAAACAAATAAGCAAGGAACAAAACATCAAATGACTAAATAAGCTCATCATTTCAGTTAGCGCTACCTGGAAGGTAGCGGGAACATACCGCTGCGTGATTTTACGTTCTTGCGCTGCAAGTTTTAAAATTACGTCAGTCTGAGAACTGGTGGCTCTTTCTGCTTCTAAAATTATTTGTAGGTCAAGTGGTCGAAGGGTGGTAATAAACCGCGAAATGCAGTTGTCAGAGACAGGTTTTCGCATTTGTCCGTTTTCGTGTCATACATGTAGCCCCGATTTGTTTCCAGTTTTATCGTGAAATCAGGAGTACACACACGATTGCGACCACTGCGCCAAATTCAATCCGTTCAACGTATTCTAGAGCTTCGTCTAGCGGAGCAATGCAAGCTGACCTGACGACAGATGGAAGACGCTCGGTTTTTTTTACCATGCTTATATTAGTTCTAGTTGTGTGTATGCATGTACTACAAAATCCCACTTGTATTTTTCTTGTGAAGTACCGAAGCTACCAAGAACTCGACGATGCCAAGTTTGCATTGTTTTATTGCATTGTTAGATGCGGTCAATTTATAAATTTTTTTGTGTTTATGTGTGGCTTATATTGCGGTGTAGTCCACACGTATTGCTTCTATTCCTGTTGCTCTAAGTGACATTTTCTTGCGTACGTTTTCTCTCTGACTGTGCCAACATTTCGTGCTATGAAACGAATGAGTTTAGTTTTATTGGACATGTTTTAATTTTCTGGCCTATTTCAGCTTCGAGACGACGGCTACAGGGCTGAGCTACCTCGCCTACATTCTTGCCAAACATCAGGATGTCCAGGAGCAGGTCCGGGAGGAAGTAAAATCTGTGATTGAGCGTCATGTGAGTACTTTTTTGATTAATTTTTTGTGGTAGGCGGCTTAACCGTGTAAGTGATTAACCCGTCTATCATATGCCACTTCACGGCATACTTAGTGAGATAAGCATCACTTGAAGCTTCAAATCCTTAAAAGCCAAATATTGTGCACTTAGAGCACATACATATGGTCCAAAAACTATCATATTTTATGTCATTGCATGTCATCGCAACTAGATTTCCAATTCCTTTCTGCGGAATGTGTTTTTGTGTCTCAAATTTTTGTTCTAGGTATATTTAGTTCGGTAAACGCTTACAGGTACAACTACAAAATGCTCATGTGTTGTGAAGTTTAATATAGAACATTACGCAAGAAATAAATTCATGAAGTCATTGCTATTCCATAGAAGGTGGAGTCAAGACATAAGCGAAAATGTTCCTGACGCTCGAACGTTGGTCCTAAAGAAGACGGCGGATCGCACTAGACGTTGAAATATTTGATTTCACAATAAAAGGCCCTTTTTTCGCAGGGTGCCCTGGATTACACGGCGGTAACGCAAAGCCTGAAATACTTCAGCAGAGTTGTGGACGAGACGCTTCGTATGTTCCCTCCGGTCGTGACGTAAGTAACTCAATACTACAACAACGCAAGAGCAGCAAGCTCAGTTGAGCGGAAATTGTGGGGCTTATGTATATTCTTCGCGTTCTGAATCTTCCAGTTTTACAACCAGGAGTGCCATTAATGACTTTGAGTATAACGGAATCAAGTTCAAGGCCGGCACCAGCATTTTGTCGCCAACCATTCAAATCCACATGGACCCTCGAATCTGGCCTAACCCGGAGAAGTTTGACCCGGAAAGGTAAGTGATTCAGGTCTACGTTAATGCAGCTTAGTAGGGACTGAATTAGAATATTAGTTTAAATATGGTCCCTTCTTAGGGTACTCGATTCGACGTCTTGCCTATGAGACCACGTATTTGGTTAAGAAAATAACTTTTTTCGATACTGGTTGTTGTCAATGCGCCTGCGCATATGCTTTGTCGGCGTGAGGGTTTTATAATGAATTAAGTGGCAAGTGAGTGTCTTTCCTGCTGTCTGTTCTTTTCCTTGCGAAATCTGTGTTTTCCTATACAATATAGCATAGTAGGATAAATTATGCCTACAAACCACCTGATGATGATCTCGGTAAATGGAGATGTCATTGCATTCGACAATTTTTGTTGTTCTTTTTGTACTTAGCTTTGCCTCTCAGTGTGGAACAGCATTGATACTTTTACGTTGCTCGGACAAGCATTATTTCACTGTGCCATTTTCCTGCAACTGGCGTACACAGTGCTCCTTAACCCATCTTTTTCATCATGTGACAACATGTTCTTTGATTCTCTTCATTTCTCCTCAAAATATTCATCGAATGAGTGGTGTTACAAAATAAAAAAACGTAATCAAATAGTCTCGTTCACTTTTGCTATACCTAAATTAGTGTGGAAGGGTACAAAGCTATGAGTACGGCAAGAATGTATGAGAATAGTTACATCATGGTTAACGAAAATACTAACTTTAGATATGTGGTTTTACAGCCGAGAATGAGAATGAGGAGTCCGAGCTAAGTACAAAAACACCAATTAAGCACTTCAGAGCCTGAAATGGTAGACACTAGACTGGAACATAAGGTCACCTGTATTTAAGCTACTAGTACTCTTCGTGCTTTCAGTGCAAGCTTAGAATCATTCTTTCAAAACTGAACTATTTCATTGAGCTGTAGTTTTGTTGAGTGTGTGTGATGACGGCAGAACATTCGGGAAGCGGGAAAATTCAACGGCCCATACCTATTTTTTTTTCTTTTTCCTATGTAATGACGAAATCTTAATTAGGAGATAACAAGAACCTCGAAATTCTGTACAAGGAGGGATGGCTGGGCAGGCACGGGCTACGTGTGAGCCAGTGGCATCACAAGTTGGCAACGTCGGCTCATCGCAAGGGTTCTCAGGTGTGGTTAGTAGGTTCACGAACATATAGGCAAAACAGCGCTCAAAACTAGGCCATTCAACACACAGGTTGCGTCACACGTATTCACTGTCATGTGTTCTGCGCTGTTCTACCACAGGTTCAACACCTCACGTTGTGGCGAAAACCATACACGATGTACTTCAATGTTCGCACCGCATTCGTCACCTTGTCGCATGTGCATTTTTGTGTGCCCGGTGTAACTATCGCACAACATTTCGTGAAATATCACGATAGTAATTATTTCGACTTCATTCTTTTGCGTACGTTGCACAATAAAGAATAGAAGCGTCATATTGCATTCGTTAATGCTTCATAAATTACCACAAATCGCGTCAAAATCCAATATTTATTATAACTGGAGGCCATATAAATAGAACAGATCTAAAAAGACCACCCTGAATTTGTGCCATTGAGGCATAGTAACACAGCTAATTCCTAACAATTTACAGAATAAATACCATCTATTGCTGCAACTCAAATCCGTGGAGCCCCGCCGCGGTGGTTTAGTGGCTAAGGTACTCGGCTGCCGACCCGCAGGTCGCGGGCTAGAATCCCGGCTTCAGTGGCTGAATTTCCGATGGAGGCGGAAATGGTGTAGGCCCATGCGCTCAGGTTTGGGCGCACGTTAAAGAACCCCAGGTGGTCAAAATTTCCGGAGCCCTCCACTACAGCATCTCTCATAATCATATGGTGGCTTTGGGACGCTAAACCCCACATATCATCATCATCAAATCCGTGGGCTTTACAGTGGCAAAAAGGCACTTCATACTCCTGCCTGACTTTGGTGCAGCAGCGCGCCCTTCTTAAACGATCAAATAAAGCAGTCTACTCAGCGCAGCACCTCAAGTGGCTTTACTCTCTTGTGGATTAGGCTTCGATGCATTTGTGGCACTGCGATTCCGAGCACTTCACCAGGTTCTCGTGCACTCAGGCAGTAAGTCCGCAAATAAGGTGGAACTAACAAGTACTTACGACATATATCTTGTGGTTAGGGCTCATTCAGACTATGATTCTCTGAAATTTTCTTCAACTGAGCTCACTCAGGCTGATCGAAACCGAAATATGCGGGCATGTATTTATGAAACTGCCAAACAATGGTTTGATTTGCGTTTCACCCAACACACACAAAAAAATTTATCGCAGTCATCGAAGCACACTTTGTTAGACCCTTCAAAAAGAGCCCAGTGTTATTGTGGGACGAAGCCATCAAGTGTGAACAAAACAGTGAGAATCTAATGCCTGTAAACTACTTCGCGTCTTTTTCAGAACCGGGCTCACCAAAATGTTTTACTCTCCCAGACTCAATGAAAATTAGGCTCACAAATTCATTTCAGTATCAGCGCGGCGAATTCACGAATCACAAGCGAGTTTGCCGATCTATTACTCTAGCTGAGCGTTCGTGTTCCACTCAGCTAAAACCTTGTTTAAGGCAACAATTTTGGAATACCGGAAAGATCTAGCTCTACGCCACATAGCGACGAAGACGCTGTTGGATTTGCTACGAGCGACGCTTCCTCTCCCATTTAATCTTCCTTACTTTCTTCTCTTCCCACGCGTTTTCTCCAGTGCAGAATATCAAACCGGGTATTTTACAAGCCGGATGTTTTACAAGCCGGAACAGCAAGCTAGATTTGTTTACACCCCCAGCTTTCCGCACTAGCTTTCTCTCTCTCTCTCTCTGTCCACTCAATTATTCAGCGGCAACGGTGGTGTACATACACAGAACGATCGTGTAAGCAGAAGGGCGCAGAACACTCATCTCGCTTCACTCCAAAATCGATCGAGCTGAGTTCTATGGTGCGATCACTTCGTTTCGCCGTAATCTTGCAGACAAGCTGATACCGCGTCAGCAAGACGCGCTTGTCAATCACGGAAAATGGGGCCAGTTCGTTGCACTTGTTTTGGGGGCACTGTATACGCGTAGAACGGAGGACAAGCTACACTCAGCTAAAACGGCTGTTCACCCGAAGGTGGTGAGATCGAATCTCGGCCGTGGCCGTCGCATATCAATGTAAGCAGGATGCTACGTAGAGACCCTTGTGCTTATATAGTCTGATTTAGGGGAGCATTAAAAATGCCCAGGTCACTGAAGTTTCAGAAGCCCTCCATTAAGGCCCCTCTTCTGCTCGCGTCATTTTGTCGAGACGTAAAATTCCTACAGTTATTGTTATTCAGCTAAGGTTTTCTATAAGCCCCGCTGAAGGAAGGTGGTTCAGAAGCGTCGTTAGAAGGCGCTACGCGCCCTGCGCTCTAATATTGTGAAATCTCGTGAAAGTGAAGGTATGGAATATCCGAGGATTTCCGCCTCGTGTTGGTAAAAATTTTCGGTTTCCAACATGGGCGTGCTTAGTGGCCTGGTCTGTTCTCAAGCCCCAATCCATTCTAGTTCGTTACGTGACGCCAACAACGATTGAAAAACGTACAAAGAGGCACGTGTGAAGTTCTTAGCGTATTGCGCCTTGACTCATGGGCTGTGTTGCGCTGTGAAGAATGGTTTTGCTGTAGTTTCAGTTGCTGCTGCAGGTTTTTGCCGGAGAACGTTGCTGCGAGGCCAACAATCGCGTACCAGCCATTCGGCGATGGTCCGAGGAACTGCATCGGGAAGCGGCTTGCTCTTCTAGAGGTCATATACACGGGTGCAAGGATGGTGGAAAAGTTCAAGCTAACATTAGGAGAGTCTCAGAAGGTGAGTTAAAGCAGTGGCCGTGTTTACATTTTTCTTTAATAGATCATATAATTTTCTGCTGCCTGTTGCACAGACCTCGGAATGCGCTGCACTCTAAGGCCACATAGGAGCATACAAGAAAACCTAGCACGAGATTGAAATAGAGTGCAGGAAACCTTAACGCACAGCATGGGAATTGCTTGTTTAAACACGAAAGTAATTAACTTGGGTTCATTGCACGTGTCTACTAACTTGACAGGCATGAAATATGTCGGTCATCGATGGTGACATGCCAAAACAACGCGCGCCTGTTTCCATCATCTAACAACAAAAACAGAAAAAGCATGCACGTTATATACACTCAAAAACATCCGAATGCTTGTTTACCGAGACGCAAACAGTGAATGAACATACCATGTGGGAAAACCACGCTTCGGAGTTTAAAGGCACCAAATGAAGGAGACGCAAACGCCAGCATCCATGGTAAAAGAGCGTGTTCTATTTCCTTGTGTTGGTCTCTTCTTCTTCCTCGTCGTTCTCCGTCTCTTGGTGCGCGCGCTATTCGCGCGGGAGGTTCAAACAATTTCCAACATCCTCCGCGCCCGAAAGTTCAATCGCCCAGCTCCAACGGGCATAAAAGTTGTACTGGCCTCGTAACTTCCGTACCTCCTGCCAAGACAATCTTGCAGGCTCTAACGTGATTATCACTTGATAAGTACACGTCAGTAACTCTACCAACTTTCCAAAAAGTTATGGGCACCTTGTCTTCCTTAATGACGACTACATCGTTAACCTTAAGCTGGTTGCAAGGCTGTACTCGCCTAATGTGTGCACTCCTCAAGCACAAGAGGTAGTCTTTATACCAACGCTTCCAAAAATCAGCCACTATTTGCTGCCTGTACTTCCAATGCTTTAAAGTATCGGAGCGAGTTCCCGACGTTTCAGCAGTATTAGCACTAGGCAGTGTAGTAGACTTCCTACCGGTTAGAAAGTGCGAAGGTGTAAGTACAGCTGGATCGGTAGCGTCAGCGGAGAGGTACGTTAATGGCCTAGAATTCACTACATTTTCTACTTCGGCAAGAATGGTCACAAGCTGCTCGAAATCAAAGCAACCTTTCCCTAGAATTTTCCGTAGGCAGCTTTTAACAGTGCGAATCATCCTCTCCCAAAATCCACCCCACCAAGGACTACGTTCTGCAATGAATTTCCAGGTAATGTGGTTAGTAGAGCAAAAGTCCTGTACTTGGAAGTCTCTCAAAGCTCTGTACATCACTTTTAAGTCGCGACTGGCAGCATGAAAAGCTAGAGCATTGTCGGAATAAATAACACTAGGCAAGCCGCGTCGCGACACAAACCGACGGAAAGCCATTAAAAATGACCCCGCCGTCATATCGGAGCACAACTCCAAATGGATCGCCCGAACGACGGCACACGTAAAAATAACGATATAGGCCTTCACGGGACTGGTTCCTTTCACAAAAACGGGACCAGCAAAGTCAACACCCACAACTTGAAAAGGGTGTGATCTCTTAACCCTGTCGGTCGGCAGTGGTGCGGTAGGGGCTGTTGCAGGTTGGAGCTTGAATCTAGCACACACTTTGCACCTAGAGAGCACTTTTTTCACACACTGGCGGCCCTTAATCACCCAAAAACACTCGCGTAGCTCTGAAAGGGTATCGTTTACACCACTGTGCAGCAGGCGCCGGTGCGTGCGGTCGATGATGAGGTATGTGCAGCGGTGGTCAGCTGGTAGTAGAATCGGGCACCTCACGTATTCTGATGTTTTTACGTTGTCAAGCCGGGTCTTGATTCTTAAAATCCCATCATTGTCCAGGAATGGATGCAGATCACGAATTCGGGATGCCTTAGCTAATGGTTGGTTTTTTAACAATGAGGCGAGTTCTATACTAAAGGCTTCCGCTTGTGCATTCTTCATCCATGTAAACTCGCCTTCTTTTATCTCAGGGGCAGTGAGTGGGCCCATCAGACGACGACTGGTGTGCACTCGACAATTGTGAATAAATCTTCGAATCCAAGCTGTGATTCTAACAACTCGTATCCAGCTGCTGTACTTGTCGAGCTCGAAAAGTGGCTCTGCTTGCGAGCATTGACAAGCCAAAACTGTTGTGTCTTCGTCGTTTGATCTACATAGTTCATCCGTTGACTCATGAGGACCAGCTTCACTTGCCGGCCACGTTTCTTGGGTACCAGATAGCCAGTCAGGCCCATGCCACCATAAATCGCTAGTACAAAGGTGATGCGCTGATATCCCTCTTGTAACTAAGTCGGCTGGGTTTGTCTTTCCAGAGCAATGTCTCCAGCGACTCGGGTCTGTGAGCCCTTGGATCTCAATTACCCTGTTACAAACGAAGGGCTTCCACTTGGTGGCTGTAGACTTGATCCAACTCAAGCAAACTTGGGAGTCGGTCCAGCAGAAGTATTCTATATTTGTGTGTGGCAAAGTATCCACAAGTAGCTTAAGAAGTCGAGCTCCAAGAACCGCAGCGACGAGTTCCAGGCGTGGTAAAGTGAGACCCTTGATTGGAGCGACCCGAGACTTAGCGAGCAGCTGCTGGAGTCGAACCGCTCCGGTACTGTCTTCCACTCGTATGTATGCCACTACTCCGTAGGCACACGGGCTAGCGTCCGTGAATATATGCAGCTGGTGAGTGCTTTTATCAGGGCTGCTGTTGTCTAGTTGATACCTCTTGGTTCTAAAGTCTTTGAGGTCTTGAAGTTCGACAGTCCACTTGTCCCACTCGATCTTCAATGTCTCGGGGAGAACGCTTTCCCAATCGAGTCCTTGCATCCATATCTTCTGAAAAAGTATTTTAACTCGAATGGTGAACGGTGCTAGCAGTCCCAAGGGGTCGAAAATTCGTGATGAAGCCTGAAGCACAGTTCGCTTGGTACAAAGTCCCGCTTTTAAGCCTTTCGTCACAGAGTCAATTTTCACCGAAATGGTGTCGTCGGTGTAGTTCCAGGATAGCCCAAGAACCTTAGATTGTGTGACCTGATCAGCTGCCGTCTCTCCTGCTTGCTTGAGCTTCTCTCTTAACAGGTCGCAGTTTGTTGACCACTTCTGCATTTTCATTCCGGCCAGCTCCATTATGGCCTTCGTCTCTTCGTAGAGTTGTAGCGCTTCTTTTGTCGTTGAAGCTCCGAAAACTAGGTCATCGACGTAGAAGCTTGCCTTCAGTTTTGCGGCCGTTACTTGGTAAATTTGTTCAACGTGATCGAAATGGTATTTCAACGTTGCAGATAATAGGAAAGGGCTTGCGGAGGTGCCGAATGGAACTCTGGTCATTCGCATTTCTTGTATTTTTGGCAGTGGTCTGCCTGACATTGGTAGCCCTTCAAACCACAAGAAACGAAGAGCATCTCTGTCTTCTTCTCGAATGCTGATTTGTAGAAACGCCTTCTGCACGTCTGCTGTAATTCCGATGGCGAAAAGGCGAAACCGGATCAAAACCTTGAAAAGGTCAGCATTCAGATTAGGACCTTTTTCGAGTTGTTCGTTGAGAGAACAAGCTCCTGATGCATGCGATGATGCGTCGAAGACTACGCGAAGTCTCGTCGTCGTAGATGTTTCGCGGATTACCTCTCGATGCGGCATGTAGTATAGGTGCTGTGTACAATAAGGGGCATCTTCAACTTTTTCAGCATGACCGTCCACCTCATACTGCCTGATAGCCTTATCGTAGGCTCTCATGGCTTCGTCGTTTGGTGACAGCCGCTTGACGAGTCCATGGAGCCTCGAAAGGGCTACTTTGCGATTGTCGGCCATGTCGACGAGAGGTGATTTCCATGGCAACGCAACTTCATAGCGTCCTTTCCGAAGCTTGGTAGTGTTGTTGAATTCTTCCAAAATATCTGCGTTGCACTGAGACGTCGGCGTGTCGGCAATTCCGATAGCATCGAGGTCCCAAAATCTTTGTAATGGGAAGGCGATCTGGTCGTCTTCGTGGGAACCTGTTCGAAGAACACATACTTGGGTGCTTGCTTTGTTACTCGTGCTTCCACCACCAGATAAGGGGCCTTGGAGAGTCCAGCCCATCTTTGTGTTAATGGCGAGTAAGGCAGGGTTTTCTTCATCCCACCTCACTTCACTCGTGTTGGGCATCAACTTCCAAAGCTGGTCCGATCCAATGAGGACACTCACACCTGGCTCACAATCTACACTCGGGTAAACGACTGCGTCAGCCAGATGTTTCCCCTCCGCTGCGATGGCTTGAAGAAGACGACTCTGCCTTGGTGCTTCAATCATCTCCTCGCAAATAAAGGGCACCACTATGGCCTCAATGTCAATGGTTAGGTCGTCGTGCTGACTGCGGAGCGTGATCTTGACCATTTTGAATCGTCGGGTTGGGTCGCTCGCTCTACCAAACGCACTGATGGCGAGTTCGGTCTCGGCAACAGCAGGTAGACTTAGCTTGGAAGCGACGCTCTCAGTGACGAACGTTCGCTGGCTTCCGTTGTCGAGAACACCGCGTATATAGCAACAATGAGATGAAGTCGTTACCCAAGCTCGAAAAGTCTGGAGAAGAACATCATTGATGAGTCGGGGAACTGAAGCTCTCTGAGTGGAAACTTGCACCGTAGCATTCGGTTTCTTCTGAGCATTAGTCACTGATGGTGTTTCAGAACTACTAGCATTGCACATCGAGGAGGCGTGTCTGCGCTTGCATGCTTGGCAGTGCACTCTCCGCCGGCAATTGCGGACCAGATGTCCTTTTGACGTGCACCGGAAGCATCGACCGTCTGTTACAAGTTTGTTGCGCTTCTCGGCCAGAGTCATGTCACTCGTGCAGTCCTCTGTCTTGTGATCAGTAGCAGCGCAGAAAAAACAGGACGAGGGGGAAGATAGTGTCTTGTTTTGAAGAACGGATGCTGTAGGAGTCGCGGACTGCTTCTTGAATGATCTATTTAATACAGGTACGCTGTTGTTCGATGTCGTTGGCAAATTGTTCACTAAAGAACTCTTTTCTCGACATTCAACTTCGATGCGGAGAAATTTCATCAGCTGCTCAAGTTCCTGATCAGATGAAGCCTGGCTCGTTTCCGTCGTGTTCTCCATACTTTCTTTTTTGAAGTATTCTACGACAATGTCAGCTGGTATGACTTTGAGCAGAACTTCATTCAGCATAGCCGCGTAGGATGACTCCGTGATTCCAAGACTACGCAGTCCCCTCCTGTTTAGTTGAACTGTGTCGAAAAGCTTGCGCAGAGCAGTGACATCACTCGCTAATTTCACTGGTTTGAGCGTGCGCAAATTTCCTAAGTACTTCTGCTCAATGACTTTCTTGTTTCCAAACCGACGTTTCAAAATTTCCAGCGCGTCATCGTAACAAGAATCTGTCACCTGAATACCGGCGACGGCCTGAGCTGCAGGTCCATCTAGAAGTGAGGCCAAGTAGTGAAACCGGTCTGTGTTGGACAGCCTTGGGTTCTCGTGCACGGAGTGCAGGAACATATCCCAAAAGGGTTGCCACTTGATCACGTTTCCATCGAAACGAAGAAGCTCCAGCTTGGGAAGTCGTGCGCCGAACTCACGTTGTGGAAGTCGTTCATGCTCGCTCGGTGCACCCTCACAGGTCCTTGCGCCCATGGCTGGAGTTGTAGACGACGCCGGCGTAGCAGAAGTCTTCAGAACTTCAATGTGGTGCTCGAGCAACGCCAGAGTACTGTTAGCGGCGTCATCGTATTGCATGACCACCTCATAGTCGTCTGCCGCCAGGTCGTCAGTGATCAGGGTTTCAACCTCGTTGTTCAAGGCTTTAAGTTCCACGTTGCTGGCGCGTAGGCGGCCGTGCAGCATTCGAAGTCCGGAAAGCTCGAACTCATTGGACTGGAGCACCTGGTTGACCTCGTTGATGATTCTCGTGTTCATCGATCGCCGCGAGGCCCGCTTGCTCTTCGCTCGCTCCATGTCGGTCTAGCTCGCAGCGCAGCTCACCCACACCAGGAATGAAAGGCTCGGGTCGTTGTAGGCTTGATTCCCGGGTCGTCGGCACCAAAATCGATGTGGGAAAACCACGCTTCGGAGTTTAAAGGCACCAAATGAAGGAGACGCAAACGCCAGCATCCATGGTAAAAGAGCGTGTTCTATTTCCTTGTGTTGGTCTCTTCTTCTTCCTCGTCGTTCTCCGTCTCTTGGTGCGCGCGCTATTCGCGCGGGAGGTTCAAACAATTTCCAACATACCACACATCTGCCTGAGAAAGATAGCCGAGGTCTTCAATATTGATATATGATAAATGATCTGTTCTTATAGTCGTTCGTACGAGGCTGTCCGCAACTAAAGTGATCAATTTGTATTCAACACTTTATAGAAGCTGCCGGTTACTAAATATTTCGGATAATTACTTGTATACCGACAGCATTATTCGGCACCATATAATGGATATCTCCCGCATGAAGCGGAATAAATGTTCTGGCTTTGACAGTTGGAATGGTAATGCTGTTTTCACCTTAGATGCAGTGAGCCCTTGAAACACATCGCGAATACTTAAGTAGCTGAGAAGTACACGTGTACCAACATATCAACAGTAAGGAACACCGGATCGGCCTCAAGTGGTTCGGTTTGGCACTGTTAGATGACGTTCTCAAAGAAGTGCATGCGCAGACTGCTTTTCAGTTAGGACCCCTGCGCACATCATGCGAGAAAGTTAAAACCACACTGTTTACTCAGGATCACGTGTAAATGTGAAGCCTGAACAGAGTACAATTTCGCTAAGTGCTCCCAGTCAAAAGTACTGCGTCAGATCAGATCCATTCGCCATACACTTTTTAGGAAGGTATTAACCAGGCTTGCCAGATCTTCGAAGAGAAAGAGAGTAACAACATTAACCAAAGTCACCAGAACAGTAATCAACCGGCAGCCGTTATTTTATTTTAGAGCCTGAAAGTCAGCCAAACGTGATTTCAGCTTAGCTGATTTATTATCACAATCTGACTTTCAATAATAAGAAAATATACATCGCAGCAATGTTTATCACATCAAAATAGAGCTAAATGAAGGTCAGCTAACTTCTTGGAGGAGGCACTACGACTAGAACAGTCAAGTGCACATAACCGAGTTTACCTTTGCGAGCAGGCCCCGGGGCACTATTAATGTAGAGGGAGCAGTGTGCTGCATATGTCACAGTAACTGCAGCACAGTTTTTTAATCGCGTTATCTACAGCTTGTAACACCTTTTTGACGTTGTCCAAGTTTCACCCTTATGATTGCAAGGAGTTCACACACTCAATTCCTCAAGTCACTTCTTGTAAGAGGCGCAACAGAAAGCACTCACTCCGCTTCTGCATTAAATTCAGAGAGAAACAAAGTTTTATTGCCCTGTCTGCAATGTGTTGCAGAGAATTAGCACCTCATGCAACCCGGTAGGCCTATATTTCGACTTAAAATTCCATTGCTGGCATGTCGGCCCTCACATCTTAAACTTGACGAAGGTGCCATACTTGATCCTTCATACACGAGCTCGGGGCAATTAAATACGCGTTTTGGCAAGGTTTTCGAAGCGTTCATCGTACTCTGCCCCATAACAGATGGCGCGATGTGCAGCCTGCAGCTAGAGTCACTTAAAGAAGACTGGCTGGGCTCCTCGCATGCAAATGTTTTCCTTTAATTGCCTTTTTGTTATAATATCGTACAAGTAACAGCTTAGACGCATTCACGCAAAAAGCTCATGCAGCGTATCGTGCGCACACAAAGGGATAAAACACAGACCTGTACACTTCCAAGTAAATGGAATAGCAACGCTGACTTGTTCAAATACAAAAATAAAATATAACAGTCGACATGACAAAAGTCATGGCTAGCAAGTGCAGCAGCGTCGGCAGTGAAAATACTAAACCACAATAAAAAATTGTCAGCATATCCACGGAGTGAATGATGGAGAGTGGGGCGAAGCATTCGTCCGTCCATGCGTTCTTGTTTCGCTCCGTCCATGCGTCCGTCTGTGTGACCGTCCATGTGTCCATCCGCCCGTCCGTGCGTGCGTCTGTTCGTGCGTCCGTGCCTGCGTTCGTCCATGCATCCGCCCATGCGTCTGCTCATGCGTCCATCCATGCATCTGTCTGTGTGTCCGTTCGTCCATCTATTCAACACTCCATGTACCACCATCTCGCAGCTTTTCATGATATATTCCCCATATAGAAGCACCGCCATCCCGCGGACATTCCAAGGACTAAACGAGAGGTGGCACACGCACACTTTCTTACGGCTTGCACTTCGGGTCTACTTCCCTCCTTTCACTACCTCGAGTTCATGGTATATACTAGTTCACTGTATTCATGGCACCTACAACGGCACAACGCTTGCTAAACCATTCTAACGCCCGACGCCCAACGCTCGCTAAACCTTTCTAAAACCAAGGAGGTTACGCCCAGCAAGTATAACGTAGCAACCTTTTCCTGTCAGATAGTGGTCAATGTATGTACACGCCAACGGCTGCTAATGGGAATTGAGAGACAGGAGAATTCGGCTTTTACTTTTTTACCGCTCTCACTTCGTATCTACTTCCCACCTTTAACCACCTCGAGTTCATTCATGGTATATACTAGTTCTTCGTATTCGTGGCACTGCGTCACAACGTTCGCTAAACCTTTCTAAACCCAAGGAGGTTGCGCCCAGCGAGTATAACGTAGCAACCCTTTCTTGTCAGATAGTGCTCAATGTACATGCCAATGACTGCATGTATATATAAGCGTGCGCGTTAACTAAAAGCCGAATGCTCGTGTCTCTCATTCCCCATTAGCAGCCATTGGCATGTACATTGAGCACTGTTCTTTATTGTTCAACAACGCACAGAAGAAATCTCTCACCGGCACCACTTTGGAGGTTAAAATGTTATAGTTGTTACAAACTACAACGGTTATGAGGGACGAACGGGTGCCGTTGTAAGGAGCTTCGCCCCTAAAATGACTGCGAAAACAGCAAGATGTGTGCGCTTTGCGCAAGGTTTCTATGAGCCGCGGGTAATCATTTTTCGCCAACGGTCGCCTATAGGGTGGCACTACCTATACCGCCGACATCAGCGCGTGAGGCAGATAGCGGCCGAAAAGCCGGAACGAGTCCGCCGCCAGCTACGTTACAGTGCTACCTATATATATGTGAGTTCTTTAATGCTGTTAAAGCCATGGGAGGCATTTTGGGCGCATGTTCTTGGTACACTGAGTGAAAAAAATTCGAATACTTTGAGGGAGCCGCAGCTGGCAGTTTGAATCAACACCTAACGCTTCTTTTTGTACAGTTGCGATAAGTTTTAGCGTATATTATCTGAAAATGCGAGTGCCAGAACAATAGCGGCAAAGTACCCAAGTTGCCAACGTTATTTTATTTTGTCGCCGTAGCCTTTTAAAAGCAGCCATTCTGGCGTAATGTAGCCAAATCTTGCAGCCCTGATGTTAATAGTGTCCACACCAGACAAAAAGACGCAAGAGGTCGCAAGTGAACATCGGTTATTTCTTGAAGTTATTGTCAGATGCTCGTAACAGTGAAGGTGTCATCAGTCAGGTGGTTGCATACACAGTGATTCATTCGCAAATGCTGTGCCAATAAGAAGTATGACACTCATATGCCATCTACAGCGAATTGTGAAGTCTTCTATCATCGAATACACTCATCGTCAGAGCAATACGTCATCTAGTATGCATGAACAATCTAATATAACCTTACAGGGTTATTGCTGGTGATGACGCAAGTGCTCTAATGTGCATTCAGCTACTCGAATAATGAACGCAATCTTATCAGTAATACACTCGAAAATTTTTCTATACATACTAGCTCGGGCTGCTTTGCGCTGCGGTAACAATGTTTTTTGCATGAAGCCCATTTACAAAAAAAAAAACAATTCAATTAGAACTGCCTGACAATATATATATAGGAGAATATTATCTGGCATTTGACGTCCCAAAAGCGCTATACAATTATGAGAGACGCCGTAGTGGAGGGCTCCGAAGATTTTGACCATTTGAGGTTCTTTAACGTGCACTGAAATGTCAGCCCGTGGGTCTCGAACAGTTTCTTCTCAATCGAAAAGGCAGCCACCTGGCCTGTATTCGGCCTTTTGTGTTAATATATATAGCAGCTATAGTACGGCTTCATCAGCTTGTTCAATGCGTATGCGTTGTTACCAGCACCGCTCCCGTGAAGGTGTTTTTTTGGTAATAGAGACGCTAAAGTGCCCGAATATAGCTAGAAGCTCCCTGCGGTAACAAAATACATCATGTCCAATGGTTAAACCGTTAGTATACACTTATTTAAGCACATAACTGTCACGTTTATAAACAATAAAGCAGTATAGAGTATGCACCTGTTCGTCTGAACGGCTTTTGTAGTGTGGCCTGTGTTTATTTTCTCGAGCATAATCAGTGCTTTAGGTAATGCTAAAAAAGTGTGCCGGAAGCATGACGCGCGCGGTGTGTCCTTCCCTCTGTTAATAACTGTGTCTCGTGTATGACTACACAATTTTCGTTATGCCTAACCAAATGGCCCAAAACTGCCGATTTGACAGTGGTCCTGCTGTTTTCTTCAGGATCGAATGGTTATGGACTACTACGCCATGGTCTCATCGCCCGGTGATGGCCCCTACATTGTGTTTCATCGAATTTGACAAGTGAAGATAGAGCGTCCACTCCGTCTCCATGCAAGATCAAAAGAATCGTGTCGATAGCCTACAGGGACGCATAAGTTTCATCCTCTTAGCTGTGTTTCACGCTAATCATGTCAAGCAATGACGTCATCGTAATGTACTGCACACATAACAAATAGCCTGAATAAAGGTATACTAAAAAAAATAGAAATAGAAATAATGCACCTTCACACAAGCTTGAATAAATTGTGGAGGTAGGTGACCTTTTTGTCTTTCATTTTGTTCCTGATCTCTTTTCTTCTTTTTCTCTCCTCTCTATTTTTCTGTGTTTTCGTCTGTTTTATCTCTCTTTCTTCTTTCTGGCCTGTTTGAGGCGATTGCCCTGTTTATTCGGCTCATTTCACGAAGCGTTACGACCTCTCGGCTCTCAAGTAAATTTTGTTTTCTTGTCTCTCGATACTACCTATTCCTCTCTCTCCATCTTTCCATGACTTCACATCGCTTTCTATTTTTTTCCCTTTTTTTGCAATTCTCATTTTATTATTTACGCTACCTTTTGCTTTAGACTCTCTCCTTTCTCCCTCTTCATCACCCTATTTTCTTTTTACCACCCGCTTGCTATAAACTATACTATCAATTACTTTGTTGTGCCCTGATATAGCATGACAGCAGAGGCGAGTGGCCACGACTGTCACCTTAAGAACGTGGGTAGGTGGTTAAAACGCCGCCTTGTTAAGAAATATTTCTCCAAAATATTTCTCACTCTCTCAGTACTTAATCTGTCACCCACCGCAGTCAATGCATAGCATGCCAGACAAGCTGGCGTACATGCTTTCGAAGCTAAGTAGAGAATGAAGAACAGATAGACGACGAAAATAGCACGTGCCGGTTCGTGGAGAGAGACAGCGATCTGTCGACGCGAAGTGGTATAGTGAATACCCTAACTCCTCCGTAATAACGAAAATGAAAGCGAATGCAATGAAAGTTGGCTGAATTTATTCGATTTACGTGTTAAAGGAGCAGCGACATCAAATTTACTCAAGCCAAGACATTTGCGTCAGCGAGTAGCTATAAACCCCGTAGCAGCGGTTCGCGACCTAAAACGCAACTGAGGGATGGATAGCTATCGCTTTTATTGATTTATATCCCTAGTATCTAGCAATATTCAAAACGGCCGGAAACTCCGCCATTTTTAGCGCTGGAAGCACCAGCAGTGGCGCTACCTCGCAGTCACCTTCAGATCATGCCACCAGAGAGTTTCCTAATATACACTAGAGGGAACTCTGGCGCTAGCGTCTATGGGAGCTGCAATGCGCGGCGCTTCAGCGAGCATAGGAATGACGGGTAGTACACACATTTGTCTAATTTTCATACTTCTGGCCTGCTTCTGGTTCGGTGTGTGTTCGTGTGGCTTGGAGCTGTTTTTTCACGAAAACATAAATCCGCAAATGTTCACTGTTTGCGCTTCACAACCTTACTCTTTTAGGCTTACCATTTCAAATCAGATCACTAAGTTCAAAAGGGTTTGTTCTTTCTTTCAAAACAAAACCGTAACGAGAAGTAAACGAAGCTGCAAGTACGATACGCCGCCCGCAAGTATGAAGATTAGGCAAATGTGTGTACTACCCATCATTCCCACGGTCGCGGAACGATCGCAGCGCCAGAGTCCCCTCTAGTTTATGTTAGGAAACTCTATGCACACCACAGCTTAACACTTTTCCACAGAAAAGAGTGACGTCAGGCTCAGCTGCTCCGCAAACATTTCTCCTGCTAGGGGGACACATTCAGTCATGCCTTGTCACATGCATTGCTGCCATCGCCGTACAAAGTATCCACTCGGGTTCAATACGACAGTCTGTAGCTTGAAATTTCCGAGATTTGCGACGTCGTGAAATATTTTTGCTTCGATTGACCTTTTGCAGAACAGTGATTCCGAAATGGACGCCGTTCCAAGCAGCACTGCAGAGGTGCCCGAGGATGCACGCTTCAGCTATATTAGCTCATGTGTCTCGGGTAGCTGTATTGGTGTGTTTTGGCGTACAAAACATTCAGGTATACGCAGAGGGGTCAATACAATATAGCTATCGTGAATGAGCACCAGCGGAGAAATATAATACGCTTTTTTCTTTGCCAAGTTCTTTTTCGCGCCTCTAGATGGCCCCACCTATCCGTCCTCTCGCGTTTAGCACGGTATTACCACTTTTACGAGGACGCGAAGTACACAGATGAGCTAAAGATCAACAATACCTGCGTGTTACTTGTTAGCGATGATGTCTGACTATGCGCCGTTCTATTTTTGATAGCTTCTGGTCATGTTTATGAGTAGCAGTGTCAGTTCAAGTGCACGAATAAAGAGAAAGGAAGAGAGCACAGCTGCTTGTCCTCTCTTCCTTTCTGTTTATTCGTGCACTTGAACTGACAGTTATACTATGCATATCCAACTAGCCCAACTTTCGATTCTGATGTGCAACACATCAACATCATCATCATCATCATCAACATCATCATCACCATCATCAGCATCATCACCATCATCATAAACCTGACTACGTCCATTGCAGGACAGAGGCTTCTCCCATGTTCCGCCAGTTAACCCAGTCCTGTGCTTGCTGCTGCCAATATATACCCACAAACTTATTAATTTCATCTGCCCACCTAACCTTCTGTGTCACCCTAACCCGCATGCCTTCTCTGGGAATCCAGTTAGTTACCCTTAATGACCAGCGGTTATCTTGTCTACGCGCTACATGCCCAGCCATTGTTCATTTCTTCTTGATTTCAACTAAGATATCCTTAACCCCGGTTTGTTCCCTACTCCACTCGGCTTTCTTTTTGTCTCTCAAAGTTACACCTATCGTTTTCTTTCCATTGCTCGCTGCGTCGTCCTCAATTTAAGCTGAACCCCCTTTGTAAGTCTCCAGGTTTCTGCTCCGTAGCTTAGTACCGGCATGATACAGCTGCTATATACCTTCTTCTTGAGGGATAATGGAAATATACCTGTCATAATTTGAGAGTACTTGCCAAATGTTCTCCACCACATTCTTATTCTTCTAGTTACTTAAATCTCGTGGTTCGGCTGCATGGTTAGTTATTACCTTCCTTAGTAGACATAGTCTTTTACAACTTGAAGCTCACTATTACTTGTCTCGAAGCGCTGCTCTCTTCCGATGTTGTTATACATTACCTTCGTTTTCCGCAGATTAATTTTAAGACCCTTCTTCCTGCTCTCCTTGTCTACCTCCGTAATCATGAGTCAATTCGTCCCCTGAGTTACTCAGCAATGCAATGTCATCGACGAAGCGCAGGTTACTAAAATACTCTCCATTAACTCTTATCATTAACTGTTCCCATACTAGGCTTCTGAAAACCTCATGTAAGCACGCGGTAAACAGCAATGGAGAGATTGTGTCCCCCTGCCTTACACCCTTCTTTATTGGTATTTTGTTGTTTTCTTTATGAAGCACTAAGGTAGCAGTTGATCCCCAGTAGATTCCTTCCAGGATGTTTATATATACTTCATACTTCATTGACGCCCTGATTCCGCAGTGTCTGCATGACGGCTGATATTTCTACTGAATCAAACGCCTTCTCGTAATCTATGACGTCTATGCATAGTGGTTGGTTATATTCTGAGCATTTCTCTATTGCCCAATTGATAGTATGAATGTGGTTGATTGTTGAGGGACCTGTCCGAAATCCTGCTTGTTCCTTTGGTTGATTGAATTCTCATGTTTTCTTTACTCTGTTCGCAATTACCTTTGTAAATAGCTTGTATACTACAGAGAGCAAGCTGATCGGCCTGTAATTCTTCAAGCCCTTGTCATCTCTTTTCTTATATATGGAGATGATGTTAGCATTTTTCCAAGACTCTGGTACTCTTCCCGTCAGGAGACACCTAGTAAACAGGGCGGTTAGTTTTTCTAAAACAATCGGTCCTCCATCTTTCAGCAGATCTCATGTTACCTGATTTTCACCAGCAGCTTTGCCTCTTTGCTTGCTCTCCGAAGCTTTTGTGACTTCTATCATTACTGGTGGGGTGTCATCTGGATTACTGCTAGTTCTCCCGGCTACTGTACAGATCTCTGTAAGATTCCTCCACTATTTTAACTATCCTGTCTATATTGGTAGTTATTTTGCTTTCTTTGTCCCTTAGTGCATACATCCGAATTTTGCCTATCTCAAGTTCCTCTTGACTGCTTTGACGCGTCTTCCGTTTTTCAGAGCATGTTCAATTCTCTTCATGTTATACCTTCTTACATCGCATGCCTTACACCTATTAATCAACTTCGAAAGCTCCGCCAGTTCTAGTTTGTCTGTTGTACTTGAGACTTTCATTATCTGACGCTTCTTAATCAGATTCTTCGTTTTTTAGGAAAGTTTGCCAGTGTCCTGTTTAACTACCCTGCCTCCGACATCCACTACACACTCCGTAATGATACGCGTAATATTATCATTCATTGTATTTATGCTGAGGTTGGTTTCCTCACTAAGAACCAAGTACCTGATCTGAAGCGAGACTGAATTCTTTTACTTTCCCTGTAAGTGCTACCTTATTGATTGGCTTCTTGCGTATCAGTACTGCTGCTGAAAAACATTTATTTACAGATGTTATTTACAGGGAGAGTGGGAACGGTCCTTAAGGGGCCGCCCCGTACAAACACTAGGTTAGCTCCCTTTTACGGGAGCCCATTGGCGTTGGCCGCGGCCTGGGCACGCTCGACCAGGGCCCGTTGGACCGTCAGGTCAGAGCAGCCGAGCAGGGCTGCCTCCCAGTCCTCCCGCGAAGGGTTGGGTAGTGGGGTAAGGTTTGGGGTTTTTTGGCATGCCCACACCATGTACAAAATGTCAGAGGAATTTTCCTCACAATGCGGGCACTTCCCCGTGCAAGCGGGGTCAAAGTGTTTTAGGATTGCCGGGCACAATAGAGTTTCAGTAAAAAGGCGAAGGAGGATTCGCTCCTCCGCCTTTATAGATTTAGGTTGTGTTTTTGCCGGCGCCATCGGCGGACGAGGCTGCGCCGGGCCTCCCAGAGGTGAAGGAGAAGGTTATCCACCGCCGGAGTTGCCTCGAAGAGTTTAATTTGTGTTTCTGTGGAGCGTAATGAAGAAACCAGTTGCTGGGACCAAGCATGGTATCCTTGCTCCTCAATGGGTGTCGAATTGGCGTATACTTGCCGAAACCTCGTGTAATCGGGTAATTTTGCCTCTCCGTAGGGTCTTGCCAAAGGATAGGTGCGAATGGTGGTGTTGAGTATGCAGTGGTCGCTGCCGAGGGTCTCTTCAGTGTTGACCCAATCCGCATACTGGATGGTTTTTGTGAGGGTAAGGTCCGGACATGTGTCCCGGGTCACGGAGTTACCCACGCGAGTTGGGTACGCAGGGTCGGTGTGAAGAGTTAGGCCCAACGTGGACATAAGTTTCGCCAATTTACGTCCACGTTTCTCTTCACGTGCATACCCCCAGAGTGTGCTGGGGGCATTAAAATTACCCACGATCACCAGTGGGTCCCTGCCTGCAGTCTGTAAGGCGCGGCTAAAAAGGTCTGCGAATGTAATGTTGCTTAGTTTCGGTGAGCAATAAATGTTTAGCACGTGCAGTGGCGGGTCCTGTTTACGCAGCGGAAGGAGTGTCACCATCACGTACGAGAAAGCTGGCTTAAGGTCGAGATCAACTAGGTTGGTCGTATAATTTTTGTGCACGCAGGTACAAGATAAAGGGTCCTGCTGAAACGTAGTATAGTTTGTGAGTGTGGCAGCACTCCCTGGCTCCTGGAGGGCTACCACAGCAGGAAGGTTTTGAAATGCTGCGAGGAAAAGCCGGAGGTTGGCGCGCTTAGTGTGAGCCTTAAAGCCCCGACAATTCCACTGGGTGATTTCGATGGGAGTGGCCGTATTGGATGCGTATCACTAGCTGTCGTTCCTTCTTCAAATCTAGGCGAATTCGAGACCGTACCATTTTATGGTCAGTGCATCGTACCTTGCCAACCACTTAACACATATATGATATGAAAAGACACCCTCATTACCTTTTTCCCGTGCTTCGAAATATCCGAAAATGTTGTAGGCCCGTGTACTCAGATTTGGGTGCACGTTAAAGAACCCCAGGTGGTCAAAATTTCCAGAGACCTCCACTACGGCGTCTCTCATAATCAAACGGTGGTTTTGGGACGTTAGACCCCACAAATCAATCAATCAATCAGTGCTTCGAAATAGACGACTGCAACTCACCTGCAACTCACAACAATTCCCAGACATGCTGACCGGCAAGCACACGTTTATTCATGCTCTTTTTTGTGCCAAATTTTAAAGGTGGTTTTTATTTTGATAATTTGACAAAATCGTTTCAACCATCAGACGCGACGAGTGAGTGCGTTTCTGCGCTTCGGCGCAACCATAAGACCACTCGGATCGTACACGTCATCGCTACTAAGGCATCGTCACTCACGATGGTATTTGTGGAATGCATCACACCGAACACGTAGCAGTGGTGTTGATGTCGCAGGGTAGTCTATTTTCCGTTTTTTTTTCTTTATCTTTTCTGCGCTGTTTGACATCGAATTAAAATGACTTTCACGTGACGAATGTCATTCAATTTTGGCCTAGAAGGCCTATGCTTACCAAGCGATCGAATGATGGGAACATCTAGATCTTGAAATTTGACATCAGTGCTCCTTTAACCGTTTGGTACATTTTCAAGTATTAGGCAGAATTAATTATATCTAGGCTTTTACGTCCGAGAACCAACATATGGTTATGAGAGACGCCGTACTGGAGGCCTTCACAAGGTTTTACCATCTGGTGTTCTTTAACAATACTGGCATCCCACACTACGCGGTCCTCTTCCACTTCGTATCCATCGAACCTGCGACCTCCGGATTTGTATTCGAGCACCACAGCCTCTGTTTCATCGCGGCGGACAAGTAATAAACACGGCACAAGCTTAGCTGCGACGCTGCGACCCAGCAGCGATTATGATGACGAGCCCCAGTACTCCAATGTACATATCGTCTTCAGCGTTACTATCAGCCTTATATCGGCTGACATTTAAGGTCAAATCTGTGCACATATATCTCAACGGGTTCGTGCTCATGCGCACGCTTAATATTTATCAGAGGCGTGAGTTAGGGGTGCCGAGTAGGGAGGTGTGGGAGAGGGAGCGTGTGCCATGACATCTTCGCGAACTACTGTGCGGCAAGTTTTAATTTCCCTGTAAGATCGCACCAGCTGATAACTAGTGTTTAAAGGTAAAAGGCCGGAATGACTGCCGTGGAGCACCGATTATAAGAGATATTGGCATTAAAAGCATTGACCGCACGATCTAAAAAGGAAATTTTAAGTTAACGGACTTATGAGTCGACTCACTTAGCTCACTCTGACTCCAGTGAAGGCGGGAGTCTGAGTTTGAATGAGCCCAGCTGTGTAATATGTTGGCGAGTTGAGGTCTAACTCAGTCAGGGTGATAAAAAAGTGTACCGAGCCCACGTGTGAGTGGGTCTGATTGGGAGAAATTTTCGTAAGTCTGAGCACGAGTGAGCCATCAGAGCAGATTGCATTTGCTGAATGAGTCTGCGTGAGCTCCAATTGTTTTAACAACCTATCCTTAGTTGCCTCCACTTTGAAACGAGATGGTGAGTAACACTATCGCAACCTGTTCATCATAATTATCTATCTACATCAGTCCTGAATACAGGTTATATGATATAATGTGTATCAAACCCATTTCTTCATATAGGCGATTTTTATTACGCACTTTTACATGGGCCTCTAATGACTACGGGCCTGCATTCTAAAGGTCCTATGGCAAAACTTTCGTAAGCAAGTATTTCAGCTAACCACGTTGTGGGACATGATTGGTGAAGCCGCCTGGCCAGTGGCAAAATGCAACTTACGAACAAAAAAACATCTGCCACTTTGGCACCTCCTTAATTTTATCTCCCACAATTCTAAGCATCGCTTGCTGGTATTATCATTAGCTATGGCCACTGAGACAAAGTCCTCTTCCCTGTTACACTAGTCAAATCGGTCCTGTGCTTGCAAGTCTCATTCGCTCCTAATCTCATCTGCTCACCTCAATTTCTGTGTCCCCTTCACTCACTTGTTTTCTCTTGAAATTCAGTCTGCGAGCCTTAACGACCAGTTTTTTTGTTGTCTTCACGCTACATGCCCTGCCCATGACTATTTATTGTTTTTGATTTCGGCTATGATGTCCTTAGCATTCGTTTGGTCCCTGATGCACTCTGCTCTCTTTTTGTCCCTTAGGGTTACACCTATCAATTTCCTTTCCATCGCTCGCTGCGTCGCCCTCAACATAAGTTGATCCCTTTTTATTGTCCTTAATGTTTCTGCTCTGTAGGTAAGTACCGGTAATATGCAGCTGTTATATACTTTCCTCTTGATGGATAGTGGTCATCTACCATTTATGATTTGAGAATATTTGCCGAATGTGCTCCATCCTATTGTTATTCTTCTAGTTACCTAAATCTAGCGGTTCATCTCCACAGTCACTACTTTTCTTAAGTAGGCGTACTCTTTTACAAATTCAAGTGCATTTTTGCCCATCTCAAAGCGCTGTTCTTCCGAGGTTGTTGCATATTATTTCATTTTCTGCCGATTAGTTTTAGAGCCTACCTTACAGCTTTCCTTGTTTGATTCAGTAATCAAGAATTGCAATTCGTCACCTGAGCTACTGAGCCATACAATGTCATCCACGAACCTTCAGTTACTATGGTACTCTCCATTAGCCAGTATACCTGATTCTCGCTATTCTTGGCCGCTGAAAACCTTCTGTAACCACGGGGTAAATATCATTGGCGACATCGTATCCCTTTACCTTACACACTTCTTTATTATTATTCTTCTCTCTTGATGTGGCGCAGTGGTGGCAGTTGATCCATTATAGATTTGTTCCAGGATATTTATATGCTTCGTAGACGGCCTGATTCCACGGTGCCTGCATGAGTGCTGATATCTCTAATGAACTAAATACCTTCCCCTAAATGATGAAGGCTATGTATTGTGGTTGGGTGTATTCTGAGCATTCATAATCCCCCGATTGATGACATAAATGTGCTCGATCGCTGAGTAGTCTATAGAAAATCCTGCTTAGTCTTTTTGGTCGATTGAATTCGAATGTCACACGCTGCAACAGCATTCTCTTTTTGCTCATCCCGACGAAAGCACTGGAAGCATAGCAGGGAGGAACGGCACGGAAAAGAAAACACCTCACGCGCGCTTTGTGAGTTTGAGCACTTTTTTCTATACTTTTTTTTCATTACGCAGATTTTCAGTGTGATCACTCGTGCGTGCGTAGACAAGTCACGACATTTTTGGGTGGTTAATGTAACAACCGAGCAGGTCATGATCAAATCAACGAATTGCTGATACAGCAGCTGTGACAAGAGATTTTTGAGCTCGCAACTTCATTTTTCGAGAAAATAAAACGCAATTTAGAGTCTAATTAGCGAAATTATTCTGAATTCTAAGCCACTCACTTCGCTATAATGCTTGGCTCTCGTTTTCTGAGGAGTCATGACTACTGATTAACAGCATTTTCTGACCATGATCAAAAAGTGATGCAGGGACCCTTTAATGCACCAGGTAAGTACAATCATACTGCCCACTAAGCGTTTTCAGGGCCTTGACGTTCGTTTCTCCGCCTACTTTCACTACGACAATACTTTGTGACTTTTGTGGCAGTTAGGGTTCCCACCCACGTAACTGCATCTGACATTTAGGGTTCACTTGTTCACTGGCTCTGCAGAAAGTACTGTATACACTTCTTTTATTAAACTATGCCTCCATTGAGTGTCATCTGCTGTTCCTTATCTTGCCAACAGCGGATAACGCCGAAAGATGTCGTGTTTGCTCTCTTGCATAATATTCATTGTGCCTGTGGTCAGGGACACCCAAGCCGAGCTTTGCTCGGCCCCTTTTTTTTTTCAATAGGTGAAGTGCTCGAAATTTTTTTTAGTTTCTTTGTTTATGTGGGAGTCCCGCCCTTAAAAATTAGCAGTGCGCAGTTTTTCTACGCTTTTTTGTTTAACTATTTCCAGCACTGTGGTCAGCCGAGGTCACCTCCCATCGTCATGTTTTCTCCTGCTACAAGTGAGCACCGCGTGTCGAATTTGAACTCTCACATCTTTTCAAATCCTTTAACATTCTGACACAGATGACGCCACTTCGTTCGGGCTTCAATTTAACTTGTTACGTTTTGTATTCTTCCGCCTGCCATTGTGTTTAAGGCGCTTAAGCCAGTGAAACGAAGATATTTATATATATATATATATGAAGTTATGTACTGTCATTATTTTTTCAGTATTACACTGATGAATAGAGAAATGAGGAGCTGTACTCAGTCAGTACAGAGCATTATGTCACTGAAGTTGGTGGTCACCTATGGTGTAACTACCATGCATGTAGGGTCTCGAAAGAGCGATTACAAATATTATTGGAGCCGCGCCTGTTGTTGCACTGACGATAGAAGAGAACGATAAACGATCGGGCTCAGCAGCCGAGGCTTGGACGAGTAAAGGTGGAGCACTTTGCTCTGCAGTCTCGTACTTAAAGGTTCCGGTCCAGCCATCAGCCAGAACCCCACAATACATCTTCTGCAAGTGGGATCTGTCCTGAATTGGGCGATTTCTGATATAGAACTGACGCGTTGTCCAGCAGATCGCCTTTAGACCGTGAACACGAAATACTGCAATGAAGCCCCCAAAGCAACTGCGTGACCTATGAATTGTCGTTATTGTGTTGATATCGCAGGACATCATGTCGTCCGAGTTGCTAATATCAAGAAATCTAGAAATGAAAAACTGTCCTTAATCAGTATACTTGAACTTGAACTTGAACTTGAACTTTATTTCGCATCTATACATTGTACAGATAACAGGAACACAGACAAGCACCACGTCGCTGAAGTTGGTGGTCACCTAGGGTGACCGCCATGCATAAAAAGACGTAGGATTGTGGTAATGCATTTTCTATCGCTTTAACGGAAAAGTTTTGCAAGATATACACAATCACCCTTATGATTGAGATGACTGTGCGCTTTGTATTGTTCAGTGTCCCTTTGCTCCTGCGAGAAAAGTAGTGATTTGCGACCTTTCACCGAAAGAGACAGGCAGACCCTTATTGCATGGTGGTCACCTCAGGTGACCAACCGCGTATTTTTTCAACTAAAATTGCCCCTTTCCGCCTTGTCAGAAAATAATTTTATGAAAAGAAGCACACCATTTTTTTTTCAATAAAGCTCTGCTTCCCACTAAAAATGCAGCTCTGTGAATAAAAGTGTTAAGCACAGTGGCAGATTGCCTGTACTTTTAAGGATGTAGCTGCCATAATTACTCTAGCCAACTCTTGTTTTTCAGTGAATTTCCTTTTCTGGAGCAATGAATATACATTATACTTAAGTGTGCAATTAAGGACTATTTTATAGCAATGAGGTTTAATTTATGGGACAAAAGGTGGGACAATTATTATGGCAAGCGGTTAGATAAGAACCTTTTTCTGAGTAGGCGTTCTTGTTGGTAATTGACTGAGGTGTACAAATAGTCTCGCAAAGACTCCATGCATTCATCTTCAGTCGTTAACTATTTCGCCAGGTTCATGATTTTAATGTTTTTTAGCAGACACAACTTAGCTCTATGGTATTGCTTTCTCTGTCAAAGTACTACATAGTTTGTTTTGATTCGTTGCCAGCATTGCTGGTAAATTTTCTCTCTGAAAAGGGTTTGGTAGGGATAGCATAGAGGTATGAGCATGACACAATTGCATGAGCGCTTAGTTTCCACTGAATGTGTATTGGCAGAAGTAACAGCTTGTATATTTACCTAGTCCCTGCACAGAAGATGGCCCAATCAACGTAGATAAGGGCGTGCTGTCTCAAGAAAGCCGAAATGATTTGCAGTTAGCACCAGTGAAGGGCAGCTCGCACAGATGTTTACCGTCCCTCACTATCAAGGTCACTTTAAGAATCCCTTGGCTACATTTTATTTGGATTCATGTCCAAAACAGCCAGCCCCTCTAACAAACACTTGATCTTACAATCACGATATTGCATAGATATGTCATGATCTCGTAATCGGGCTAAATTCTGCTCATGTTCTCTTACCCGTCAGGCATCTCCTTGACTGTCCTATGCCAACCTTCATGCCAGAAAATGGGAAGCGATGCATCACATTGATTACGCATAAAGTAACTGGATGCCGATACATTTTTACACATCCTACAGGTATATGAAATGAAAATTTGTGGCATTATAAATGCTAACTTCTTGGACCGCAAAAAAGCACATTTATCTTTACCTTCCATCCAAATTTATAAATGCGAAGCATTTGTTAGCGAACTTCGGCGTTATTGAGCGTATCTATCTATCTATCTATCTATCTATCTATCTATCTATCTATCTATCTATCTATCTATCTATCTATCTATCTATCTATCTATCTATCTATCGTTCATGATGCGCTCGCGGCCGTTTCGCTAGCCTCCCGTATACCAAATGTGGTATTACTGTACGTGAATGAATGACGAAGGTATGTGACTGGTGCAAACATGATAATCATGAGATGCGTGTCATGTAACAACATGACTATATGCCATGCTCATCATGCGCTCGCGGCCGTTTCGCTAGCTTCACTTACATCAAATTCGGTATTACGGGACGCGAATGGGTGACGAAAGTAGGATAGTGGTGCAAACGTGATCAGCATGAGATGCGTGTCATGTAACAACATGACTACATGCTACGCTCATGATGCGCTCGCGGCCGTTTCGCTAGCTTCACATACGCCAAATTTGGCATTACGTGACGCCAATGGATGACGAAGATATGTGACTGGTGCAAACATGATAATCTCGAGATGCGTGTCATGTGAGAACATGACTACATGGCTCAGTCAAGGTGCCAATATATTTTGACGTGATGCGGTGCGCGTGCTCGCTGGCGTTCATTGCGTGAAAGCGAAATATGTGAAAGCGCATCTACGTATATATATATATATATATATATATATATATATATATATATGAGATCTTATAGACCGAATTGCCAAGTAATGTATAGGGGAAGTTATTAGAACAAATGGAATGTCAATAAGAAGAAACAAAAGTGGGTGAAGAAATAACTAGCCGTGAGCAGGAATCGAACCTACGACCTTCGAATAACGCGCTCGATGCTCTAACCACTGAGCTGTCACAGCAGCCGCTGTGAGATATTATATATATATATATATATATATATATATATATATATATATATATATATATATATATATATATATATATATATATATATATTGTAATGAATTAATGAATCTGAGTAACGGACGCTCTGCTGGCAACGAAGAAGACGATGATGATCGGTGGCTGCAGTAGTAGCTCGCGCACGCCGCTCGCCATTAGCCAGACCTGCCTGATAAAGGACATTTTGCCAAGCTACGTCTGAACCTTTCTCGACGTACAACACCTCTATTTTAAGTGGTGGAGGAGCCGGGGTTCCCATCAACCTGGAACTTCGCAATCGGACGCTACCCTCACCGTTCACCATGACTGCTCCTGGCCCTTCTCAAGCTGCCTCACCAACGACAGTCTACTGTACTGGCGCGCCTCGGCAACGCGACCCACCAATTTTTCGCGGCAACGATGAACAAGACGTCGAGGACTGGCTCGTCGAGTACGAAATCGTAAGCGCTTCCAACAAGTGGAACGCCTGCGACCAGCTCACAAACGTGCGCTTTTACCTCGCTGATGTGGCCAGCCTCTGGTTCAAGAACCACCAAGGCGAAATTACCAACTGGTCCGCCTTCAAGACCACCATCTCCGCGGTGTTCGGCCGTCCCGCCGTGCGCCGGCTTCGCGCGGAACAGCGTCTTTGTAGTCGAGTCCAGCGCAGGGACGAGACCTTTACGAGTTACATTGAAGATGTCTTGTCCCTTTGCAAGCGCGTCGATGAATCTCTAACCGAACGCGACAAAATCAAGCACATCATCAAAGGAGTTGACGACGACACCTCCCAGATGCTCGTCGCTAGGAATCCACAGACCGTCACCGATGTTGTCCACCTCTGTCAGGAGTACGATGAGTTGCGTAAGCAGCGTGTCTCGGCGCGCTGGGCCGCAGAAGATACGGCTGAAGTTTCCGCCCTCGTACACGACGTCGCTGCTGATCACACCGTCTTACTCCCCCAAATCAAACAATTCATTCGTGAGGAAGTTGCGCGTCAGCTTTCTCTTGTGGCCGAAGCATCCGCGCCAGTGACCTCGTTAGACCCACGTCTACGCCAGGTCATTGAGACACAGGTCACGCAAGCACTGCCTCCATCGCCACCTGTCCCTACGCCGCTGACCTACGCTGCCGTCGTTGCTAGACCCCCAGCCCCACCTGTCTCTGGCGCATACCGGGGCACCGCGTCCTCCTACCCTACGACGCTGCCTACATACACGGCACCCCATCCCGTTTCGCCCCCTGCACCTTCTGTCGTTAACCCATGGCGCACCTTGGATAATCGACCCATCTGTTTCGCATGCGGTTTCGTGGGACATATAGCACGCTACTGTCGCCGTCGCAACTTCCAGCCTTCAGACCATGGGAATTCTGCAAATTACCAGGCTGCCCAGAATCCCCAGCGACAATCTTCTCCTATCACCGACTCATTGTCCCTACGACTCCCCGTCGATTCTCGCCGGTCATTACCGCTCCGTCGCCGATCTGTCTCCCCGATGCTTCGGCGCACGAGCCCCGCTCGAGAGGAAAACTGACAGCCGCAGTTCCGGAGGCAAGAACTGCGTCGTCGTCGAACTTTCTAAGACCTCCTCTTTGTCCGTCCAACGAAATTGATGTGCTAGTAGAAGGTGTTGCTGTACGTGCACTTGTCGACACAGGCGCCGTCGTTTCTGTAATTAGTGAAAAACTGTGTCGCGATTTGAGAAAAGTTACAACGCCGCTTACGAATCTTGCTCTGCGTACAGCCACCTCCCATTTCATCGCGCCGACAGCTCAGTGCACAGGACGCGTTCTTATTCAAGATGTTTGGTACGCCGTCAACTTTGTTGTTCTCCCACGTTCATCTTACGACGTGATACTAGGATGGGATTTCCTTTCTACCCATCAGGCCCTCGTCGACTGCGCTCGTGCTGAACTCACGTTGACGAATCCGTGCCTTGATATCGACCACCACAGTCCCTCGAAAGTGTTTGCCGCAGCTGACGTCCGCATCGCGCCGTTGTCCGCCGTCCTAGTGCCTGTGTTTTCCCCTGCTGCCACTAACTCGACGCTCCTGTTCTAACCAACTATAGCTAGTGTGCAACACCGAACCATCGTCCTCCCGTTTGCCGTCATCAACTTTTCCAATGGTTCGGTGGTACTTTATGCGTGCAACGTTTCTGCTTGCCCGTACATCCTGCTACGCGGTGAGTGTCTGGGAAGCCTCGAGACCTTAAATTGTATTTTCGAAGACCCGATCTATCCAGACAAGCCATTTCTACCGACTTGTGCCATTACACCCGCAACTGACGCTAATGAACCTATGGATGTATTCCGCAAGTCCATCGATTGTAACCTCACGCCTGGGCAGCAGAAACAGCTGATCAAGCTCCTACAGCGTTTTCGAGCCTCGTTTGACCACAATCAGCCTTCCTTAAGTCGAGCGTCATCTGTTGTACACCGTATAGATACCGGTCAAGAGACGCCATTACGGCAGCGTCCATATCGTGTGTCAACTACCGAACGCCGTGCCATCAATGAACAGGTTGACGACATGCTGACACGTGGCATAATCGAACCGTCAAGCAGTCCCTGGGCCTCTCCAGTTGTGTTGGTGAAGAAGAAGGACGGATCCATCAGGTTTTGCGTGGACTACCGGCGTTTCAACCGAATCACGCGCAAGGATGTCTATCCGCTGCCACGCATTGACGATGCCTTGGACTGCCTACAGGGAGCCGAATTTTTCTCTTCTTTAGATATCCGCTCTGGATACTGCCAGGTACCCATGGCAGAGGCCGATCGTGAAAAAACTGCTTTCATCACGCCCGACGGGCTTTACGAATTCACAGTGATGCCCTTCGGCCTCTGCAACGCGCCAGCTACTTTCGAGCGGATGATGGACTCTATCCTTCGAGGCCTCAAATGGAACGTTTGCCTTTGTTATTTAGATGATATTGTCGTCTTTTCAACTGATTTTGCAACCCATTTAACTCGCCTCGAGAAGGTCCTCGCGTGTATATCTGCCGCGGGGCTGCAATTGAATCTGAAGAAGTGCGATTTCGCCGCTCGAAAGCTTACGATCCTTGGCCACGTGGTTTCAAAAGACGGCATTCTTCCTGACCCTGCCAAACTTACAGCCGTTTCAGCGTTTCCCAAACCGACCACCATGAAAGAGCTCCGAAGCTTCATAGGCCTTTGCTCTTACTTCCGGCGCTTCGTCCGCAATTTCGCGGCGATCATCGCTCCTTTGACCAAGCTCCTCGCCGGCTCCAGAGACCTTTCAGCCTGGTCTGCCACCTGTGACGACTCTTTCAATGAACTGCGCCGCCTCCTCACGTCGCCGCCTATTCTGCGACACTACGACCCATCGGCACCCACAGAGATCCACACCGACGCTAGTGGTGTTGGGCTAGGCGCTATTCTTGCACAGAAGAAAGACGGCTTCCAAGAGTACGTGGTTGCCTACGCAAGCCGAACTCTTAGCAAAGCCGAAAGCAACTATTCTGTCACTGAAAAGGAATGCCTCGCCATTATTTGGGCGATAGAAAAATTTCGACCTTACGTGTACGGGCGCCCTTTTGACATCGTGACTGACCACCACGCCCTCTGCTGGTTGTCGTCATTGAAGGATCCAAGCGGTCGCCTCGCCCGATGGGCATTACGCCTCCAAGAGTATAATATTCGCGTGGTCTATCGCTCCGGCCGGAAACATTCGGACGCAGACGCCCTATCCCGTTCGCCTCTACCCCCTGACCCGGACTGCTGCGAAAGTATAACCTGTGATGCCACTGCCGTCACCATCGCCGACATGCCATCTGAGCAACGCAAGGACCCTTGGGTTGCTTCGATTCTAGACATCCTGGCTGGGCGGACGGCTTCCCCCCCTTCTCGCACGTTGCGTCGGCAAGTGGAGCACTTCGCCACTCGCGACGACGTGCTGTACCGACGCAACTACGCACCCGGTGGACGTCAGTGGCTACTCGTAATTCCACGTCATCTGCGATCCGAAATTTGTTCCACGTTTCATGACGACCCCCAATGTGGCCACGCAGGTTTCCTGAAGACTTATTCTCGCATACGTCTCCGATATTACTGGCGTGGCATGTACCGTTTTATACGACAATACGTTCGGGCCTGCTCGACGTGCCAGAGATGAAAAACTCCCCCTTGTCACGCCAGCGGTACCTTGCTACCCTTACCATGCCCATCCCGACCATTCGACCGCGTCGGCATCGATATCTATGGTCCCCTTCCCAACACTGCTGACGGTAACCACTGGATCATAGTTGCCGTCGACCATCTCACGCGGTATGCCGAAACTTCATCCCTTCCCTCGTCTACAGCAAAAGACGTTGCGACTTTCGTTCTTCACAACATCGTATTACGTCATGGAGCACCTCGGGAGTTACTGAGCGATCGTGGTCGCGTATTCTTGTCAGACGTCATCACAGCATTGCTGCGTGAGTGCCACGTCGTTCACCGCACTACAAGCGCCTATCATCCCCAGACCAATGGAATGACAGAGCGCTTCAACCGCACCCTTGGTGACATGCTGTCTATGTATATCTCGTCAGACCACTCCAATTGGGACCGAGTGCTCCCGTTTATCACGTTCGCTTATAATACCGCCATTCAAAGCACTATTGGGTTCTCTCCTTTTTTCCTCCTTTACGGACGCGAACCTTCTTGCACTATGGACACCATTCTTTCGTACAAACCTGACTCCTCAGAGTCCACGACTTTGTCTCAAGCCGCTACATACGCTGAGGAATGCCGCCAACTGGCAAGAGCATTCACAACCCAAGACCAAGGACGCCAAAAGCACCACCATGACGCATCAAATAACACCACTTCCTACGATCCAGGTTCACTCGTCTGGCTGCATGTCCCTTCTGCTACACCTGGCCTTTCTACCAAGTTGGTCCCCGAGTATCACGGCCCATATCGTGTGCTACAAAAAACGTCACCGGTGAATTACCTCATCGAGCCACTGGAACCATCTTCTGACCAACGTCGTCGTGGCCAGGAAATTGTCTACGTCTCGAGACTTAAGCCCTGCTACGACCCTCCCGTGTTTACTTGTCCATAGGTCGCCAGGATGGCTCCTTATTTCGCGGGGAGTAATTGTAATGAATTAATGAATCTGAGTAACGGACGCTCTGCTGGCAACGAAGAAGACGATGATGATCGGTGGCTGCAGTAGTAGCTCGCGCACGCCGCTCGCCATTAGCCAGACCTGCCTGATAAAGGACATTTTGCCAAGCTACGTCTGAACCTTTCTCGACGTACAACACCTCTATTTTAATATATATATATATATATATATGCAGCAGCCTGCCTTGCAGGGCTGCTGCATAGGGCGGAAAGAGTCGCAAAAAGCCGTCAAGGAAAATCGTCTCTGCTGGAACGTTGAAAAATTATCACTACATTGTACCATTGCCTTGTAATACTTCTTTTTTCTCGTAACAATATAGTGATTACTTGTGGAGAAGGAAAGGTTTGCCTTAGCTGTTTTCCGCAGCGTGCAGCCGACTGTGACCACCAGATGTCGAAAGTGGGGGGGGGGGGGGCTAGAGCTCCCCTTGCTTTCCCGGCTGACACGCCTATGGGTCGTGTACTACATATTTCCGCCTGACAAATATTAATTAGCATTCGCAAGGCCACAGGGACGTAAGCTAAGAGACGTGCAGAGTATGTAACGAATCATAAGTTTCCATTTGTTTTGTTAGTAATCTATCCGGTGTGCAACTCCGCGTTTCCTATGAAAAACTTTACTATGAACAGTAGGGAAGTTGCAAGCACGATAGGCTGAGAGAACATAACCAAACGTTAGGCTCATATCTGGATGGTCACGCGCTTGTGCTTTGTAATGAGGTTGGATGCGAAGCTTTGTCAAAGGAATCTACCGTTGTGTATAGGAACCCAGATAAAAATTAACACACTGTCTCCCGCTGAAGGAACCATTTGTAATTGTGAAGCAGCGGACGCTGACGCTTACACTGGTGGCGACGTTGACGCTGGCGATCATCGCGGCTTTGCGCACGAGAGAAACTTGGGGAGGCGCAAAGAACTTGGTGGTAGACCGGTGCTTCCTACTGGAACATGCCAGTCGCGACTAATGGGCAATGAGAGACAGAAGACTCCGATTGGACAGACACAACCGCAGTGCGTTTTTAGTTAATGCACAGGCAACGAATTTTCACTGCTCAACAACGCACAGGAGGAATGTCCCATCGGCACTACCTTGGAGGTCAAGATCCAGTGTAGATATATACAGAGTTGGCAGTGAGCTGTTGTGCGGTTTGAGCAGTCCGCTTTTTTTTTTTCAAGAAACTCATTAGCAGACACTCTCTACGGCGGCTTTGCGAGGCAAAAGAGGGGGTGAGCGTAAGAGAGAAGAGAGAGGAAGGGATGCGCTTGCACAGTAAGGTTGGTCACTCCACACGGAAACCTGATTAACCTAGACCATGAGGTGTTGCGCAATATGAAATACGTGAGCGATTGTTGAAGACGTCCTGACGGTGAGGGCTTGTAATGGTTCAGCCACCTTTCTCTTGTGCTGATTGCACATGGATTCACCTGTGTGAAGGCGGCACGTTTAATGTGAGGTGATTGTCACTTTTTCCTTGTACAGATGCATATTCTAGCTTCTAACAATAAACGTTCCGTTGCAAGTTACAGCTCGTACCATTGTCTTCCTCGTTCGTGTCTTCCATCACTGCTACACTTTTTGATGAACTAACCAGATAGCCCTAATGTAACCTTGACGAATAGTATGTGACAGCGAATTGCAATTTGCCAAGCTCTACTCTCTTACTTTTTATTCTACTTTATGTCCAGTGGAGTTAATGTAAATACTTATAACCATATAGTGAACAACAATGGGGTTATGAAACCTTCTTGTCGAACTCCAACAAGCATAAAACCCTTGGGAAGATGGGATAAATTATTTCCTCGAAAATGCATTCATAATATACATTCCTTCTGGAGCTCCGCTTTGAAATATAACATCAGACACTTTTACAGTTAATATCTAGCCAACAACTACAATAATAAACAATTGCAATTTAAATGCGAAAGCGTTAGGAGAAAATGACATGGTGGCATCGACCTGGCGAATACAAAGAATAAAACAGGTTCCCATCAGGAACGAAACGCAAACAATCTGCGTGGCAAGCAAGTATTCTATCGCAGAGCAGTACCAGGTCTTGAAGGGCTTTTGAAAGAGACTCAATGCAGGCCTCATGCTAGGAACACGACATTGGTGGTTTCAGTGGTGGCTGTCTCATTTTGTATATTTTACATTTTTACTACCATTACAATGGCGTCACGTTGGGTTAAAGTCTATTTTAGGTAAGCTTCATTCACTGTAGTTCGTCTACGTAGCACCACTTCTGGCTGCCTCGCTCTAAAGCACAAGCGCTACGTATAAGCTATACCATTTGTAGTTTTGGTAATACCCTCTTTGCTGTTGGCATTGTTATGCAGCCGTTGAGCATTGAATTTATAAAGCATATGCGACTTTTGAACCTATGCCAGTGCTTACAGCATATGTATACACGTTTAGAGTCATTTCGAAAAGTTTCGCTTAGCAAGCTTATACCTCAGTCACCTCCTCTGCACGTGCTTCGGTTAACATCGATTTCATCGATACGTGGGATTTCCTGAATTTTTATTTCTCTTCTATTGACGTTACTAGCACTTAGTTAAAAGGTGGTACGCAGATGTGATTAGCTTCCCGAATACTCTTCGCAAGGGTCCTATGAGGTTGAACAAAAATTCTCGGTCACAGTCTCATAGAATTGGCGAAGTTTAAGTCATTTCATAGACAGCAAAGCAAATGGTGTTAGAATACTATAACGCGAAGTTCCATTCGGAAATTATCTGCATATGAGATATGCTGAAAGACCACCCTCTTTCAAACGTTTATTTCGACCCCCTCCCTCATAGCGAAGGTGTCCAAGTCCTTAGATTAATTTCTTTTTCACAGCGGCCCACCAGCTGAGCGACGAATATTGAGACCCCTTTATTAGAATGAAGCTTCTTAGTTGCGTTTATTGACGATTGATATGTGAGATTTAACGTCCCGGAACCACCTTATGATTATGAGAGACGCCGTAGTGGAGGCCTCCGGAAATTTTGACCACCTGGGGTTCTTTAACGTGCACCCAAATCTCAGCACACGGGCCTACATTTCCGCCTTCATCGGAAATGCAGCCGCTGCAGCCAGGATTTCAACCCGCGACCTTCGGGTCTTCTTAGTTGCGTACCCCACGTGCGTTGAAACAATTTGAATGAATAAGCTTGCTATCGTATGGATTACGCAAGTGGCAAGTTTGCATAATGAACGTTAAGATAAGCTTTTGCACGTGTGCCTTATACGTCAGTGCTGCTTCTAAAAGGCCTAAATGTTCCTCAAAAGTCTTGCTCCTCGAAATTCGTATCCCTGACTGCAAGAACGACTGGAACCTACAAAATTTAGGGTAACGCGATTTAGGGTGCCTTCTTCGTATGTATATATCTTTGTGTCATCAGTCATAGCCCTACTGATGGAGAAGGGAGGTAAGTAGCCCCCTAATCTCATGATAAGGGGGTGCGAGATACAATCTTCCTCATAGCACTGCGGAGTCGCACCTGCTCGGCCATTGTTTTAAGAGCATGGTTGATGCCGCGCCGGCGTATGACAATGGTTGCGGCTGAGGGCACTTGAAAGCTTGTTCCAAGACCTGTTTACTTGCAGCTTCACTTCCTGAATCCCAGGAACCGAACAAAGGCTATTGTGAGAAGCATGTCATTGCTTGCCTCATGTTGTGTTTTATTGCGAAGCATGTTGTCTCTTGGGTGGCGCCAAGAGGGGAGGAGGGTGGACAGCACTGTAATAAAGCTTTGCGTATCCGTTAAGCTGTGAATGCCAATATTTAAGCTGTGAATGCCAATATTTATTGGTACTTTCGCACGCTTTCTAAGGTGTTATTGGCGCGCTTCTTCAGCACACTCATGCAAAAATGCTCATATTCGAGAGCATACCTCGATGCTTGATTTTTTTTATTTATGCACCCGGCCTTCCACATTCGTAACCACTGCTCGGCGGGGGCCGCAACAAAACTTTCATCAGGGTTGAAGACTCTTCTGATAAGATAAAGAGCACATGGTAACAGTTGAGTTTATCCTTAAAATAACACAGCCACCAACAATAATTGTAGAATTCGTCATCCTCCATGCATAAAAACCGAAAGGTTGCGCTAAAGATCACATCATTCGGCGACTCACGGCCATATACTCGTTGTTGGTGCACCACTACTGTGACTCACATCTACAGGGAGTTCTGTTCAATTTCCTGGGGACAAGCTCACTCAAAAAAAGCTTTATCTTTCCCAGTTGGTGTTCTGCGCGCATCAGCGCCTTAAAATAAAGAGAGTACCAAGCAAACAGCCACCCGGTTATCTTCTAAATGGAACCGTGACAAGCCGTCAGTGTGCTAACTGGATCAGCTTCAGCTAGTCCAGGTGACTGCTTCTAATTCACGTTGCACATTTCCTTCTGCCTTCTCAAAAATACCTAAAAAATAAACTTCAGGTATTTGCATGAAAGTCGTGATGGTATTATGAGTGCCTGGAAGTGTTGTTATTTTCCTCCGTACGCCTGAAGCCCCTACCATTTTAGAGGTGAAGCTCCTTATCGTTTAGGGCAGTCCATATTTACCGCGTAGCCAGCATGAAATATCCACTGGCAGACAGACCAACAGACAACGGACGAACGGACGGACGGATGGATGGATGCTTCGCCCGATCCACCACCATTCACTCCGTGGATAAGCTGTGGTTTTTTCATCACACCCTTGGCTTCTTTAGCCCCTGCAACACTAATAATTTTTGCAATTTTCCAAACTGATGACATATTCATTCCTCGAAACGTTTTCTGTCGAAGCGTATCAGAATATTCAAGCTTGAACGCGTTCATTCAGTTAAACCACCTCGCATCGCGAAAAGCTGTTTGCCTGAGCCAGCATTTGCGATCGGCGAGCCGCGGTTTAAAAGTCGTGGTCAATCTCAACAGTCTTCTGCTGAAATGCCATATGAAAGCTGGGGAATTATAGCATCCACATCTTTTTCAAATATGTGCAAGTACAGCCAATATGCGGGCTAGTTAGAACGTATTCATTCTTCCTGAAGTACACAAGGATGATTATGTTGACGTGTGTCGCTGTGTATATTTGTCTCCTTTGAATAAATCATTAGTTTATGGGTGAGCGCTTGTCCTGCGTTTTCTGCCGGGAGTTGTGTGGACAAGGGCATGTTCTTTAGCTTGTTGGTAATTGCTAATAACAAGTGTAACAAAAAAGAACAAGAAAGACGCGGAAACACACAGCACAAGTGAAGAGAAGCTTGTTGCCATGTTGTGGGCATTCCGAAATTTGGTGCTTCAAACATTATCAATTACATTGTACGTTCATGATGTTCTCAGTTGTTAATTTGCTCAGTTACTTTTTCTCATGGGTGAAAACTACGGTATTCAGCAGTTATGTGTTGATGGAGTTACGGCTCTATGTACGTGCTTTATCACGTCAGGTAGCACAGTCATCTGCATCTCCATGCTCTTTACGAATACTCATCGCGGACAAATAATCAAAGAAGGTGTTTCAGTTACTAGGCTGGTACGCTTGACTTCGCAGTGACACGTCCTTCCGATGTAACTGGGCTGGGAGTGATGGTGTACGCAGTGCAATGGACAATTCTTATTTACCCAACCTGTCTGCATTGCCAAAGTTGAGCCACTCTTCACCCGCGAACGTTATCTCTGAGAGCGGCATTTGCCAAGAGACAACGGCTTCTCTGGATGTTGCCTCAAGCCGAAGAAGAGCGAACGAGTGTGTATAAAGAGATATGTATTCCGTTTCAGGGTTTCGCGACGGGCCAAGAACACTTTCAGCCGAGTCGATAACGGAAGGAAGAAGGAAAGAAAGACTCTCTCGACGAGTCATAAACGCCTGGCTTCAGAGGAATCGGTCAGCGTCGCCTTCAGGTTATCGCCATGATTCGGAATTCGGTGCTTTCAAATTACGACGCCTTGAGCTGGACCACCATTGTGATTATCGCTGTCTACGTACTCTACAGGCTGGTCAGGTTAGTTTCTTGTCAAATAAAAAATAAGCCTTTTGTTTAAGAGAGGGCCTTAACTCATGCAGTTCTTAAAACTTGACGCAGACAATGATTGTAGAACAGTTCGTCCATGACTTTTTGTCTATGACTTTGTGTGAATGATAAATGGTTGTTTTTGCGGGCAACCCTCGTCATCGGTATGAAAGTCTAACAACGCAATTATTTTAATTCCTTTAACTGCATTCATCGGTCACCCAAGCTTCTCAGCACTGAGGAAGTTATGGGGCGTGAGCCTCATAAAAACTGTGAGTTTTGTATGAATAAAGCAGGA
Organism: Rhipicephalus microplus; assembly: GCF_013339725.1. Lineage (NCBI taxonomy): Eukaryota > Metazoa > Arthropoda > Arachnida > Ixodida > Ixodidae > Rhipicephalus > Rhipicephalus microplus. The sequence goes on along the minus strand of NC_051174.1, from coordinate 70,608,356 downwards.
AACTAAATTGGGTCTTTCGAAGCCTTAGTTAATATGCATGTTGCCAAAAGTCATCACGCTGATAAACAGTGCAGGTATCAGTGTGCTGAGAAAGAACTAAACCTTGTTCCAGCTCACAGTTTTCTACAACTTTTCTTCTTTGCGCCAAACTAATTACCTATCTAAACATTGAGCTATTTTTACGCCTTAATCCTATAGCCACCGATCTGGCCCCAATAACATGCTGACACGTTTAGTTCGGATGGGTGATACTAAAATTATACATCCACCTGTGTTCTAATGAGCACGTACTACTACCGAACCACAGGGGACAATGGCTAGGCTACAGCTGATCTTAGTCTACATTTCAAGACACGCATATGCTCATCATTCCACACACGGAGGTGCCTTACGGAACCACTTAGTGACGCCCGTGTTCGAATTCGTTTTAAAAATGAGGCCCTGTAGGACCATCGCGTACGGCGATGAATCATGTCCGCCACTATGTAAACAGTGCGTGGGGAAGAGGTGTGCAATCGAAGCATGGCATCGGTCCATGCGAGTTTCGTAACGTAGAGGTGATTGAATGCAGCGGAAACAATACGATGGCACCAGCCGTAGTTCATCATAATCAGCGAAAACTATCTGCAAGCACTCGCTTATGTATTCGCGCAGGGCACTGAGCACGTACATGGCATCGTACGCTAACAATCACAAATCGCAATAACATCATTTCGATACATGTGTGCACATTTAAACACTGCACTCTGTGCACTGTTTTTTATATAGCCGCATAAAGAGAGTTTGCAAAAGTCTCTTAAACGGCCTTGTGTCAAGTCTACTGCGCTTCGTGCGTGTCCCACGTCATACTGAAGTCGCTGAACCTCACCTCTCTCTTTACCGTACGACATAGTGATCTTTACCGTACGGTATAACGATCAATCACCAAGCACGCCAGCTCTCAACGTTATTGTCTCCTTCTGTATCTCACTTTACAACTCAGTGAGTGGACCGTTATCGAGTCAATAACACTTTACACCGTGCCAATGAAGGTGTTCATGAATTACATAATGGCGGAATTACATCAAAGAATGCTACGACTGCCCGACCCTTTAGTGAGAGGTCTGCTACACCGCGTCTCTCAAGGCCATTCGTCGCGCCTCAATGACCTTGAGTTTCTGGAGCGCAAGTATGCAGACGGAACATCACCCCACGTGATGCACTGCGGAAGACGTTGCAGAAACACGCACCCATCGAGGTCGCTGCTGCTTGCCACGCAAATGCTTGACGGTTAACAATAAAGAATCACTGCTGGGGCAGTCTTTTAAAAAGTCGCGCTAAATTTATATTTCACTCGTTATATGATCACAACAGTAAAACCTCGGCCAATTTTCCTTCCCCTCACAGGTCCCGCCAAAAAACATTCAACTATTTCAAGGAAATCGGAATACCGGGCCCGGAGCCAAGCCTTATATGGGGAAATCTTGCCGAGTACCACAAGAAGGTATAAGGACAACGCCACTCTTGTTAAAAGCGTTCGTAATTTTTTCTGAAGTACTGTTACATTTTTGCACGGCGCTTTAAAGGAAGCGCCCCTGTTTTAAGCGAAACGTACAGCTTTCTGAAGATTAATTAGCGTCGCACACCATTTTGAAAGATGTGATAACAACAACTAAGAAACAGAACTAATGAATCTGACAGACCAATAAGACGAGAAAAAACAAGGAGCGATATTATTTGTGAATTCTTAACTGTACTCTAACAATTATCTCTGAAATTGAATGAAATGAAAGTCGACCAGTAATCACCCTTTCATTCGGCAGCTTTCATCAACATCAACCTTCCAATTACGTGCAGATTATAAACAATGTATGTTGTATACCGAGTCACTGAAAAAAAAACAACATTCTGGCAAGCCACTTTGACTACGTGAACCGCATGGGCGCAAACACACACACACACACACACACACACACACACACACACACACACACACACACACACACAAACACACACACACACACGCACACACACACACAAAATGCAGTATGTCAAAGTAGACATGCTATATGTATACTTGTAGTACCGAGAAAACCGCTGACAAACATGGTTTTGTTAGGGTTCCTGTGGGTGTGCTGCTGAATGTAGCAGAACTCTGTGCCAATTGTCTAAATGTCGCTAGTAACCATGCATTGTGCCAAAGCTGATGCTTTTGTCTCCCGACGCCACCACAGAAATGAGCTGTATTGACACTAGTCCTCGCCAGTGAGCTCTAAAGCGAATGCGTCAGTTTTTGGAGTTTGCTCAGGTGCATGATTCACTGCATGATGTGACGTGTGTGCGACAGCTACTAAGCAACAGCGCCGCCGATCCACAGAACGTCCATCGGTGTCCCATAGAAGATCTTCAGTGCTTATATAGATGCACTGCAGTCGAAATATATTAATATATTGTACAATTGGCTACATGCGAACGCGCATTGACTTAAACTGCAGCAGTGCGGAGGCAACTCTTCTTCCTAGTAAGTTACCGTCGTGCACGGCAACGGGTCGTAGCCGCCAGTCGCGTTACGAGCCACTGGCACTACTGCTCTTCTGTTGGTAATATAGCTCCCGAGCAATGAGGCGGGCAACAGCACAAATGTGGATTGGAACAGCGAGACTGTGGAATGAAACCCTTTCGGAGAAGCTGTCGCGGGATTCCAAAATGACCTCTCATGAAGAGATGCTAAATGAATTAAGTGCGCTGCCGCGAAGAACAACGCTGACTGTGTAGGCTTCAAGAACTCTACGTCAAAAACCGAGAATCGCAATGACTCCCCAAAAGTGCGGACTCGCAGTTCTACCCATGCGGCTCCTTTAAAAACATGGTCATACTAATGTTGATGCGAACGACGCTTGAGACGATAGCGTGACCAGAGAATTCCACTAGCCCTTGCGAAAACACGTGTGCTTCGGAATACATTCAGAACGAAGCCGTATATGGCTAGGTCCTGGAGGATCGCGTCCATGAAAATACGCATTCGAAACAATTTAGAACGCTAGATATACGATGTCTCGTGGTCACGCCTTGGCAAAGGCAGCTGCCAGGGTGTGGCCCCGCCGCAGTGATCTATGGCTAAAGCACTCGGCTGACGACCCGCAGGTCGCGGGATCAAATCTCGGCTGCGGCGGCTGCATTTCCGATGGAGGCGAAAGTGCTGTAGGTCCATGTGCTCAGATTTGGGTGCACGTTAAAAAACCCAAGGTGGTCGAAATTTCCGGAGCCCTCCACTACTGCGTCTCTCTTAATCATGTGGTGCTTTTGGGACGTTAAACCGTACATATTTTATAAGCAGCCCACGTGTCCTGCAGTAAACTTTTTATTTGGCTGTACCTGTGCCGTGCATTTGAAACGACGACGGGCAAGCGATTCATGCTGCAAACTAACAGCGGCGTAGAAGGTCTTCGAGTAGTCTGATCTGCAGCAAGGTGCATCGTTATTTATACATGCGGCATGGAATATTCGAGTTTTCTCGCGCGTACGCACATGAACACAAAAAAAAAACTTTACGCGTTCTGCACGTAATCTTAGCAGAGTGATCTTAAATATATGAGTTCCAAGCTTCTCAAGCATTGCAGCGTGAACAGCACCCAGCATTATCAACTGTCCTTGGGGTTACTCGAGCACGTAAAAATACATCATTAAGCACGCGTACATTTATTTGTTTATGTATGAAGTACGTATCTAAGTGCATGCGCTTCTTGCCCCTTCACCATCACCCTTTCACAAGTGCCACGACGCTCAATAACGCCGCTTCCCACCAATTTTGTAGCGCCTTTGTATCTTGACTTATCCCCGTATTCGGAAACACTCCTTGAACTGAACTTGACTTGCCACTGCCTTCATTGCAGCAGAAACGCGTCGCGAACGTGATGTTTTTATATAGCGGTGCCAAGGTAGCACAAACACACAAACGCTTTTCAAACGCAAAGCATTGAAGACGGCTGCAAGTGAAGACCAAGTGAAGGAGCGCTTCTGGACACGGGGGTTGGAGATGGTGCTGGCACTGTCATCGGCAGTTTCCCCTCTGAACTCACTATGCTATCGCGTCCTTCGCTCGGGGGAAAAACAGGGCGAATCGAAGGAGCGCCAACGATCGGAGAAACACGCATGGTTGTGAAAACGGTGTGGAAGCCGATGCTTCTAGCACAGTTTTGCTTGTTTCCAACGCAATCCTTGTTTTCGTATCACAATGCGCACAACACAGGAGTAACAAAAAACCAAAACGCCTCTGCCACTCTGTTGTAGAAATTAACTTGATATTGTACACAGTTTTCCTGTACATAACATCTGGAAGGGTGTTGAAATAGCACTCTATGCACACTTGTAGGTGTTGACATTTTTGCTTAAGCAAAATCTCACGCATGCCACAGGGCTTCGTGCACGCCATCACAGACTGGAGCGCCAAGTATGGGGACGTATTCGGGTAAGTGCGTTTCTGTTCTTGAAAAACACGCGTGCGATTTCTCGTGCCGACAAGAATGCTGTAGCTCAGCTTTACCAGACATTTCTAATGTTTCAATGCTTTGATTTGGTTGAGGATGGAACTTTTTGGCATCGTCCTCTTACTACCAAGTGGCGAGAAAAAGTGATGGGACGCAAAGAACAGACAGGGTCAATGAATAGCTACAAACGGATGTTTTATTCTACGTGAACACGAACGTAAATGCATTTCAGGAGAGCAGGGTAAAGGGAGATTGAAACGCGTTGATTTTTTTTAGCCTATGTAGAATAGTGAGGTATTTAACTAGGAGATAATTAACTTCATTCACAGTGAACGCAAGCCAACCCTACGACATGCATTGGGAAACCATCGCAAATTTTTTGAGTTCGGGTTAGTGCAGCGGTAGCAGTTCGTAGTGCGCGTCTGATGAGAATGAAGGGTGCCACCGCAACGCGCACAATGTGCGTACATTGCAGACGGTGCATCTGTGCGCAACGTTCCGCAAGGGCGCAACATTCACAAACGCATTCATTCCATGCCTTCTTTTCTTTCTTAATTGCCCTTTTAAAGCATCCGGCAAAATGTAGGCGACATCTGGCGCCAATTTTGCAATTCAATGAACGTTATATGTTACGGTAATGACGCTAGAGCACGTCATTCAGCACCTTTAAATGCAAAGTAACGAAAACCAGAACGACGACTTGTTGGGTACAGAGTTTATCAGAAGTTCGCAGGCATCGTCAACGGCAAAGCGACAAGAAAACTTCCGGTAATATTTTAAATTTCTAGAGAAACTATCTAGATGTTACCGCTGTGTCATTACTTTCCTCAGAAAAGGACAGGTAACTGGTTCACCAGTTTTTCGTCAAACTTCTGGCACTTCTTCCATGTTCGTTAATCTTGGAACTTACTTTTCTTGTACAGATTTTACAATGGCGATCTTCCAATGCTGGTCGTGAAGGACTTGGATTTCATAGCTTACGTTTTCGTGAAGGACTTCAAGAACTTCACTGATAGAGGTGTAAGTCTCATGGTATAGGCACCCCTTTTAGTATAAGAAAGGTCATATCGCTCTTGTCGCTGTGTCACAATTAACGTCACTGCTTGCCGAATAGATGGCACCCATTTCAAGTAACTTTAACCAACTGTTTAAAAAAAGAGAATGGTTAACAACAGTTAAGACAAAAGTACACGTGGATTGTCGCTAGGGGGCGTTCTTTAGATTACTTGTTACGTTGTGCTTCATCAGTCGATTAAATATACGATCACTTACAAAACATTTCTAAACTTAACCTTTGGGCATGGTGCGCTTTACTTGTGAAGGGGATAGAGGAACGACTGGCTATGTGTGCACGTATTCACGCGCGCATGCGCGTTTGCGTGTGTGTGCGGCTGTCGGTCCACCTGGCACTTCTACTAAATGTTAAAATGCAGAGTTCAGCTTAATCATTCGATCCTGACAAACTTATTAGGCAGAATATGAAAAAAAATCTGAAGAGCCGCACATTACGGCAAACCACAGGTTATTTTCACGAGGCTGCGGTCAGCGATTCGTTTTTAAATACATTGGTGCAAGGTTCCTCATCTAGATTGTATGTAAAATAAATAGTGCATGAACTTTCGGATATTTCTAGTATTCTAGTGATAGAATGAAGTTATCGTTTGGGTTATAAATCGCAAAATGTTCACGAAGAACATGTAGTTCTGTTTATGGCTCCTCCCCTCGAGTTTTCGTAGATTTATTCGGGGCAGCATGCCACTTAAAAGTAACACATTTAATATGTGTGTTATCTATGCTTTTGAACCTTAATACAAAAAAATCATGTGGTCCCGACACAGCATTCCAAACATATTTCTTCGTCGCTATGCTGAGTCACTGGCTAAATTTCTTGTCGTTTTATTTCGTACTTCTTTAATGTATGGCGAGCCTCCGAAGACTGGAAGATAGCTCTGGTTGTACCTATCTTTGAAAAGGGCGACCGCCTATGTTTTCAAAATTATCGTCCAATATCACTAACATCTTCTTGTTGCAAACTAATGGAACACATTGTCGCCACTCGCATTCTTGAATACTTAAACGACCATAATATTCTAACAGGTTTCCAGCACGGGTTCAGGAAAGGGTACTCCACCGTCACACAGTTAGTTACAGTATTTCATTCGTTTGCACACACCTTAGACAACACCGGTCAAATAGATGCAATATTTCTGGACTTCAGTAAAGCATTCGATAAGGTACCACATGACAAATTAATTCTTAAGATGCGAAATATTGGCCTCCCCGAAATTCTGGTCACATGGGTTGCAAATTATTTGACAAACCGCAAACAACTGGTCGTAATAGATGGAATAGGGTCCGGCTATCTTGATGTCACTTTGGGAGTTCCTCAGGGAAGTGTGCTGGGTCCATTTTCTCTTCATACTGTATATAAATGATATTGTTAATGAAATTACAACTGGTGTGCAAATTCGGTTGTTCGCGGATGATGCAGTCTTGTTTCGGGATGTTTCGTGCAGTGCTGATCAGTGTGAACTTAATACCAATCTTGCAAATATACTTGAATGGTGCAAGAACTGGGGAATGGGGCTGAACGCCGACAAAACACTGTATCTTCGCATAACACGAAAGAAAGTTCCGTACGACTATCAATACACACTAGGAACATCGCCATTGAAACAAGTCACCAGTCATAAATATCTCGGTGTCACACTAACCAGCAATCTCTCGTGGAATTTACACATTGACAATATTTGCTCATCTGCCTTTCTTAAGCTATGCTTCTTAAAACACAAACTCAGAAATTCCCCTTCTAACGTCAAGCTCCTCAGCTACTTCACTTTTATTAGACCTAAGCTCGAATATGCCTGTATAGTCTGGAACCCCTACAATAATCACAACATCCGTAAATAGAAAGAATTCAGAGAAAAGCTGTAAGGTTTATTTACTCTAAATACTGACGTACTGATTCTCCCTCGCAAATAATGCTTGCTAACAAAATCTCCAGCCTTGAATCCAGGAGAAAGTGCTTCCGTCTTGATTTCCTTTCTTCACTAAGTAAAGGTGCACTGTCCATTGACCCATCTCCGTTCTTGTCACCGTTACAAACAAGACCTACTAGGCACCATAACCCGAATGCTTTCGCCCCATATTTTGCTGCTACTGACACTTTCAAGTACTCTTTTTTTCCGCGTACGATACAAGAGTGAAATGAATTACCCCCTGTATAAGTGCCTTGTTTGCTTGTATTGTTTGTATTTTTGCATTTTATCTTCTTGTGCCCCCCTGCTTGGACCTAACCATGGTCTGCAGTATGTATTAAATAAAAATGAATAATTCGTTTTTATAAATATCTGTATTAAGTGTACTGTATGTCTCCTTCATGTCAATTTTATGCACTAACTCTGACAAACATCACTTACGGCCCAAACAGTACACATGATGAATAGTGCGACTTTCGTTGTTTTTCGCTTCTACTTTATCGCGTTGCAAAACCCTCCAGAAGAATCGCCTTCAAGTTCCTGTTTCTCCCTTATTAGGTTCTCATGCGAACCAACCAGGAGCATGGCGTCCTGAGTAACAGCCTCATAAATGCCAAAGGAGCAGAGTGGAAAAGAACGCGGAGCTGCATGTCACAGGCTTTCACTTCCAACAAGCTGAAACAAGTGAGTACTTTTTTTTTACTTATTCATTCCTTACGTCTGAGTCAAGGTGCAAGCATGGGGCGTAATATAACTGAAAACCAGACTGTAGTGCGCAAAGCAAGAGACGCATGGAAAATAGAATATTTTATTTTGGTTGACATCAAAAGAAACCGCATGATTGTGTTGGTCGAAGAGATCTGCACATAAAAAATGTTATCTTGAAGAAACATGAATAAGCGATAGGACTAGCGCTCACGTTTACTGTTCTTGCTTCAATCAAAAATTCATAGACAACCTAACAAATTCACATGATATGCTTTATATGCAATGCTGTATTAATTTGTACACTGTATATGAAATATATTTAACGCACATAACTTGATAATGTAGGGTTTTGAAATTGTCGTGTCTTGAGTATGCCTCTCTCTACTTTTCATTTTACCTTTGTTCTTCTGTTGATTATATAAATTATTTACTTTGCAATGACAACTTTTCATCTAATTGAGCAGTTATTTAGACCACCCACCAGCCAAATGGTACGGGCATAATTAGTGTTGTGTACTTTCACGTACAAACAAATCTTGATATAAGACGTGAAGGTGATGAATTTTTACAGTTCATAACTAGCGAACTGTGCAAAAAAAAAAACAGAAGTTCATTGAGACGGACGCTTTATGGGAGCAAACGTTAACAACGAATTTCGCAAGAGCTGAAGTTTCAACACTTTCTCACAACTGCTCTCCAAATGCTAGTCTGAAAATGGTCGCGCGTGCGAACACACCTGCTCTTCTTTACGGTCTAGCCTTTCAGACAAGCAGACTAAAGGTAGGAGCACCGACACAACGATGAAACTGTCTTTGCGTTTTCCTGTAACGCGTGTCCCCAAGGGCTAGCCTTTCCAGAATGGTTTCATACTTGCCTGAGAAGCAGCACTCGTAAAATGTCAGTCACACTTTATATACGTGAGTAAATATCACTTTTTTGTTTAGAAATTTTCTCCGTGTGCAATGCAGATGATGCAGGACCTCGAAAAATCAGCCGACCTTTTCGTCGAAACGCTGGGAAACTTCGCCGACTCTGGACGAGAGTTGGCTATCCACAAGCCATTACAAGGTCTGGCCTTAGACTACACCGGCCGGGCAGCTTTCGGACTCGACTGCTGCTTTCAGCGGAATCTCTCGCATTCTTTCATGCGAGCTGCACTCGAGGTGGTACATGGTCTCATGACTGGACCATTTCACATGATCGCCCGTGAGTAGATCGAGCCTACAGCAAGAGCTCTGACGATTATATTTTGCCAAAAAAAAGTGCTGCGTCGTATACTAACGGTTGTCTTTGCCACAAACGTTGTAAACGGGCGTTGATGCCGCAAAGAGGTCCTGCAAAGCTTTTCTGTATTATCATCGAAAAACATCAGTATCATACTTCTCTGCCTTATGAATCAACTGCTGCGAAATTTGTAGAGCCCGTGAAATAGGAACGGAGTTACAGCAACTCGTCGCATGCACCAAGAGCGTCTTTTATCTTGTACCAGCAAGCTATACGGAAGCTACACAAAGCAAGAGCGTCCTTTATCTTGTGTCACCAAGCCCTACGGAAGCTACACACAGAAGAGGAGTTGGCTAAGGGTGAAAAAGCTACATCGGAGAGTAGCTTTTTGGCCGCGCGTCCTGATCTGGAAAACGTTCTTTTTTCTTTGTGTGTGTGTGTGTGTGAATGCGTGGTGGACTTAACATGTGTTCACGCACGCTGTTATATTGTGCAGCACACATATTTTGAGTTTCAAGCAAGCGGCGATCTGAGCCTCAGCGCGTCGTGCATCTACTTGTAGCATTTTACCCCTTTCTGAAATTTTGTAATTGAGTGCGAGTTATTAAGAAGTCAATAATATTTGAAGATGAAGTAATAATTCCACAGCTTTTTCTTTCCCTCTCTTGACAGATTGCACAAGTACACTGGGCGATATTGTATCCCCCATATTCTGGCTGAACGAAAAGTTTGGCTCCTTCAGCTTCAGCACTTTTGGCAAGGAAACCAATAAGGTCGTAGAAATGAGACTTCGCCGTCCAGAGGTGAATGATTTTGCCTGTATATTGAGACTTACTCATTGATCCCACCAAAAGACGGTACTTTACTGACAGGGTTGGTTTTTCTGTTGTGCTAATGGACTTTAGCAGCTTCTCGAAAAAGTAAAAACGGTGGGTCAGTGCACTGAGGAGATAAAAATGAAGAAAATTTCCTGCTAGCTCAAAAAAATGATGCGCAGCGAAAACCAGAAACTCATACGTAGTCGCTTTTCTCTGTGCAGTCTTGTAGGGGAGAGCATAATATTTAACACTGTTGCGTAGCTTTCAATGACTACTTATTGTCATGACACTGAAGCATACAGGCTTGTGAAACAAACTTATTTATTGGGGCAAACTTGTGCCCACAAGGTAAGGTAACTGTGCGGAAACTGCAAGTCCTGTCGAACCACAGAAAAATCCCAGAGAACTTTTTTCTTCTTTTTTTTACTCACCAGAGGCCAGAGAGCGTGATGCATGTGGGCTGGGTTTGGCCAGGTGCTCGTGCTACCACGGTATATATATATATATATATATATATATATATATATATATATATATATATATATATATATATATATATATATATATATATATATATATATATATAAATATATATATATATATATATATATATATATATATATGAATAACCTACATTGCTTTCTCCTAACTAGAGTACCATGTACTCTTACAGTACGGCGTATATACTGAAAGGTGTCTGCGAAGTTGACAAAATGACGTTCTTGTTGCTCACTACGGTGCCTGTCTGCCAGTGTTCTCATTACAGAGTGACACTAGCATTCGTTCAGTGAGCATGCCAACACACGTTTCACTGTTATCGCAATAACATGATAGCATTAAAAACCCCATTTCTCAGAACTTCTAGTGTCGGCATCGTTGCTTTCGAGCAATACATCATTACCTTGTACATGACGGAAAAATCAGGAAAAATGCAAACAAGTACATAATAATACACTTCGGTCCAAATGACAATTCAACCCAGGCCTTCGAGTGACAAGCAGGTGCTACACCACTGATCAACGCGATTGCTCGAAAGTGATCCGGAATGAAAACACGATATGAATGTGATCGTGGAAGGGGTCTCCTCTGACGTATACCCAGTATAGCGTGGCAGAAGCGTACAGTGACACCAGGCGCATAAAAACACGTGGATTGAGTAAATGTTTGGTATTTCAAGGGCCCATTAATTAGGAAGTGCTCAAACTCGTATCCGTGTGCATTCTAACAAACTCGTGGTGAGCTTTTTATTCATTCACGTAGAAAAGATTATTGTATAATGAACACTTAATAACTGTACTTGCAGTACACATTCTAGGATACTTTGGCAAGGTCGATTCCGTGGGCACAGTTCGTTTCCCTATGGGACGATTAAAGCACACAGCGAGAACCTAAGCTATGTTAGCAATCGAGAATGCGATGCGCGGGGTGGCTGATAACGCTGTCACGTTCTGATTCTCAAGGTGAGGCTGAAGAGGCCTTCGCGTTTTTGTCAGTGCCGTCTGTCTCGCGTTCATGTTTTCGTGCAAAGTCCAGATCGATAACATCCGCACTTGTGTCCTACGTTCCATGTTCGAGTGAGTGTGTTGTAGGGCCACCGACAGTCGCGGCTGAAAGAGAGTGGAAACGCACCGGCCGTCTTTTTTGATACCACGAAAGGCGCCTGGAGATCAGAGCCGGAGGTATTTGCTGCATGGCAGCAGCCCGAAATGCGTCTTTTGACCAAACAGCGTGGGTCCCGCGGGAGCTCAGGCGTTATCTTTAGAGCGGATGAATAGAAGACTGAATGGAATGGATGCGTGTTCTGGTTTCCTAGCAATTTTCGCGGTAAAGCCATATGGAGCACAGAGTTCACTTTTCCGTCCGCATGCAACGTCCGCAATTTCTCAAGTAATGAGCTGCTTGCGCTACTACGGGTAACACCGAAATTCGTTGCTATCACATTCTTTACTTTCTTCTAGCTGTAAACTCTGACTATTCCCCTCAAGCTCTTACTTCTTTTATTTCAAGGTATCTTACAGGCTCCAAGAGGGTCTTTTAGGAGGAGGGTGGGGGGCACGATACTGAATACACAGGGTGTCCCACGTAACTTTAACCAGAGTTTAAAAATATGCCGGCACACGCGATTATGACGCGATCAAATGCATGTTGCTCACCGTTGCCTGAAGTTAGTCGGACTATTTTTTGTTCTCTCAAATATTTTTAATTTATAATGTTTAATTAACTAACTCTCCAAGAAACAAAAGTATATAAAAAACTAAATGAACTCTGTTCACCATGTGACCCTATTTTGTATTCTGAGTGCATTGCGTAACGGTGATTTATATTCCCCTTGTATTTTATTTTAAAATGTATCCCTCTGTCGCCATGTTCATATAAGCAAGTGCTGCATTCCCTCAAATTTACATCGCCCTGTATAGCCTAAAATTTGATCTCATTTATATATATATATATATATATATATATATATATATATATATATATATATATATATATATATATATATAGTTTTTCGTTGTTCTTGCACTGATCCTGCCTGTAAACTGTTCGTTACCTCTCTGTACCATTCCCATTCCTCCCCCCCCTTACCCAATGCCCTGTTCTGGGGCCTGTAAGGTTTTTTTTTTGAATAAAGAATAAAGAATAAAAAGTTGTACATCGGTTTGCAAAACGTCCGATTAGACAGTTTTAAACTTTATATCTGTTAAGTGTTAGTGCTTTTCTGCCAATTACAAATGCCCACAAAATACAAAAAGTACCACGTGACAAACCCGCACGTGCGCCAGTGCACACAATGGTTCTAGTGCTCCCTGACGTTCCGCGTACGAACGACAATGGCATTTCCCCATCATGCTGTCTCGGCAAGGCCGCAACGATGGTGGTAGCTTTACGATGAACATGTTTTGCGATCGGCCACTGAATGATAATCGCTGTGCCTGCTTATCGCTTTCTTGAATCATTGCGAGGGAAGCGTGGCGTTCGTACGTGGAACGTTAGGGAGCACTATCGTCATCGTGCGCACCGACGTGCGAGAGGGTTTGTCACGCGGTACTTTTTTTGCTTTTTGATGGCATTCGTAATTGGCAGAAAAATGCTAATATTTAACAGATATAAAGTCAGAACTATCTATTCGGACGTTTTGCAAAAAGATCTACAACTTTCTCATTGAAATTTTTTATCCATCTTGGTTCCTTCAAAAATTAGTTAATTAAACAGATTTTATGAGTAATATTTAAGTACACAAAAATTGTCTCACTCCAGGCAACGGTGAGCAACACGAATTTGGTCGCGTCGTAATTACGTGTTCCGGGTATAGGGTATTTTTAAACTCTGGCTCAAATTACGTGGGAAACTTTGTACACTCTTGCGGCCTGGCTGGCCGCTGCTTCTTGATGCTGTGATCCTCTTTAGAATAGCATGGAATACTAGGTCTTAGTCAAATGAGTCTTAGTCAAAGGGTACCCATTTTCTTCTAATCTTAAGAAACAAATTCAGTGACGTCGCCTTCACGTGCACGCAATATAATTTTGACAGGCATAAGGCAAAATCTATTAGGTACTCTTTTGTTCAACAGTGGTTTAGAGAGAAAGAGAGAATATCAGGAAGGCAAGGAGGTTAACTACGCTAAGTCCAGTTTGCTACCTTACACAGCGGAGAGGGAAATTAGGGAGGAAAAGGGAGAGGAGAAGATACACATTGCACATAACACACACACCGCATACACAGTTCAGGTTTCACAAATGGTCGCACAGCGATGTTGCCTTCAAAAATTGTAGAATGGCTAAAGTTGAAAGCTACTACTAGCTGTTGTCCACACAAACAGACCTGAAAATGTATAAATGAAGAAGCTGTTTTATAGAAGTGCAGTTGGAATTCATTATTGATATTTTAAGCATGATTTCCATCAACGCGTGCGCATCTTTTCAGGCGAGAAGACCAGACCTGTTGCAGATTATGCTAGACGCAACTGAGCGCGCAAACGATGGTATGTCCCAACTTACGCTCCTGGTATTTCGCTAAAACACTTTGAATTCCTTGTGAGAATAGAAAGTCAACATTATGTTCGTAAGTGTATTATTACTTTATTGGGTGACGTGAGCTTGGGAAGATTGTTAGCTCTAGATCAGCGGGAAAGGATCACTATTATATTCGAGATCACCACAGATCCTCTTTTTCCTTTGTGACTTAAATATAAAAAACATTGGGAACTAATTATTCCGATAAAACAATTCCCTTCTGCTCAAGAACTATGGAAACATATATATATTACCAAAATTTTTGCCACTTTAGCACACATAGCTCCATAATATTTAGGTGTCCAATAAAATTTTTGGTCATTGAAATTGTTGACGCCTAACGTCACAACCACACCTTGAATTTATGTACCAATTCGTCATAACTTTGCCAAACTGATATTTCTGCTGTATGATTCAGCTACGCTGCTTTTGTTTTACTTCTCGAAGAAAATAATGCAAATGCAAATCACGTTTCTCAAATGAAGGCCACATATTTCTTTTAGCAATTTATTATAGTTATTTGTCTGGTGGTAATATTAATACATACATTGCGTACTGTACTTTAGTACCAGAAATTGCAAGTGTCATGATTTGTTACCGTCTTTTAATCATAACTTCACTATGCGTTACATTTTTTTTCGAATTTCCAATTCACGATCTGTACGTATATGTTCCTGTGCTGGCAAAGAGAGAGAACTACAGCTTTTGTACGAATATTCCTGAAATAATGAAACTTCCAGGACAAGAACCACTTGGCACTCCGTAAGACCTGTGTAATCCTGAAAGGAACCGCAGCTTCCTATTGATATTTCAATGTGGTATGTTTTGTGACCATCCGCAGTTGACCCAAAAAGCAAAGCAGGCATGACCCTTCAAGAAGTCGAGCTCAACACCACTGTGATGATGGTTGCCGGGTGAGTAGCGAAAATAAAACAATGCACACTCCACTCATGCTTTGATTGCAACCATTGCAGTCTACCCTAAAGAAATCATTCCTAAGTTAGCTATTTAGTAGTTAAAATCTGATGAAATGACGGGAAATGCTTCAACCATTGTGAGCAGGGCAGTGAACCAACACTTGTATTCTTCAATTCTGATTTTTTTTTATTATCTCCAAAAAGCTCGAACAGTCATCCCTTTATAATATATCCAAAACTTTTTTTTTATTTCACCTCATAACCACAATAACTTAGCTTCGATTTATAGTAAAAAGTTATGAGGCAGGCACTAAAAAGAGAACCAACGACAATTTTGTATTCTTGTTTTACACTTGTGTCTGTGTCTTGGTCTTAAAATTTTGCTAGGAGAGAAATAGTAGCTTCTTTTGGTCATACTCAGATTCTCATAAATGCGATTGACCATCATGACGAGGTCGAGGTCAAATAGCAAAGCCCTTGCTTCTTTTTCCTACAGCAAAAATATGACTCGAAAATGACTCACGACAACTGTTTCCTCTATAGCCGTTGTATTTTTTTTCCTAAAGCCATTTCCACAGTTAAAGCTTGATATCTGAGCTGCAAGTTTGGTTTATATCAAGTTTTTATGATTGCATGCTTTGCCGCATATTCGACCACTATATAACTACATTCATAAATCGTATTATAGCCAAAGTAAGTAAATGTATATATAAAAACGAAATAAGACTGTATGGCGGAGAGTCATGAAGGCCAATCAGCTTAACAAGTCACCAACATAATATTCAAGTCCATTGCTGGACGAAAATAGCATTGGATTGAAAAGAGAAACAAGCGGAAAGACAATGTTAGCCAGCATTTAGACAGGCTGGCTGCGCTGTGAAAGGTGTCAAGGACAAAAAAGATTATCAAAAGATGATGTTAAGAAAGATAACACCATCTCCTGTTAAAGGAAACCATGTGCGGTGTGCAGCAGATGGGAGACGGGGCCCTTTCATGAGAGCTTGTGCAGGCGCTAACTCTGACACTGGCGGTGGCGTTGACGCTCATCGCGGCGTCGCGCAGGGAGAGAAATGAAGCGCGCGCGCTCCGTCATTTCATATACCATAGTGCCCCCCTGTGGAGTATGCAGCTGTCGCACCACCTGTCGTGCGCGCCGCTCCGGTGAGTAGATAGGATTTCTAGGGGAGAGAAAGGAGGAGGGGACGCGCATGCGCTGTGGGGGTGTGGGCGTTATAGGAATGGAGAAAGGGGGAGCGTGGAGAAGAACGGGGAGAAAGTGGGGATGGATGCCTCGGGATGCACGAGGGAGTGACGGACGCTGCCCCCGCCGTGAGCTGCCTCGCATCTAAAAAGGGAAGAAACTGGTTGACTTGGTTGATCTTACGGGCTTGACGTAGCCTTCGAGTCTAGGTACTTCCTAGACGTTCACAAAGTGGCGTATTACAGCTTCTCAGGAGTCATACAAAAATGTCGAAACTCCAGCGCAAGAGGCAACGTGCAAAGCTGGCCGTGGCACCCCCGGTCGAAGCACGGGCCTTTGGTTGCTCGTTATCGTCTCGCGCTTCGCCGGCGAACTCGGTGCGGTGACTGTGCGGACTCTCTCGGTGAGCGCGGCTGATAAGCAAGGGCACGTGATAAGCATTGGCGCCAAAGGTTTTTAGGGGGACACCCGACGCTTCACCTCGAGCTTTGAGAGCTTCCCTGTTAAAGAAGCAGAGCAAAAGAAGGGGAAATAAAGAAAGTGATAATACGAATTCCTCTAAAAAACTGCCACTGCGTGAACGACAGAATGAAACGATCCGTTTGAATTGTAGAGATGTGGTAATTTGTTTCAAGTTGTTAGGTTGGCTAGCCTTCCCAGATGCATTAAAGATGATGACTAAGACCAGCCAATTACTACCCCCTCTAGGAGATATCATGCAACTTTACTATGCGAGCTATCAGAAACACTACTTTATTTCATATGAATGTTGTACTTTTTTTTACAACAGCTGCATGAGATAACTTGTACGCCTTAGTGTGGTGCAAACATAGTTCCAAGTTTTTTCATTATGGTTTAATGCCTAGTCATTCATCGTAGTACAGTTTTCATCAGAATGTCTTTGTGTATTTATGTATGGTTCATCTATGTTTGCATTTCATCAAACAATACTTCCTAGTGTTACTACGTATCTACCCACTTTTGCCATCAATCCAATTTTCCGTAACGATAAATTTATTTCATTGCAATCGCAATTTTAGGACACTATGCACCGTTTTTGGTGGTTGGCCTTGCAGTCACCGTTTTTGTGAACGCCCTCATCCTCAATCAATGTGTATGTATATATATATATATATATATATATATATATATATATATATATATATATATATATATATATATATATATATATATATATATATATATATATATTGCTACGATACTGAGGATGCGCGTGGAAGAAGAGGAGAACGATGTTGGCACGAGCAGTGATCGGCCAGATCCCTGGACTCTCGCATTGATCATCTCCTGTAAATAAAGGCATCCATCGCACCGTAACAAGATTGGTGGAAGGTGCGGGGTACAGCGGAGCGATCCAAGTCCAACGATCACGGAAGCGCTACCTCAAGAACTACGCCGAAGCCGCCGACTGGCTGGTCTACCACCGCTCTCTATGGATCCGATTGCTGACGGCGACACCACGCACTCTTCGTCTGGCGCTGCGTGGCCCCGGCACATGGTACCACGAAGCTTCTCAGGGAGGGTCGGAGAAGACGTTGACGAATGGCTGAAACACTTCAACCGTGTGAGTAAATACAACTGTTGGGATGCGGCCTCCCGGTTGTCCAACGTCGGATTGTTTCTTCAAGGGACGGCGTTGGTGTGGTTTGAAAACCACGAAGAAACAATAATGACCTGGGAAGCTTTTGAGAAAGAAATAGCGAGCTGCTTCGGGGACCCATTGATGAAGAAGAAGCGCGCTGAGCAAACTTTGATGCAGCGTGCTCAAGTCCCCGGTGAAACATGCACAACGTACATTGAAGAGATCCTGAAATTGTGCAAGTCTGTAGACCCACGCATGAAAGAAGACGACAAGGTAGGGCATCTTCTCAAAGGGGTTGCTGAGGATGTCTACAATTTCCTCATCGGCAAGGACACCTTGGCGTCTGTAGCGGACGTAATACAACACTGCCGCACGTTTGAGACACTGAAGGCTAGGCGCATCACTCCCAAATTTGGTAGACTTGCCAACGTCACCACCGTTGCAAGTGTCGACGTCCCTCCAACATCCCCCTGTGATCTTGCCTCAATGATCAGGCAAATCGTACGCGAAGAACTTGGACGACGTGATGCTGTCAACCCGCCGAGAGCACCTGCTATCAACACCTCCCCGCCATACGACGCAATGTGTGCTGCCGTTGATGCCACGCTATATGATGTGCCCCAATCAAGAGCACCAGAGCCCCCAACCGACAACTTACATCATCGCCGTGGTTTCCAGAACGCGTCCCGCCAACCACCTACAATGGTGTCTTCGTGGGACGATCATGCGCACATGGCGCCTCGTGGAAGGTTTGGCGACGTGCGTGAGGCCCCTGTGTGCTATAACTGCGGTTTCCGTGGACATGTGGCTCGATTCTGTGGTCAAAGGCGTCGCCCCCAGCAACGCTACTACGAGGGACCATCACCGTCTTCTCGACAAAACCGCTGGCGCGGTGGTATGCGTTCAATGCGGGACGCGTACGATGGGGACGGTTTCCAGCAAACGATCCACAGTGATACGCATGTAGGACGCAATTTCCACCGGAATTTACGCAACGACTCGCCTTCCTCCGTGCGAAGCTTGACGCCCCCCACAACACGCCGGTTCCGTTCCCCATCTCCTGGTCGACGCGTCACCTCCCCGCCTCCGGGAAACTAGGTGGTGCGGCCAATGGAGGTGAGGTCGCCGAACATTTGTCACTACATCCGCCTATGCCTCCACCCGTTTTTATGACTCAAAATAGGGTCCCCGTGCTTATTGATGGACTTCCTACGATGGCTTTGATAGATACTGGAGCAGCTGTTTCAGTAATGAGTCTTAACTTCAAATTGCGGCTAGGACATAAAGTGATGTTTCGCTGGGACAGTTGTGCATCATTTCGTGCAGTGAGCGGGGAGACATTGTGCCCGATCGGTGTGTGTGTTGTTAGTGTCACTTTGGGTGACAAGGTCTTCGAGGCTGAATTCGCCGTCCTGACAAGCTCCACCCATGACATCATCTTGGGCATCGATTTTCTACGCGAGTGCGGGGCTACCGTAGATTGCGGTGCTGGCGAGATTATGCTATCGGCATTTACTGACGATCCTAGGTGTTGTCAAGGATCTATCACCGTCATTGAGGATGTTGTCTTGCCGCCCAACTCGATGAAGACCGTACGCGTTGACGCCTCTGCCTCGGACGCCGGAAAGTTTGATGTTCTTGTGGAGCCCATTCCTCGTAATTGCGCCAAGAAAAATGTGCTCATTCCACATTGTGTTCTGTCGATCAGTGATGGGCGATCGGCCTTATGGGTGTCGAACTATTCAAATGAACCTGTTATGCTACCCGGCGGAATGCGACTCGCCCGCTTCGAACAAAATGTGACTAGTTTCATTGCATCTTTAAGTGACGAGAGAGTAGATCCTATTTGTGCAACGTACCATACAGAAGCCAACTTTCTGAGTATGGTAAACAAGTCGCTAACATCAGAAAAACGTCAAGCTTTGGTCGAAGTCCTTGCGAAGCACGCTACTATATTTGACTTTGCGCAGAAAAAAGAGCAAATAAGTGTACCCGAGTGGCGTACTGACCATGGGATTGACACAGGATCCGCTCACCCTATCCGGCAGAAACCATACCGTGTCTCATCTGCGGAGCGCAAGGTCATTACTCAACAGGTAGAAGAGATGTTAAAGAAAAGGGTTATTCAAGAGTCGTGTAGCCCTTGGGCTGCCCCTGTGATTCTTGTCCGAAAGAAGGATGGTACATGGCGATTCTGCGTGGATTACAGACGGCTCAACTCTGTTACTAAAAAGGATGTCTACCCGCTTCCCAGGATTGATGATGTCATCGATTGTTTACATTCGGCATCGTACTTCTCATCCGTGGATTTGAGATCTGGTTATTGGCAAATACCCATGCACCCGAATGACAAAAAGAAAACGGCCTTCATAACCCCAGATGGCCTATTTGAATTCAATGTAATGCCGTTTGGCCTATGCAACGCTCCAGCCACATTTGAGCGCTTCATGGACTCTGTGTTACGTGGATTAAAGTGGGAAGTTTGTCTTTGCTACCTGGATGACATTATAATATTTGGCCGTACATTCGATGAACACAACCATCGTCTAGACATTGTTCTCACCTGCCTTGAGAGAGCTAAGCTCACCCTGATTTCTAAGAAGTGTCACTTTGGCAGCCGCGAGACTCTCGTTCTCGGTCACCTGGTGGACAAGCATGGCGTTCGACCCGACCCCCAGAAAGTCGCAGCAGTCAGCAGCTTCAAACAACCTCAGTCGGTACGAGAGTTGCGAAGCTTTTTGGGCCTATGCTCGTACTTCCCTCGCTTCGTGCCCAGGTTCGCCGACCTCGCTTACCCTTTGACGTCCCTACTCAACAAGAACGCTCCTTTTCGGTGGTCAGCGGAATGCGAGTCGTCTTTTTCGCAACTCAAGTTTGCTCTTACGTCAGGACCCGTACTTCGCCACTATGACCCATCTGCTGCCACAGAAGTTCATACCGACGCCAGTGGTATAGGTATTGGCGCCGTATTGGTCCAACGCCATGGAGCTGCTGAACACGTCGTTGCCTATGCCAGTCGCTGTTTAAGTAAGCCGGAGCGAAACTATACTGTCACAGAGCAGGAATGTCTCGCGGTCATATTCGCCGTGCACAAGTTTCGCCCTTATATCTATGGCCGCCGATTCTCGATTGTCACGGACCACCATTCTTTATGTTGGCTCACTGGACTACGGGACCCATCTGGTCGTCTTGCTCGTTGGGCATTACGATTGCAAGAACACGACTTTGAAGTCTGCTACAAGAGCGGTCGTCGTCATGCCGACGCTGATTGCCTTTCACGACTTCCCCTTCCGACAACCGAGTGTGACGCTGACAACTTTGATGAATATTTGGCTGTAGTGGATACTCCGTTCCCCGACCTAACAACTTTTCGAGCAGAGCAACGCAATGACAACAGTCTCGCTTCTTTCTTTATTTCCGGAACGAACGGTCAACGTGGTTTCGTCGTAAAGGATGGCGTTCTCTACAAAAAGAATTATTCCGGCGTAGGCCCTCGCCTACTTCTAGTTGTGCCTACAAGTCTTCGACAACACGTACTTCGAGCAATGCACGACGACCCAACATCTGGCCATATGGGTTTTTCTAGGACATTTTATCGCACGCAAGAACGCTTCTTCTGGCCGAAGATGCGTAAAAGTGTGACTGCATACGTTGCGAGCTGTGAGCAATGTCAACGCCACAAGCGTCCTACAACTCCGCCAGCCGGACTACTTCATCCCATAGCACCCCCGAGTTCACCATTTGACGTCGTAGGTGTCGACCTGCTCGGCCCTTTTCCGCGATCAACGAACGGCAACCGATGGATTATTGTGGGCGTTGACCACCTCACACGTTACGCCGAAACTGCGGCGATTCCTGCGGCAACGGCCACTCAAGTTTCACAGTTCATGCTGTCACACGTTATATTACGCCATGGATCCCCCCGTGTCATCATCAGTGATCGCGGGCGGCAATTTGTTGCCGATGTAGTTGAAGACCTCCTTCGTCTTGCTTCGTGCCATTTTCGTCACACTACCCCGTATCACCCGCAGGCTAATGGTTTGACGGAACGAACAAATAGGACTCTCGTCAACATGATTTCCATGTATGTTGATTCTGGACACAAAACATGGGACGCGATTTTGCCATTTATAACTTTCGCCTACAACACGGCACAGCACGAAACAACGAGATACAGTCCATTTTATCTGCTCTACGCACGCCAACCCCGCACAGCTCTTGACACTATTCTTCCTTTTTCCGAGACTGATCAACCTACTCTCGCCGAAACTATTTGCCGCGCAGAAGAGGCCCGGTGCATCGCCTGTCTTCGAACTTTCGTCTCACAGAAACGCTCCAAAAACCGTTACGACAGAAGTCACCGGCACGTATGGTTTGAGAAAGGGGATTTGGTGTGGCTTTGGACGCCGCTTCGCAAGAGCGGCCTCTGCCAAAAGTTTCTGGCCAACTACACCGGTCCGTTTGTTGTCTTGGAACGTCTAAGCGATGTCACGTACGTGATATCTCAGCTGTTGTCAACTGGCCGCCGCTCAAGCAAGACCAACGTCGTTCATGTTGCCCGTTTAAAACGCTATCATCATCGCAACGAAGCCTAACTCGCCCGGTGGGCATCGTCTGCAAAGGGGGAATTGCTACGATACTGAGGATGCGCGTGGAAGAAGAGGAGAACGAGGTTGGCACGAGCAGTGATCAGCCAGATCCCTGGACTCTCGCATTGATCATCTCCTGTAAATAAAGGCATCCATCGCACCGTAACAATATATATATATATATATATATATATATATATATATATATATATATATATATATATATATATATATGTGTGTGTGTGTGTGTGTGTGTGTGTGTGTGTGTGTGTTATAAGCCACAAAGTAATTTCGGAAAACATTTTCTCACGAGGAAAATCAACCGGGTGACCTCTCGCTCCACATCGCGCGGAATTAGCCACTGAGCCACTATATATAAACCATTTACTTCTGGCGCTAGGCCGATCTCGGGGGGAATAGTGTGTTCTCAGCTCTTCAGACGAGATGGCGTGAAGGACGCGATCTGCGGCCCACTCGTGTACTTTGCCCTATGTGTATGCATCCTGAACCTGTGCGTATACGTTTCATGCGTCCTTTGTGCTTGAGCAGCGCATTGACTGTTGAGCTGTGGAAGTTGCTACCTCGCACTAGTCCTGCGTGTGAGCTTTTCGCGTATTATTTTTATAGCAGTGATCAGCCCTATTCCAGTGTTCTTTCACATTGCTCTGCCGCATTGCAGATTTTTTTTTTGCTATCACGTTCATTGCTTCGCTTTTGCAGCGAAACTATCAATTTTTGACGATAGTGCTTGTTTGACTATAGCTTGAACTTTTGAGTATTTCAATGATGTTATAAAGCTTGTGTTGGCCTAGTAATTTCCATATTTTGCTGCAACTGCTAGTAGCTTTGCATACAAATTAGTGGTCTCTAGTTTTATACTTAGTGCTGTGTAAAATTTTTATGGACGTACGTTGATATATATGCGAGTAAAAATATTCAGTCGTATTTTCTCTTCGTCTCCTTCCAAAGTTTCGAGACAACTTCGACGACGATAGCCTTCATGGCCTACGTTCTAGCAAAGTACCAAGATGTCCAAGAAAAGGTCAGAACGGAAGTCACCGAAGCACTTGAGAAATATGTGAGTGTTTTCTTTGCTCAAAACACGTGTTTGTATAGAACATGTTTTAGCTTATTCTTTTAAATTGTTTTACAAATAAAAAAGCTAAACAAAATGCAATGATCTAAAATTTAAGCGCTACACAAGATGTTGGGCAAAATCGCTACATCTGCATTGATCAGCTGAAGTGCCCAAAAAAAACTGTTCAAAACATTATTGCGCTGTACGAAAATCGATTCCTTCAACTTCATTTGACCATTGGCTCTGCAAGCTTTTACGATACGATAGCATGAATTATGTAAGGCTGTACTTGAACCTAGAATGACACGAGGACTCATCTTGTTAAATTTAGCAACATCGTCTTTCTCGTTGCAGGGAAAGTTGAATTACGAGGCTGTCATGCAAAATATGAAGTACTTAAGAAGCGTTCTGGATGAAACACTAAGGATCTACCCCCCAAGCACTTTGTAAGTACATAAAAAATGTACGATGGTAAGCTGTACTCGTTAGCGCATCATTATAGTGGTAACAAACAGTTATTAACACCATAACTGTTGTTTCTTGAGCAGCCTGTCTGTATAAACTTTGCTGTTATGTCTTAAGAGCTCTATATTACTGTTCATTTAGATGTAATACTCTAGAAACAGCGTCTAACACTAAAAAACTGTCTCTAATGTATACTCACCACTGCCTTACGGTTCTAATTGAGCGACATTCTTTTCTGGGCTGACTACACAAATGCGGAACAATTGCTTCACCTGTATAAATTACCGCTTCTTTGTCTCTTCGGAGAAATAACGATGTACCTATGCACGGACTTATGCAATCTTGTAACAATTTTTATGGCTATTTCTACCGCTCTCCAGAAAGATGGTTCCCCTCACCTTCAGTTGCATGTACCTTCAAGTATGCGTAAAAGAAATGTTTGGTCTTTGATGCGATTTTTCATAATTACACTCGCATTAGGAACTGAAGGGAGAAATACAAACTCCTTACTTTGGTGCTATCTCTGTAAGCGCTTCATCAGTGTTCAAGTTTTCATTGCATTGCGTCATATACTACATTACTTTCCTAGCTGTCAGCTGAGTGCTATGCTGATGCGACGGGAGCTTCGATCTCCGAGAACAAAAAAAAAAAAACTCCCAAGCATTTCCCCGAGGGTGAACATGGTTAAGTGCGAATGTACGGGGTGATGCTATGAGGGCTATTTATTAATTCGCACTATTTTATTTATTATTCACACTATGGTGCCTTTATGGTGTAATGGTTCCTGGGAATCGCAATTCGATCACACGGGAGAGTTTACGTTAACTCACTGGCGAATGCCAACGAACTTTAACTTTACTCCCCCTCATAACATGCGAGCCCCGGACGAGCAAAGTCCAGGGCTCGCACCCTCCCCCGCGCGGCACGTTCACTGGCTCGAACGGCTTCGGGAACGTTCACTCGCCGTTGACGATTGCGAGCGGCGTCTTGACGCCGGCCTTCATCGCCCTTCTCCGCCTGACGCTTGCGTTGTCGTTCCGCTTCTTGGGCCGCGTTCGCGGCTCGATGCTGACGCCTCATCTCGGCCTCGCGAGCGCGCAGTTCACCGTCCGCCGCACGCTTCGCCCGCTTGCACTCGGCCTCGCGAGCACGCAGTTCGGCATCCGCTGCACGCTTCGCTGCACGTTCGGTCTCACGAGCCCTTCGCAGCGCCGCCTTGTCTTCCAACGTCGGCAAAACCACCGTGGTACCGTCCCTCCAACGACGGGTGCAGTGCTGGCATTCGGTTGTACTGCATTCGTTGTTGATGGTAGCGTTGCCTCCGGGACATCCATCGCACGACCCGCTCTCGACGGGAGACTGAGAGAGAAGGCGGGCACGCGAGAGAGAGGGGTGCGGGCGCAGCTGCAGCGAGCGAGGAGAGCGGAGGAGCGAGCGAAGGGCGATATCAGCGTCGCGTCCGTGGCTTATTCGGTAGAGCGTCGCGCTGCGGCCCGCCAAGTCCTCTTTCTTTTAAAAATAGAGAGAAGACTGCGGACGCCGCCGACGGCGGTGGATGGTTTGGGGTCGCTTATAAAGTGTATTCACACTGAATACAAAAGGGATCGCAAATTGTGTTGACCTCCAGTTACATATGAACTTCCTGTGTTCATTGGTAACACTGCTGCACTGGTCACCATTTCTCCGAACAACAAAAATAGCCTCTCTCTATACAAACTCTTCTTGGTATTTGAATCTCGTCTTGAGAACTTAATTTTCAAAGCAGGCTGTTTGGAATGGGAAAAGCAACAGAAATTGATCGGGACGATGCTTATGGCAGGTGCTTCACCTCAGAATAGTCTAAATCAATGCGGCTTTTTTTGAACACTTCCTTTTAAATTGAAATGGCTCCGCATTTGTTTCGGTGGTTTAGTGTAGTATATTCTCGGCACACCGTCGTAGTGTTGTGCTTGGTCTGAAACAGAGTGCCACTCTTTGACCCAATACAGCATAGCCTTACAAAATGCTCACTTGCAGGGCAGAGAAAGTGTGACCGCTGAAACTAGTTTGGTTATTTGTGCGAAATTTAGCCAACGTGCTGAGTTCTTTGCGCTGATTTCAAATATTATTGTAAAGTTTAGTATTGTAGCAGTGTGTATAATAATAAGGTTGCCTTGTGAATCTAATGCAACATCTGAAATTTCAAATATTCCCGTGCGCCTGTTTAAGCTGACACGTTTGACAGCTTGAAACTAGTGTACTGTTTTTAAAATATTGCGTTTCTTCTACCTCAAATAACCGTTTTTTAAGGAGTGCGTACGTAAAATCAAAAAATGTCTGTTTACCTTGAGAATAGAGGAAAGACTACTCAATTGCTAATGTTTGACCAATAATTGTTTATCTTAAAACAGGGCTTAATTCGTGACATTAATTGTATATTAGCGCAGAGCTCTCGCACGGTCGTTGGCGAGCAGAAATGTTGTCCCATAAAGCAATCAATATATGTGCAATGGTCTCGCTTGTTCAAAGTTTACTTCGCA
Organism: Rhipicephalus microplus; assembly: GCF_013339725.1. Lineage (NCBI taxonomy): Eukaryota > Metazoa > Arthropoda > Arachnida > Ixodida > Ixodidae > Rhipicephalus > Rhipicephalus microplus. The sequence goes on along the minus strand of NC_051174.1, from coordinate 70,581,777 downwards.
TCACGTGATAACTTGCTATGTCATGAAGAAGAAGTACTCGGTTGCCAATGAAGAAAATATACCACCACTATCCGTAACGAGCCCAATTATAGCAATATAATTGCTCAAGAAATATAACGAACAACGAAAAATCTGTTGTACCTAAAGGCGTCGAAAATAAATGACTTTGCTATAAGGAAGTGCGTAAAACGATTAGAAAATTTATTTGAACCAAGACTTAGCTGCAATATGCAATATCATAAAATTATGAAATGAATGAGCCTCAAAATGTAGATCGGCGAAATGACTAATAAGTAATGACTAAATGGATAGATATACAAAATGTCCATATGAATACAGAAAATGGCTAAAAGTGACCGACAAACAAAGCTCATATTATGAATGTGTGTGGCACTCTTCTTATATTTTCGCATGTGATCTCTACAAAACACTTATGCCTTCATTCTATTTTCTCTTCAGGTTTACCACAAGGCGTGCTATCAAAGATTTCGAATATAATGGCGTCAGGTACAAGGCCGGTACTTCGATCATGGCTCCGACGATGAATATACACATGGACCATCGCTACTGGCCTAAACCCCACAAGTTTGACCCCGAGAGGTACGAGTGTCGAGCAGCAACATTCAAAGGCACTGAGCACGTTGCGGGCTTATGTTGGGTAGCGGTGATGGTTGTCTGCGCAGCTTACCCTGTAATTACACATTCGATTCTAACCGTGGCTGACACAACTGATAAACTCTATAGATTGCAGTTAGCTTGGATTTAGAAACACTTTGAAAGCCCTTTACGTCAGAACTAAACCAGTGTGGTACATCATAGTTGGTGTGGCTCTCAACGTTTCTTTTTCTGAGACTTTGACAGAAATTTAATTTGAATTAAGAAGGCACCAGCAGATTAAGAAGGCATCAGCACCATCAGCATTACAAGACGGAAAAAAACACGAAATAAGAAAGTTTCGATAAGACAATCTTACAAATTTTTACGGTGTACTTCTTGCTTGATGTTTGAGAAAATGTGTTAGGTTTATTCATTTCCAATGCGAAGTATTTCTTCGCGTACTTCGGCGACATTGAGCGTATCTATCTATCTATCTATCTATCTATCTATCTATCTATCTATCTATCTATCTATCTATCTATCTATCTATCTATCTATCTATCTATCTATCTATTCATCTATCTATCTATCTATCTATCTATCTATCTATCTATCTATCTATCTATCTATCTATCTATCTATCTATCTAGCCGCCTACGACAGTTAACTCTCATGGCCATTTCGATAATGGTATCATTATCAAATTTGGTATGGCATAACATGACTGTATGGCAAACATAATTTACTAGTCATAACTTGAAAATCATGATACGTATGTCATGAATGTCACGTTTTACTGGTCTTACTGCTCTTGCGGTGGTTACATTCATATTACATAGTTGGTATGGCATGACATGGCTGCGTGGCGAACACAAACGACAGTCTCAAACGTGCAAATCATGACGTACAGTCATGTAGGTTATGACTACACACCAAGCTCATGGTGCGCCTGTAGTCGTTTTGCTAGCTTCACATATACCAAATCTAGCATTACGTGACGCGAACGCACGACGAAGGTAAATGACACGTCCAAAGATGATTATCGGGACATGCGTGTCAAGTCAAACACGACTACATAGTGCGCTCATAGTGCCCTCGTGGTCGTTTCACTAGCTTCACATTTACCAAATTTGTTGTTACGTGACGTCAATGGATGATGAAGGTATATGACTGGTGCAAACATGATAGTCATGACAAGCGTGTCATGTAAAAACATCACATTTATGCCCATGATGCGCTCGCGGCTTTTTTGCCAACTTCACATGTACCAAATTTCCTATTACGTGACGTGGTTAGATGATGAAGGTAAATGACGCATTAAAATATGATAGTCACGGCATGAAAGTCATGTACGGAATAATTTACCTCCACTTTGTAACGTTGTACTGATTTTAAAGTGGCATGTCAAGCTTCCTGATTCGTGTTTCGCATCTCATATCATCGATTCCCACTGTACGTGGGATCTGGCAAGTTTTGTTATCGTACACGTATATTTTTTTACTAGTGTAGGCATAAATGCCGCCATACTTGAACCACTCCAATGGGCTCTGGTTTGCTGTTCGCTGTTTCGTGACATCTGCTTTCTTGGCTTCTTTTTTGTCTTCAGTCTGGTACACGTGTTTTTTTTTTGCTCAGCATAATAAAACACCGATACGTTTTGTTGCATCTCATTCAAATTTGTTTTTTAGAATATTTTTAAGCACATTCAATACATAGCTCAGCAAACTTTTACTCTTCATCAATGCCTATTATTTTTCTGTTTATGCAGGTTTCTCGGCGAAAACGTGGCCTCCCGGGCATCCATCGCTTACCAACCTTTTGGTGTTGGACCGAGAAGCTGCATAGGAGAACGCCTCGCCATCTTAGCTGTTATGTATACAGTGGCAAGAATGGTTCGAAACTACAAAATGAGCCTTGGAGAGTCTCAGCAGGTATGAGAATACTTCGTGTTCGAGCTTCATCGCTGATTTACAAAGATTATGAGTTCCCAGGTGCAAATTACACACAAAAAAAATATGGAACAAATGCCGAAATTTGCACTGAGCCGCAAAAGACTTCAAACAGTGAAACTGGACAATTTTGAGCTTGCTTCTATAGGCTATCTCTAGGACTTACTTAGATTATGGAGGTAGTTTCTTGGTTGGTTATACGTCGTTGCTGGGATTATAAGCTAGGTGATGCTAGGTTTTTCAACGTTGAGGCTCAGCGCCGAGAAGTTAGAGTTAAGGACACGTCAAGGACGTTAAAGCACCAGAGACAGAAACCCATGCTGAACCAAGCGTTCAAAATTTTCATAGATTTATAGTCGTGTTGCCATTTACGCATCAGTTCGGAATGTACTCGCCGCCGCCATTGGCTTTCCTGAGTCTCTGGTTGCACGCAGTCAGGTTCTTTGCTACCTGCCATCGCTTCACCGCAATTTGATGGCCTGAGTGCTGAGTTTTTCAGTTTCTTCAACCAGCCGTTAATAGTGGAATCTTGCGGATTTCCTTGCCACACACCAATTCACGAGGATGATGACGGTTCTGTGACAGGACGCACACACAGATAACGACTAGCTTACACGGCTTCGCTGTTCGAAGAAGTGCACGTGTCAGCATTCATGTGACCTTTCAACTTTGTGGAGGTTTCTTTGCTTGGATGCACAAGCAGCGCTTTAAATTGTTTTTATGTTGTTAGCAGTAACGCATCGTGGAGATTTTCCTTGGCAGTGGGACATAAGTTCCAGTGAATATGACGTGATTCCGCTGCCTGCTTCTGTCTGTTAGCGAGGGAGACTTGCTTTACGCCACCTCTTAGTTCACCGCAGCGAATTCCTAGGGCCTGAAGTCTATAGGTGCCCTTCATTTTCGTTTATCGGCAGTAAAGAAAATGTGCTCAAATACATCGAATTTCAGTGTGTTTCAATTTCTACGTGCATTTTATTGCGATGGCGTTCAAGCTCTCGTCCCGGTAAAATTCAGATGTCAGCGTCATTCTTTGGGAACAAAAAATCTGCGTAGTTCATGAGCGAAATTGTGATAGAGAACATTATGGTTATGTACTGATCTGTCGACGTTTGTAATAAGTAATTGGTCACAGATTCCGTGGGAGTGGGAATTAAACCAAAGCCTTCTGCGTGGAAAGTAGGTGCTGCACCCCGCAGCCACTCTAATGTGCTTAGAACTGCTTAAAAAAACTCTAAGTGCATGTTCAGCTATTTGCCGAGTCCTGTTAGCGTATGTCATGTAACGTGGCGAAAGTGTAGAGTCACACCAAGTGTCAAAACATGTGAATTGGTTACGAGGTTCACGTTTCACGTCATAAACACGCAGCAAATGTTTCGCTGATTCGCAGAGGGATATACATTCCATACTAACTACTTTGCAACTTTATTTGCAGTAGACCTCTTAGGCCACTTTTATACTTTCAATGTTGCTCTAACAGACGTTCCATTTCTCATGACACGATTGAGGCGTGTACAAAAAGACGAAGCAAGGCTGATTCGGATTGTGATTCGTACGTTGCACTTTCGAGGCGAAATTTAAGCATTTTTCAAATTTTCTACCCACCACTACGAATTATGCCAGGTCTTATAATAAACAGTTTTGTTCACAAGAAGGCTGAACAGTAAGCGAATGACAGAGAGAGAGAGCAAATATTTAATGCATAAAGGCTTGTTACTGAAGGTAGGCGAGTCCCTCATTCCAGGAACCCTCTGGCCAGGACCGTGCACCGGAATTCAGCAACGAGTTGAGTTTACACTCGTCGACCAGGTCCAGTTAGGAGATCACAGCCTCCGACGCGTCACATGACTTGCTGCTGCTAGAAGCGCTGGGATTTCTGCTTCACGCTGCAGTACCAGCTGTGCCAGAGTGTCTGCCTCACTGTGTAGTGTGAGCAGATGTAGCTGTATAACGTTTATTTCGCATGACGCAATATAATGCTGTAAGCATGGAAAACAAGTGTATGACACACCTGTTAGGCGATAGGACTGAGGTGAGAGTATATTAAAGAGGAGAACAATTGCCGTTGTTCGTGAGATAAAACGCATTCGGAGGCAGGTAGATTGCGCAGAAGTAGTCACCCATGGCTTTAACCAGCACTGGAAATAGGAGCGCGGGTATATTGCGGTCGATAGTGATAAAAAGAAACAAACGACAAAAACAAACCAACATCACTCTCCAAATGACTGAATTTCTTTTTTCCTAAAGGCCTGCAGGCTTCGCAAACTGGATTAGCAGGAGCAATGTATTTTGTGTAGGGCACCAGTGTGAACACAGGCTCTGAGTGTTTCAAGTGGACCATGAAGAATCGTCCAGTTTGGCCGACACTTTTGTGCATCACATACCTTCGAGTGATTTAGAGTGCGAAGACACATCATGTACGCCCATCTTTTCATAGCCCCAGGCGTCACTTCATGCGACTCTGTCGGCCACTCAAGCAAGAAAATCATGTGAGCTGAGCATTGGCACACAGAGGTACGCGTGAATTGAAAGCATAACTTTGCACGGCTATTTCGTAAACATTTTCACGCTCTCACATATCACACTAATGGTATCCGGGCCACCGTCGAGTGACAGTCGTGTGGCATATGGAATAGTAAACTATTCCCAATATTTTTTTTCTATATTTTACACCGCTACGTAACAGGGCTAAATTGAACTGAAATTGTGCATCATGTTCTCTCACTGTTGCAAGCCGAATACGTACGCGCAGGTCTTGTGAAACCGAAGTAAACTACACATCTCCACGATATAAGAAACGCACATTCATGACCGGTGACTGTGAAATGCTCATTTGGCACTCGTACTTTTCGACCGCGTTTAATACACGCCATTGTACGTCACACGTGGAACTGCCAATACGCTAACATCAGTGATAAACGGAGGCGTTCGTAAAATTTTTCTTTGTGATTTCTGTTACATAAAAAGTGAGCGGATAAAATGCATACTGCTTTTATTAACATACTCCTCACCCCCCGCCAAAAAAAAATGCGATTTTATATTCGGCGCTCTTTGCCCTTAGTCGGCCTTGCGCCATTAAACTCTAAACAACAACAACAACGATTTTATATTGGCACTGTTCGATTCGTCCATACCTCCATAACGTCGCAACACTATATTACGACAGCCAACTACAACAATTATAAATCAAACTTTGCGGGTTCACTACTCTTGAAGCCCGAAAAACAAAGTTTCCGCTAGTCGTGCTGCAAGATAGGTAAATTCGGTATTTTGTTAATTAACACACTGAACAGACCCTCAATGTCACACCAGCTCCTTATGACATCCAATAACATCGAATATCACCATCAAGTGACCGGCGCCTAATTCACACCGAAAAAAAAGAATAAATAAGGCTTTCAAAAGATTGTCCTGGCACGTCCATCAATTAAAATGTGTCTTTTGTTGCAAACGTTTCAGGGTGACCTCGAGCGCCGATATTATGCCGCGATGGCTGCACCAAAAAACGGTCCATACATCAAGTTTCAAAGAATCTGATGACCAGTTATCTTCAGATATATCAGGTACATAGCCTGGACGTTATGAGGGGCACCTAATAAATGCCCCGGAGTTACATTGATGATGCTGATCAAAATGTTTTTTTGTTTTTTTTTCAAGGCGACGTACTTCAGAGACACTGCAAGAGTATCTACTGCCCTAAAAACTAAAGAGGACATTTTCAACAAGCACAATAATAAAATAAGGCGTTATCACTGACTCCAGTCGTAAGTCATTTTTATAAGGTGCTTTTAGAGGTGAATCTCCTTATGGCGTGGCTTGTGCGTCCTTCGTTGTAGATGCGTAACCTGTGACACATACCCGCCCTCGGACACATGTCCGCATGTCCACGTGTTACGACAACAATAGCACGGCATGGTTATTATGCTCTCGCTGTTATCAAAGCGCTGACAGCATACGTGTGGTACATACGCTCGTTTAGTCCTTGGACTGTCCGCTGGATGGCGGTACTTGTATAAATATATAGATAAAAAAAAGCGAGATGATGGTACTTGAATTCACTAGATGGACAGATGGATGCATGAACGGATGCACGAACGGGCGCACGAACAAACCCACGTACGGAATCACGTACGGAAGCGTGGACGGATTGACGAACGCTTCGCCCCACTCATCATCATTCATTCCGTGGATACGCTGTGATATTTTGTGGTTGTTCAATTCACCATACTACAATGGGACTTCGAGCTTCGTCCGATAACGTGTGGGCGTTTATCAGGACTTTATTTCACTTGTAAATTTCATTATTCTACACCACCCCATTTTTCAAAACACCTCCATGCTCAGAGGTAGCACAAGGGGTTGGAAGAAACAGCAAAATAATGTGAGAAGATGAGTCGAAGGCCACAGTTCCACTGAGGACCTTACTGAGCAGACATATGCAAAGCCTTGTAAAAAGGTGTTGTCCCCTGTAAGGAACGCAAAGACAACTCTGCTAATAAGGTACTTTATAAATATACGAAATAGTACAAGCAATAGATGTCCACTTGAATGAAGTATTTTTTATTGAGGTAAAAAAGAAAGCGCCTTAACAAAAGTAACAAATGCAGCTCACATATTAAAAGGTATCTTTATCAATACTGTAATTAAACAACAGGCATTTCACTTTTTCGATATGCCACACACATTCCGGACACCTCCCCCCCCCCCTCCACTCTAAAAGACTTTATGCTAATCACCCAGCTTTAGAAAAAGCACTTTTAAACCAGGGGACACTTTATCAAAATGTCACAATATTAATTGTTGTGTTTAACCCTATACTGCATGGTGTCTCATGCTTGCATATACAAATAGACGTGTTTTTTGTGGGTGCAAGAGATCCAGTCGGAAAGTTGACACAATCATTATGATTTCATAGTCCGCCCCTAGTGAAATAAATTTCTGTAGTATAATTTTTTTAGAGTTCACACTAAATATAATGAAAGTCCTTTCGTAGAGCAGTATGACGAACATGTATAAAATAGCCAGTGAATGTGCAAGTATGGGATGTCAACAACAATGATTTATATTTTATCTCGCAACGTTTCTTTGGCTACAGGAAAAAAGTCTGAAAAAAAAATTATTTCCTCATATCCCGTGGCATTGAGAACGTACGATCGTTATGACATTTTGCAATTCTTTTTAACGCAAATATATACTGCCGTAACTCCATATGGAACACATTTGGCACGCCATGCACTTCTGGGAGGAAATGTACTGTACAATATGCTGCCATGTATATTGTGTGAACAAATCTCAGCCTATGAGCTCATGCAGCCCAGCTTAGTTATGCAGAATTTAGGTATAGGTGGTGCGTCTTGAAAGGCTTCACAAAACACTGAGGTACTAGCAGTAGCTCCAGGCAGTGAAGTGTGATTTTTTAATAAAAACAGCAGGAAAAGAATGATGGAAGCTTGCAATGAAAATATATTTAACAAAGGCTGCATGTTCAAGCCTACTTTTCGACAAGTTGACTAGTCTTCTTCAAGCGTCAATGTTCTTCCCTTACATTTTATATAAATCGCATGCAACTTTGCGTACTTCAGTAAAACTTCTGATCCGCAAGAAACAGAAAATATACAGAATGAAGGGGAAAATTGAAATAATATGGTTTCATTTTCCTTGACGAAAACTACATGATAATTTTTTGACCCAGAGATGAGCGACCTTCGTGCAACCTGTGGTAAGGAATGAAAGCAGAACCTAAGAAAAATTAAGATACGCCACTAAAATGTCATCAGTTTTGTAGCTTTATTGTAGAAAAAAGGAAAATAGCTCTGCAGGAATGTGCTGAGTTCAATGTGACATCCGCCTTCGCCAGCGTTGCGGGCGTCAAGGTGTTATCGCAATGCTACTGCGGATAAGTATTGCCGAGCTGGTATTTCAATGGTTCATTTTTTGTTGAGTTTGTCGTGGGGACCTATATATCGATGAAATTCATTTTGAAAAGGTAGCTCTATTTTTCGCTATCGCTTGAAAGGTGTACGAAATGTTTAACTCAATAAAATCAGTCTTTTAGCTTGATCACTTGATCAGCCCAGAATAAACACCTGACGGGATAATACTCCCGATAAACTGATATGTTTGATTGAACATCCCAAAACCACCATATGATTATGAGAGACGCCATGGTTAAGCGCTCCGGAAATTTCGACCACCTGGGATTCTTTAACGTGCTTCTAAATCTGAGCACACCAGCCTACAGCATTTCCGCTTCCATCGGAAATGCAGCCGCCGCAGCTGGGAAATGATCCCATGACCTGCGGGTCAGCAGCCAAGTACCACAGCCACTCGACCACCGCGGCGGAGACCCGATAAGCCGTATTCCTTCATGAAGTCCCAGTGGTGAAATGCACGTACTTCTTTTAGATTTAACTGTACGCCCGAGGAACTCAACGTGCGCTCAAAAGAAGCCAAGGAAGAAGGTCGCTATATGATATCGGTTACGCATGGCACAAGTTGCCCAAACGAATCTCTCCTGTGAAAGAAGCTTGCACCCAATAATCAGTTGAATGCGCGAGATAGCGCACGTTCCAAAACGAATTCACAAAGGACCTCACTTCGATTCAGATCAAGCAAGTGGCAAGTTGCCATAACAAACCTCACCCATACGAAAGGCCTTCATCGAGCGTGTACGTCATAGCTGCCCCTGAAACTGTTTGCTCTACGATTGTGGTTGTGCTATCGCAGGTACAAATAGAGGTCAGAGCACGCCGAAATAGGGCAGAGCGATTCGATAAGCGTGCTTGTTTGTTTTTGGTTGGCGTATTTGGTTTTTTGGAACACTAGACTTCAGGCTTATCAGTGCTACAGAGTCACACACTCTTCAGATCTCGTCCTAGCGCCCGACGTATCAAGCGGACTGCCACCGACTATTTTGTGAGCGGAACTGTGGCAGCACTCACGTGGTGGGCTTCAGCCAATCTGGTTTTGTTTTATGTATAGTTGATCTCTGATAACTGTTCCTGTTTTAACGGGGTAGCGTTAGAGAGCTCGTGTCGCAGAAATTCCGCCGTCGGCGTCGGCGCTGTTGGTTGTGAGCGAAAAATAGTCTGTGCATGTGTGAGCGAAAAAGCAAACAGAGATTGCCGCAGGAGGCTGCTACTTGTCCACGCGTGCGCGCGCAGTCACATTGAAAAAGCCACACATTCGAAGAAAAAAAAGTGCTCAAGGTCACGAGGTGCGGGAGTTTCTTTGCCCCTACCGCCCCTCCCTGCTTAGCTTCCAGCGCTTTTCGTGGGGAGAAGAGAAGAGATACTGCAATTGCAACATGCGACAAACCTTTCTAACTCCACTAACTCTGGACGGATTCCTAAATATTTTGTGGCGTTGAATTCGTGAGGCAATAAGCTCTTCTAATGAATTCATTCAATGGTTACTTGAAAAAGTGTTCCAGGGCACCTTTAATGCGTTTTGTTCAACAGGCGTCACGACAAAAAAATTGCCCGCAGCTTCCCTCGGGGGAACACTGAGGAGGATGCGGAGCATATAATTGGTTAACGGGGTGTTAAAGTGCGACTTACTTGGGTCGATGGCTAAATTGGTTAACGTGGTTGTGAAATAAGGTGTTAAATTGCGACTTACTTGGGTCGATGGCTAAATTGGTTAACGTGGTTGTAGGAGGGGGTGTTAAATGAGTGAACACGTACACACGTATGCGAAAGGGCGGCGCTGGTCGAAGGGACGTCGATCATTGTGTTTGTGGATTCGTTGGAATTCATTTCACCGCGACCTTGGACGTCGACGCGCCGTACAAACCAACCGACGAGTGGCAACTGAGCGAGCGAGCGCCGACCTTGAGTAATATACAGCGCGATGGCGCATGCACTGTCAGCTGTCGAATGTTCGAGAAGGGGGAGAAGCGCAACGGCGCATGCGCGCGCGTCAGCTGCCGATGTTCTCGAAGCGCGACGGCGCATGCGCGCGCGTCTGCTGCCGATGTTCTCGAAGCGTGACGGTGCATGCGCGCTACATTATACAGCTAGCGAATGTTCGTGAAGAGGAGAAGCGCATGCGGTGTGTAGAGGAGGAAGGGTGCACAGATGGTGGAGGAGTGAAGCGCTCGCGGTGTGTAGAGGAGGAAGGGATGCACAGATGGCGGAAGAAGGAGGAGGAAGCTTGCGGACGGCGCCGCACTACAAGCCTCGAGTATTAGATGCTCCGCATCTAAAACGAGTCCGTTCGGCGATTTGTAGGCGCATTTGGGAAGCCACAAGTTACATCGAAAAAGGCTGGGATAGTGCAGCCATCACCGCTAAAAAAACACAGGAACTTTCAAACAGCTCTAAACATGGATCACTATGTCCATCTGGCGGAAAGCATATCATGCCTTTCCAGAGGCATTGATCAAGCAAACAGCAAACGCTAGATAACGTGCTGCTGTCTGTCATCCTTTATGAGACTCTTTATGACCTCCGAGATGGCGAGCGCGCAATGTGTATCTTCGAGGCCATGTGACTTTTGCTTTGCATCAAAAACCTGCTTGTACCATTCGCACACGTGCGCTGACACGATCTACTGTGTGCGTGTGTGTGCGTGTGCGTCCATGCGTGTGTGTGTATGTAACAAAACATTATAATAAGTGCGCCCTTAGCGGTTGAAGGGTGCAGTAGGGGCCGGATTTCGCTATCGCGTTCCACTCTTGAGGCGAAGTTTAAGGGTGCCCCAATTTTTGGTTTAATGATACCTCAATTGTATACATTATTGACTTTACTGGGCTAAATGAGACATCATCACGAGCCACTTTCTACAAATAAAACGCACACTTTTACGTCGCAAAACTGCGATATCATTGTGAATGACGGCGTAAAGGAGCACTCCGTAAATTTGGACCATCTTGTTAAGGTGCACTGAAATCAAATAGTACATGGATCTCTTACCACTTTATCTCTATCGAAATATGGCCGCCACGGCTGGGATCGAACCCACAACCTCCGGGTCAACAGCCAAACACCGTGGTCACTGTTCCACCGAGGTGGACTGCGGCACGCTTTAAAGACCCCCATTTGTCCGCTCTATTGGCCGCGAGATCAAGCCCAGTCATCGCCTGGCGGCAACTGGCCGAAGAGGCGAAGTGTGGATTGCTTTTTGCATCGTTTGCTAGCCACGTCATGTTTCTAGCGCGTACGTCATGCACGTTCTCAAAGTGCGGTTTGTTCGGTCATGTCAGCGTGAGTGCAACTGTTTCGACGTACGCCTGAAACGACGTACGCAAGAATTCGGTCTTGCTCGGCTGCTAATGCCTTGTAATAAGATCGGTGAGTGCAACTTTCCAGAGTGATGTTTACTGTCGTCTTACCCTCCAGTCATCGGAATAATTTCAGAGTGGGTGCCACATTCTGTTTCAAGCACATGGAAAAATGCTGCTAGCATCCTCCCAAAAATTAGCACTATTAAATGGTGTGTTAATGCAGCGTTTTATAGTGACTTGATTGTTAAAAAAATAAGGCTCTAGGCCATGTATTTGTGCGCTGTTGTTAGGTGTAACACTATGGCACTGTACTTTATCGATCATGCGAGAAGCCTTTGTTGTGTTTATTTATCTGGCTGTGGTACCACTACATTAAAGAATATTTGCAGCATATCCACGGAGTGAATGATGGAGAGTGGGGCGAAGCATTCGTCCGCCATTCGTTCCTGCTTCCGTCCGTCCATGCGTCTGTCTGCGTGACCGTTCATGCGTCCATCTGCCCTTTCGTGCGTTCGTCCATGCATCCACCCCTGCGTCCGTTCATGCGTCCATCCATGCATCTGTCTGTGTGTTCGTTTGTCCATCTATTCACCACTCCAAGTACCACCATCTCGTATCCTTTCATCATATATTCCCCATATAGAAGCACCGCCATCCAGCGGACAGTCCAAGGACTAAACGAGAGGTGGCACATGCACACTTTCTTACGGCTTGCGCTTCGTGTTTACTTCCCACCTTTAACCACCTTGACTTCATGGTATATACTAGTTCACTGTATTCATGGAACTGCGGCCCAACGCTCGTTAAACCTTTCTAAAACCAAGAAGGTTACGCCCAGCGAGTATAACGTAGCAACCTTTTCCTGTCAGATAGTGCTCAATGTACATGCCAATGGCTGCTAATCTACTTCCCACTTTTAACCACCTCGACTTCATGGTATACACTATTTCATTGTATTCATGGCTCTGTGGCTCAACGCTCGCCAAACCTTTCTAAAACTAAGGAGGTTACACCCAGCGAGTATAACGTAGCAACCATTTCTTGTCAGATAGTGCTCGATGTACAGCCAATAGCTGCTATTGAGGATCGCAGCGTGCGCGTTAACTAAAAGCCGAATGCTCCTGTTTCTCATCTCTTCTTAGCAGCCATTGGCATGTACATTGAGAACTATCTTTTATTGTGCAACCACGCACGAAAAAAATCTCTTACCGGCCCCACCTTGGAGTTGAAATTGTTATACTTGTTACATACGACAACGGCTACGAGGGACGAACGGGTGCCGTAATAAGGAGCTTCGCTCCTTATATAACTATCAATCAAAGTGTGACACATCCGTACTTAAACTGTACTGGAAAAGAGTTACCGTGTGCAACCATGTGCACAGATTCAAGAACGCTTTAAAGAGCCTAGATATTGAAAACTTTACAGATGGCATGCCTTTTATATGATGTATAATTTCACGGACAATTTCATCTTTTTTTAACTGTCTTCAGCGTTTGTCTGGCACTGTTACCCTTACAAAAATCCTATATATGGACTTATATAAAAATCCCCATATATGGCTACATCAGGAATTGGGCATATCTGGCCCATATATGGAATCCCCATATATGGGCCGTATATAACCTGATATGTCCAAATCATGATATAGCCATATATGGGCCTTATATCCCCATATATGGGTGTTGCTGTATATGGCCATATATGGCTATATATAGAAGCATCCATATAAGGTCTTATATGGATGCTTTCATATATGGCCTTATATGGATACCTTTATATAAAGCCATTCAAATGATTCATCTATATTAGTTCAGCTTGTGTCACTGGCAAAAAATATAGCTGCTCAAATCATTCTTCAGCTAGAAATATACCTGTTTGTTGAAAGGTCTGCATGCAGTCACTATCATCTCCAAAACAAAGGCAGTACATACCCCCTGAACATTTTTGTTCAATTAAGTTATCCTCAATATATCTCAAGTTATTCTCAACAACTATTTGCTAGAATGTAACTTGGCATCATATCTAAAGCTTGTGGTGGGCACATGTCCCTGTTAGTCCACTTTTCCTGAAGAGATACATTCTTTGTGCTTAAATATATTGCTTACTTTTCGACACTTTTTTATTTATCTATTTATTTCATTACCCACAGCAGCAATTGGCATTACATTGAGGGAGCATTTACGAAAAGTAGAATACAAAAAATACATGGCCAAACAAATAATCAAAATCACCCGAATCACAATCTGCAAGAGAAATTCATATATAAATCGGAACATGTTCTAACATATAAATCGAAAAAATTCTAACATGAAATAAAACAAATATTTGGGAGTGTAGAGGCAATGCTAGAAGGCAGCTGGTTCCATCTTGTAATTTTTTTTTTGTAAAAAATCATTTCGAAACACGTCAGTCTTGCATGCGATTATTCTTATCTTGAACCTATGGTCAACACGGTCTGAGACATAGTACGGTGCAAGTAAATATTCCGCTTTATCGATTCCGACTTGACAAAAATAAATAGCATAAAAGAACCCAATTTGAGTTTCGTAAAGATATCTTTCACATTGTGTTATGTTTAAAACTTTTCTCGTGTGTCAATGGAGCGTCCATAGTCAGTCAAAACGAAATATTGACTTGCTATTGACCGTATGAACTGCGTGTGCATTGAATAACTTAAATGAGTTGATAATCAACTTTTAAGGAGTTCGGTCGAAAGTGATTGGTATGCAAGCTTGTTATGTACAAGTATTGTGACTAATGACCTATAGAACGACTGCTAAAACTGGTATCTATAGGTCTCTGTGTGCGTGGGAACGGAGGAATTTAACAATATTTCTTGCCAACGGGACACTAAAAATGTACTTTGTAAACGTAATTCACTTTCCATTTTGCCAATAATGCATCATTAATGTAACAGTGGTAAAGAGCTTATTCTGCGAAAATTCCGGTGTAGGCATCGGTGGCTCTCCGTGAAAAATCGTCTTGTCAATGATCGAAGATTGAGAGAATGCAAATGAAACAAATATAAATTTTCGGATATGAGTGATGATCGAAATCATGCAGGCAATTTGCATGGCATGCAAGTTCTCTACCACACAACTTTGCTTCTGCTTGGAAATAAAGCTATAATAACTTCCTCTTGTTGTAAATGCAAGGAAAATAACTGTCATGCTTAACAAATACATGTATCCTGCATACAGGTTTCACAACACAACATTTAGTATCGCAGCTATATTGCATGATACAAGCGTGCATTGTCATCAAGCATCACAACACGTTATTACCAACGTGACTTCGCGGTCTAAAGACAGCCAACCATTACAAAAGGCACACTGTTTACTGCACGTATTCCCTCACGACCGCGTAGTGGGTGCATAAAGTTCTAAAACATTTTACACACATTATATTGAGAAGCACGTTCTGCTGGGCGAGTTGGTGCTTCATCTTAACTTAGTTGCGCGAAAAAATTTGAAGTGTGAAAGGAAGACACCTGGACACAGCGCACACTAACAACTGAAACTTCATTGGAGAAAACAGACATATGTATGCGGTTACGACAACACGTGAGGTGGAAAAAAATGATTAGATGAGCAGACATCTGATCATTTTCTTTCACAGTGTGGACATCGTGTGATGGACGGCACTGCGCTGTCATGTGGGAAGTATTATTTAGAATTTATTTATATAATTGTAGATCACAAAGCTTCTCTAAAGGAATGAACAACCATTCTCTAACCAATCATCATATTGTTGAGAGTGTGGCTGCGCGCCCTTGTTTGGAATACGGTAGTTAAAGCTAGATTTAGTGACACGGTATAGCGCGGGAAATCGGAGAGGCGTATTTCATAAACAAAGCTGGGGATTCATGTGTCACGTAACTCTCACTTATGTTGCTTGCTACTAAGGTAGCTTTCCTGGAAGCGCATCATTTATACAATCTGTCTGCTCATCTAATTCTTTTCTTTCACCGCACGTGTTCTTGTAACCGCATATATACGTATGTCTGTTTTCTCCAACAATGTTTCAGCTGTCAGTGTGTGCTGCATCTAGGTGTGTTCCTTTTGTATTTTATTTTTTCGCGCAACTCAGTAATTACATAATATTTCTTGTTCTTTGAACTGTGTTACCCGTTTTTTACACAAAATGCAGCCATGTGCGAAACCTTCATTGAGACACTTTCACCCTTCTCAATTATGCAGTACTATTCCACAATTAAATTTGTTCAAGTAGCATCATGCAATAAAGAGTACACACAAAGTGATTGAATTACACACAAGAAACATGATCGATACTGCTATCACGTTCAACTGTGAAAAACGGAGCTTAACGGTCCCCCAGTTTTTTCACACAGTAGCAAGTTCTAATGCATCATACCATTTTATTTGTCGGCTTGCGTAAAAATATCTACAGTGCTCACGGATTAAAACGTGACATCACATTATTTTGTGTAACTATGTATGCGGGTATGCGCACTTCCTCAAGATAACCACGCGATGTTGCGACATCAGTAACGATAATGTCGCCTGTGATGTACGCATTCCAGTCAAATTTACACTTATATCACCCTGATTGTAGATGGCGGAAACGAAATCACGGGCTATTCTTAAGTTTTTCCATTTGGATTCGTGACATTGCACCCTGTTTTGAAGAATCAAACTAGCAACAAAATTTTAACTGCGTGTTCTTGTCAAAACACACGTAAATATAAAAACAAGTGTAACGTAGACGAAGAAAGATAAATT
The DNA here is from genome assembly GCF_013339725.1 of Rhipicephalus microplus. NCBI lineage: Eukaryota > Metazoa > Arthropoda > Arachnida > Ixodida > Ixodidae > Rhipicephalus > Rhipicephalus microplus. The sequence goes on along the minus strand of NC_051174.1, from coordinate 70,565,263 downwards.
CAAACGCAAGACAAAATCAAACGTGGGCTCATAAATCTCATGACACCCTTGGAGTTGGAGATATGCAACTCTTTTTCATTTGTAATTGCGCAAGTTGTAATTTATCCTTGTGAAACGGGTTGTTGGACAAGCAGGAGTTGACTAGGCGAAGGAGAGCTTTATTTTGCGCAAGGGCTAACTGAACGCAAGCCGGCGATCACAGCAAGTCTTCTTCCTTTTCTATACTCGAGCTCCATGCCCACTGCCCTTGTTACAATCACCCCCGGCCGATGAGGGAGCCATCCTGGCGACCTAAGGACAGGTGTACACAGAAGAGTCATGGTATGGCTTGAGCCGAGAGATGTGTACGATTTCTTTTCCCCGACGGCGCTTGTCCGGAGATGCATCCAGCGGCTCGACAAGGTAGTTGGCAGGGGATGTTTGGCGTACAACTCGATAAGGGCCATGGTACCTGGACGAAAGCTTGTGGGAGAGTCCTGGAGGAGTAGAAAGAATCCATAACCACACCAGTGAGTTCGGAGCAAAGCTCATATGCGTGGTTGACGCGTCGTGGCGATGTTTTTGGCGCGTCTGGTCATGTGACGTGAACGCACGAGCAAGCTTACGACATTCTTCAGCGTGTGCTGCTGCTCGAGAAACGGTAGTCATCTCTGAAGGGTCCGGTCGAAAAGGAAGAATGGTGTCCATTGTTGATGATGGCTCGCGTCCATAAAGAAGGAAGAAAGGCGAAAATCCAGTGGCGCTTTGCGTTGCAGTGTTGTAAGCATACGTCACAAAAGGAAGTATGCTATCCCCATTTGACTGGTCGGATGAAGCGTACTTGGCCAGCATATCCCCAAGTGTACGATTAAAACGCTCTGTCATCCCATTAGTTTGCGGGTGATAGGCTGCGGTAGTGCGGTGTATGATGCGACACTCGCTCAACAACGCTTTGATGGCATCGGAGAGAAAAACGCGGCCGCGGTCGCTTAGTAACTCCCGAGGTGCTCCATGCCTTAAAACCAGGTTTTGCAGTATAAAACACGCAACGTCTTTTGCGGTAGCAGAAGGTAACGCAGCTGTTTCAGCGTACCGCGTTAGGTGGTCGATAGCGACAATGACCCAGCGGTTGCTACTCGAAGTATAGGGAAGCGGACCGTAAAGGTCGATTCCGACACGATCCAAAGCTCGTGCTGGACATGGCAACGGCTGCAAGGGACCTGTGGCATGTTGAGTGGGCATTTTGCGTCGCTGGCACGTAAGGCAAGACCTTACGTAACGGCGAACGAAACGGTACATACCGCACCAGTAGTACCGCAGTTGCAAGCGGGTGTATGTTTTTAACACACCAGCGTGGCCACATTGCGGATCATCGTGGAACGTGGCACAGATGTCAGAGCGCAGATGTCGGGGGATGACGAGCAACCACTTACGGCCGACCGAGCTGTAGTTCCGGCGGTAAAGCAGGTTATCCCGAATAGCGAAGTGTCCTGCTTGACGGCGAAGCGTCCTGGAAACTGGAGCGGGCGTCCGGTTTGAGAGAAAGTCCAAAAGAGAAGAAATCCAAGCATCTTTGCGTTGCTCGGAAGGCATGTTCGAAATGCTGATGGCCAAGGCAGCACTAGTGGAGATAGGCGAGCCGACAGGCTCTGAAGCCAATGGCGAACGTGACAGGGCATCGGCGTCGGAATGCTTCCGGCCAGAACGGTAGATAACACGGATATCAAACTCCTGTAACCGCAATGCCCAACGAGCGAGCCGACCATTAGGATCTTTTAGTGAAGATAACCAGCAAAGCGCATGGTGGTCTGTTACAATATCAAACGGACATCCATATAAATAAGGCCGAAATTTTCCGATTGCCCAAATAATGGCGAGGCACTCCTTTTCAGTTACACTGTAATTCTTCTCGGCTTTACTGAGGGTGCGGCTGGCATAGGCAACGACGTACTCGTCAAAGCCCTCCTTGCGTTGGGCCAGTATGGCCCCTAGCCCGACACCACTAGCGTCCGTATGAAGCTCTGTTGGAGCAGACGGATCGAAATGTCGGAGTATGGGAGGCGTGGTGAGGAGCCGTCGGAGTTCCTGAAATGCATCATCACACGCCTGCGACCACGCTGACAAATCAGAACTTCCGGCAAGAATATTGGTCAAGGGGGCGATAATGGAGGCGAAATTGCGGACGTAGCGCTGGAAGTAAGAACATAGGCCGATGAAGCTTCGAAGCTCTTTGATGGTGGTTGGCTTTGGGAACGCCGCGACTGCATTAAGTTTCGTAGGTTCCGGGAGAATGCCGTCCTTAGAAACCACATGGCCGAGAATTACAAGCTTGCGAGCGCCGAAGTGGCATTTCTTCAAGTTAAGTTGAAGTCTCGCCGTGGAAAGGCACGTAAGAACTTGCTCGAGGCGGTTGAGGTGGGTCGCAAAGTCGCTTGAAAATACCACAATGTCATCCAAATAACAGAGGCACGTTTTCCATTTCAGACCTCACAAGACAGTATCTATCATCCTTTCGAAAGTGGCAGGCGCATTGCAGAGGCCAAAGGGCATAACGGTGAATTCATATAGTCCGTCCGGTGTTACAAAGGCTGTCTTCGGGCGGTCACCCTCTGCCATGGGCACCTGCCAGTAGCCGGAGCGTAAATCTAACGAACAAAAGAACTCTGCTCCTTGTAGGCAGTCCAAAGCATCATCGATGCGCGGCAGAGGGTATACGTCTTTGCGTGTTATCTTGTTGAGTCGGCGGTAGTCAATGCAGAACCGGATGGATCCGTCTTTTTTCTTGACGAGAACAACCGGTGAAGCCCAGGGACTGTTGGAGGGCTCGATGATGCCACGTTTCAACATGTCGTCCACTTGTTCGTCGATGACACGGCGTTCAGCAGATGACACACGGTACGGACGTTGCCTTAGCGGGGCTTGTTGACCGGTGTCAATACGGTGAACGACCGCAGAGGTTCGGCTTAAGCCTGACTGGTCACGATCGAATGAAGAACGAAAGCGGAGAAGAAGATTTATAATCTCTACGCGCTGAGTTGGTGCGAGCTCAGAGTCGATGGCATTCGAGAATACGTCCAGAGCATCATTAGGCGCGTTGGTAGGAGTGACAGCACAAATTGGGAGCGAAACCGTTGAATCGGGTATAGTAGCCGGAAGAATGCACTCGCAAGGTTCGTAGCTTCCCAGGCATTCTCCACGTAGTAGGGATGACGGGCTGTCCGAGGGATTGCACACATAAATGGCAGCGTGACCATTGCGAAAAATGACGACGGCAAACGGAAGCATGATATTTCGACGGCACGCAGATGGGACCAATGGCATAAACAACACAGGCGATTTCGGAGGGGAGGCACATGACACCGAGACAACAACAGCTGAGAAAGGCGCAATGTCAACGTCAGAAGCAGCAAACACTCTACACGAAGCACCATCGTCGGGGTCATAGCACGGCACAGATAACGCGAGTTCAGAACGAGCACAGTCGACCAAAGCAGAATTTGACGAAAGAAAGTCCCACCCAAGGATAACGTCATGCGAAGAACGGAATAAAACTACAAATGTGACGACGTACATCGCACCTTGAATGACGACTCGTGCAGTGCACAAAGCTGAAGGCTGAATATGATGGGACGTAGCTGTCTGCAAAGATAGGTCGGTAAGTTGTGTGGTCACTTTCTTCAAGTTTCGGCACAGTTTCTCGCTAATTACAGATACGGCAGCTCCAGTGTCGACAAGTCCGTGCACCTTAATGCCATCAATATAGAGTTCGATTGCGTTCGGGGGACAGCAGTTAGGTCTTGAAATTTTCGCTGCCAACGCAGTTCTTGCTTCCGGAACTGCGCCCGTCAGTTTTCCTCTCGCGGTGGGCTGTTGCGACGTAACATCGGAGAAATAGATCGACGACGAGGAGAATGTGAACGACTGGAGCCTGATGGTCGGCGACCGGGACGTACGTCTAGAGGTGGATCGGCAGGAACGGGATATCGCGGCTGAGTGGGCATGGTGGGCATGTAATGTGAGGCCCCTGCAATGTCGTGAGAAGGGAAGCGGCGACGACGGCAGTGACGAGCTACGTGGCCTGGGATGCCACATGAAAAACATATCGGCCGATTATCCGGAGTGCGCCATTGGCTGACGATAGGGGCACTGTTCGCTGAATAAGGTACCGTAAATGGTCGTGCAGGCGGCGGCGTCATATAAACGTTCTGACCTGTTTCATATACAGCCGGAGACGGGACGGTCAGCGAGCGGAAAGGTGGCGTCGACGAATAAACGCGGCGAGTAGCTTCGTAGATGGTAGGAGACGCTGGCGCACGTGGCCGAGCAACTGCGGCTGCATACGTTAGTGGTGCGGTAACAGTTGGTGGAGCCTGGGCTGGCGGCAATGCTTCGGCAACTTCCGATTGAATGACCTGGCGAAGCGAATTGTCAAGGGTGCCATCGGCTCGGTAGTTCTTGTGACTATTGATAGCTGCCGGGCGACCTCCTCACGTATGAATTGCTTTATGGCTGGCGTCAACGCAGAGTGGTCGGCGGTGTCATGGCGATAGTCGAGGGATGAGATGTCCGCGGTGTCTTGAGCAGCGCAACGTGTAGAAGCGCGCTGCCTACGCAGCTCATCATAGCTTTGGCAGAGCTGAATCACCTCGGCGACCGTCTGGGGACTCTTCGCAGCCAGCATTTGGAAGGCACCGTCGTCGATTCCTTTCATGATGTTCTTGATCTTGCCTGCCTCGTCCAGAGTCGAATCGACGAGCTTGCAGAGAAATAGCACATCTTCGATGTAGCTTGTGAAAGTTTCATCTGCTCTCTGTACTCTGCCTCGCAAGCGCTGTTGAGCACGAAGGCGGCGGACAGCAGGACGGCCAAAGACTTCCGCGAGGGTTTTCGCCAATTCCGACCAGGTACTGAAATCACTTTGATGATTTCTGTACCATAGTTTTGCCACGTTGGTCAGGTAAAAACTCACATTTGTGAGTTTATCGGCTGCGTTCCACTTATTGACGGCGCTCGCCAGTTCATACTCGGCAATCCAGTTGTCCACATCTTGGTCCTCTGTGCCACCAAATATGGGGGGGGGGGGGGGGGGTCGCGCTGCCGGAGAGTGCCAGCGCAGAAGACAGGCACAGGTGCGAGATCTGGAGTAGCAGCATGAGATGGGCCCGGATCAGTCATTGTAGGAGGTCGTTGGAGTGTGCGGCTGCGAAGTTCCAGGGTGAGGACCAGATGTACCCAGCACTTCCACCACTTGAAACGGGTTGTTGGACAAGCAGGAGTTGACTAGGCGAAGGAGAGCTTTATTTTGCGCAAGGGCTAACTGAACGCAAGCCGGCGATCACAGCAAGTCTTCTTTCTTTTCTATACTCGAGCTCCATGCCCACTGCCTTTGTTACACTTGTTTTTTCCTCAAGCGTTAAATTGAGAAAAATACAACACAAGTATATTTACATCAATATACTTATGAAAAGTACAATGACAAAAAACCAACATTTTCCTGACGTAGATTTTTTGATTAAATAGAGCACTGTCTGGTTCAAGTGAAAAAAAAAGAAAGTGTTGTCATATCGCTTAAACGAAACAGCCTAATGACGTAACCACGATTAGCATAAAGTTAATTACTCAGCAAGCATGCAATGTAGTATGTTTTCGAGTTATCATAATATTTATGAATAACGTGCGAAGGTAATGAAAATGATGAACTTACCTTAACATTTAACCGAGACTTGTCTTTAAAGGAGCCTGTTAATCCTGATAACCTATTCACACCTTAAAGCCACCACGTCCATTCGTACTGCTTTAGGAAGAATTTCTGAAGGAACGCTTGCCCGCAAGCGTGGGTATCCATTTTCTTCTCGCACGAAAAGTTGACGATCGCCAATCCAGCAGCGTACAGACGCACACGCACACAAAAACACTTCCACGTCCGTCCACAATTTCGCCACGTACAGCGAAGTAGATTCCTGAGAGCTGCGCGATTATCTTGTGTAAATTGGAGCAGTAGTTGAACACGAAATAAGAGCAAAAGGAATGAAAATTAACAAACTCGATCAGCACGGCACCCATGACTCCGGCGAGCAAAAAAAAAACAACAATGACGCGGACGGATACAGTGCACGCCGGCTTGACAATGAATATTGCAATGGACACTACATTACTCCTTGAGATCAATGATTTACGCACTTTTCACTAGAACTAAATTTTCCTGAGCTTATTGGCGAACGACGTTTCATTATTGACGCAATGTTATTACCATACGACGGAATGTCTGTGCAAACTATTTTCTTCGTCGTTACTTGAAATGGGCCGCGGCACTCTCTTTCCTGCTCTGTCCACGGACTGGTGTAAGCCACGGCAGGGCTTCACGGTGCCTACGTGCGCTCCTTCGAACAACTTTCTCCGAATTGTCCACCCATCCGATGGGCACCCTTTTTTGTATTTTTTTTACTGTGCGCACCCCTTGCAACCTAGCAGTCAGGCGAGTTTTTTCGTACAATGGACTTCAACTTCCTTCCGCGGGCCCAGAAAGCTGCACGTGCAAGTCCTTTGAGACAGGCATTCCGCGGAGCTGAAATCCCTGCTTGGTGTACGCTGGCTACGAAGACTCGTTTCAGCCGAATTATCATCTTATTTCGCAAGCATTTATAATGATAATAATAATATTCAATCAACCAATAATCAATCAATCATTTTTTAACCTACCCAAGAACAACCATAGGGTCTTTCATGCTGGCGCGCGCGAAAAGAAAACAAAAACAAACAATACATTACAGACTGTCCACAGAAATGCAAATCAATAAAAAGAGCAAAGACGAGCAGTCGAAAAGAAATCAGCGCACAATGAAAACAACAAATAAAAGAGTAGATATTCATGGAATGGGACTGAAAAATAATGTAGAATATACATAGCCGTGCCGAAGGCTTCCTGAAAGACGGAAAAGGGAAGAATCTGTGCATGTACAAAGCTACGTTAGGACAGGGCAGCCCTCACTGACAAAAAGAAAATGAATGTAGACTATGAAAAACATAACGAATTAAGAAAGTTGACGTTAGATGGACTCAGTATTCTGTAAATTATAGAGCGTTGAAAGAAGGTGGCAGGTACATGCAACGGTCGATTCTCTCTCGATAACTTACGCGGAGTTTCAAAATTATTACAACCGAGTAGGGCAGAATATCTCACCCTGAACTAGCTTGTAAAGAAATAACAGCTCAGCGCGATTTTGCCGGCCGTTAACTGATGGCAAATATAATATTCTAGCAGTGTTGAAAGGATTCTAGTGAAACGATGAGGGTAAATGCTTATGAAATTTTTCTGGACTCACTCAGTGGCGCTACTGCTGGATTTAGCAGGGCCATTCCAAATCAAATATGCATAGGTACTCAAGTTGACGACGACATATCGTGGTGTACACTTTGTAGAAGGCTGTAGGAGAACCGGGTTCTCGCGAGATGTTGAGCCAACAGGAAGAGAATGAAGGCCTCGCATGGCAGCACATTTATTGCAAGTAGAAAAAATTCAGCATGCTATCAAAAAGAACACCAAGATAACTGATCTCATAAAACTTACATAACGACACAGTATGACAGCATATGAATTCGCTGTTGGACGTTTTGCGAAATACAACAACAACAACATTAATAATAATAATAATATTAATCATAATAATAATACTAATAATAAACTCATATCATTCTGACATGTCCAAAAATATCTAGCCACATTGAATGAAATGCCAGTGTCCGGGTGCCCATGAATCTCTATACGCGAGTGTACACATGTCAGTTTGGTGGGTATGTACCGGCATATATATCTTATGAGTGCACTACCGTGTTGGTGTTGAAAGGATATGTTCGCAAGCAGTTTGAATCGTTACGCGCCTGCACAGCAAGGGGCTGTTTACATAATGTAGAGTTTGGCTTAGGTATCACGCCAGCCTGCAAAAAATGTGTCATACTAATTGTATTCACAAGGCAATGTTTAGGCTAATCCTGATGATGGCACGTGTGCTTTAGTGACCTCGACCAAGTAATGACACACCGACACAAAATAGAAGTTTTGTGATTTCGGCAGCCTACGTTAAATGTTGCTATAAAGCTTCAGTATTTCATTACATTGTCCATTAAATATGTATCACATGTGAGTCAGCTGCACCTTTTTTAACGTACATGTCTATGACGTGAGATTTATTTGACGCTTGCAAACATTACACTAAATTAATTGTTCACTTGTGCAATCATAAAATTTTCGATAAATTTACTATGTGCACAGCCAGGAACATTATACGTAGCCAAAGGAAACGCAAGATGTATTTTTGCAATAAATTAGTACAACTTCCATCTTGAATGTAATCATAATGGTGCCTGGAAGTTTCATTCACGTAAGTTCTTTTTGTTTTTGAAAATACTCCCTTAAACATTGCACTGCGCATGCAATTATAGTAAATGGCTGCTGAAAGCAATCGCAGATGAGGGGTCAACAGGATTAATAGAAATCTTGTTATATGAAGGGAGCATATAGCCATCAAAACTTTCAAATAATCAGGAATTTTGTCCACCGATGTGGAAGCTAAAATCGCATTGAAGTTACTATTTCTTGCTGCCACTTCAAACAATGCATTAATGTGAACAATATAAGTTGCATGCATTTTGTCTTTACATAATACTATATAGAACTGCTCTATAATAATAGCGAGGTTCGGAAGCTTCAATACGTTTTGTGACTTTACACGATTCCTTCCTCGTAAAACATGTCTGCTCTTGTATACATTATTTACGTCGTATTAATTGCAACCTATTGTTTCAAACCTAAATGCCATGAAAAATGTACGAGTTAAATTACACGAATGCATGCATATATGCATTCAACTGAGTTGCAACTATCACGTACACAAAGCTGACCTGAAATTTCGGTTTTTTTTTGCATGGCAGAAACAACATATATATTTAATACTCCTATTGTTATGAAAAATAAGCTGGTCATCTTTGTGTACAAATTGTTATATATTACAATTCGCATAAAAGTGTGATCCCGGTGCTAAATATATACGTGGTTCATCCCAAATAAGAGAGCACTTCTACATATAAGGATCCACTTGATATGTTATATATGGTGTGGCCGTGCCTTATTTGGCCGGATTTGACTCCTTATATGGGCCAACCGCGTCATATATGGCCGTATATAACCCCATACATGAACCGACTCCGCCAGATATACATCCATATATGCTTATATGTGGCCACATATGCTGCCATATATGCCTATATATGGCCACATATGCTGCCATATATGCTTATATATGGCCAGATATAACTTATATATGGGCCATGTATGGCGTTTCCGTAAGGGTAGTGACCGACGGAAGACAGTGGTCATTTTTTCGTCTGAAAAAAAACATGCTTTTCCCATTAACAAGGCCTTTGTTGTAGCACTGTGATGCACGTAATCCGTAGATGAAAGCTTTCTGTTGAACTCCGATATGAGACTTTTACATTTTTACTGGTGCAGGAACATGTGCGTACACGTGGTGAACGCAGTGTAGCGCAAGGCGCCGTCAGACATGGAGTTTTCTTGAATAGACCTAACTAATCTCCCACATTTCATGGTTAACAGAATGAGAGAAAAAAATTAGCTTGAATCTACATGTTGCACTGTAAATGCCATCGAAAGACGATAGTCTTGCGTCTGGTGAAAGTGAACAAAACGTTTATTTGATGTTCTGAGCAAGAAAATCGGTGAATGGTATTCTGCGGGCGCTGCGGTAGAGTGCCTAGAGCGTATGGCGAAGGCGAACGAGCGCATCTAGGCACGTTAGACACAAGTTCCATCTGGCAGTTATCTTCGAAAACGAAGGCGTGCAGCCCGCGGAGAAGGATGCGCGCCAGTTTTGGGGGTGATAAGGTGTAGAACGCAAAGCCGCGGGCAGGTGCCACCACCGTGACGTCGTAGCAAAGCGTTGGAAACATCTTTTGGAGCATCACGTTGCACTGTCAGCGCAGCGGGATTAAACGCTACATTCCTTAGAGTTACTTGTGTGTGCCTCCTCTAGTATAAAGGCAGACATAGAAAACATCGAAGCGTTGTTTTGGTGCCTCATATAGGCGCTATATTTGCTTTTTAATTGACAATCGCACAACTATGAACACTATATCTTGAGCAATATTGGTGGGCGCTGCGGATGGGCTTGGCCATTTGATTCTGTTTGAGGTATCGTTAGGGCGGATAAACAGACAAATGTACAGACATGCGGGCAGACAGACAGACAGACAGACAAACAACTTTTTTCCGTTGAAGGTCCCCAAGAAAGTCTATCGTCTTTAAAAAAAATTCATATGCGTATAAGGTGCGAACGGTGGTACTGAACTAATCGTACAGATATGCCGGCTTTCTACGATCTTTATTTTTTTTTTCTAGTATGCAGATGACAAAGATGTAAATAGGTAGTTCCCTCACGCTACAGCCATGCGTTGCAGGTGGAACACAGTCTAAGGGCATATAAACAACACATAAAACACGTGATTTAGTGCAAAAGTGTGAAGAGAGACACCCAGGACGGCCCTTCCTATGAAAGACAGAATGCGCTTCACTCGCAAGTAATGTTTACGCTGCATAGACGTCGTGCACCGATTCAGTAGAAACGAGCGTATGTTAGCAGTAATCTGTCGTCAATGCATTTTATTTACCAGCAAACGGCTCAGACCGTACGCAACGAAGAGCCGGTGCGTGTACTTGTATACGCGCCACCGATCGCCTATTCAGACTTGCGCGGGGATGGTGCTGCCACCTATAGCCCGACCTCATCGCGAATAGTAGACTGTAGCGTGGAACTGAGCGTCGAACTGGGCGCCGACCTTTACGCCGAGCTAGAATGCCTCGATGCGTGTGTTCCCGTTCAGAGTGCGGCCATTCTTTGAATGGGTCGACGCCGCCTCTCCGTGCGTGTCCGCCATGTTTTGGCTCACGCTGTACGCGGTGCCTACTGCCTTGTCGGCCGTCTGATTCGTCACAAGTCCCGCAAAACGACTGCATGATGCGTGCCACACAAGGAACAAACCACTCTTGAAATGGATGGAAAGTGTTTTCCCTCCAAAGCAATGCTAAAGGAAAAAAAAAGTTTTATTGACAGTAAGAATAAAGTGACGAGTGGCAGCTGACGAATGTTTCTCGTGTGTGCAGCGTAAATATTTCAAGCTTTGTTACTGTATTATATCACCTTTTTTTGGCCGCGTCGGGAACCCCGGGCCAATTTTCGAAACGGCGTGCAGAATACTATTAACACAGTCACAGATTAAACTATTACAAGTTTTGTGCTTGGTTTTGGCTTTTTGTTTGCCACCCCAAACGGTTCATTGGGGTAGGATTCGTTTTCATGAATTTCGTGTCATTTTCATGGTCACGGACATCTCCTTTCGTTTTATCCGTGAATGTATGAATATAAAATTGTCGCCTCTAAAATTAACTGCAATAATTTACTCCGAGTTGTGTGTTCTTGCGGAGGGAGAACTACAAATAAAAAATTCGGTGTTCATGCTCACATTGCTCCCGATATAACGTTTTGATTGCATATATCGGCTCCCGATAACTTGCACGCCACTTCAGTGCTTCAAGCCGCACACATCCCTTCAGTAATATACATACACTGACTCATTATTTCATTTAATATTTCATTTAAGTTTATTACCCCTCCGTATGTTGTGTTTTGAGATATGTGTTTCTGTGCTAATAAAGTTAGTTATAAAACCAGCGTGGGTGTTCGTATCTCTTCTTTACCTCTGCTCTTGTTTTATGTCGCTAAATTCACTTAACATGTTTCGAAGGACAGTCTACCACTAAGAAAAAAATTCTGATTGAGGAGCAAATGAGACCGTTCATCGTCTCGGTGGCAACGAGCATGTTTTCGTCCCATAAGAGGAATTATAATTTTAACTTGATCCTGAAAGCCTGCTAAAAATGACCGCTAGCGTCACCCAACAACAATGTGATCAATCTACTGGCAGGACAACGAATCCTCGCAGGTAGGCTGATTTTGCTTAAAAAGAAACCTGTATAACTTGAAATTGCATTTTACGCAATTCCGGCAGCTTTTAGTTGCACCACAGACTAATTTTCGCTTTATTTTTTCTAACTCATTCCAATGGGCGCCGGGCGGCGCTGCCAGTGGTGTGTTCGCTTGCCTGCATACCTGCCTGCAAACGACGGAGAAACGCAAGCATGGCGTCAGCCGTTGCTACTAAGAACAACAAAAAATTGCATTCATGCTTTCAACGACCATGCACTTAGGTATTTGTTTTCTTAATCAACAAAACTCGATCAAGCTTAAAGGGCCAGTAAACAGGCTCCTACTTTTTTTTTCACACCCCCCATACAAGGTCGCCGATTCTTAGATTAGACCGCAGCGATCACGTTTTCTGAATATTACAGCGCTGCGCGCAGCGCAGAGCCTCTGTTTCGAAAAACGATTCCCGCGCATCTTTCCTACGCCTGACCGACCCCCTTGCACGCGCAGTGACGTCAACTCGGGGATCGGTGACGTGACGTAGCACGCAGCTCACCGAAGCAGCTCGCCGATTGGTCTAAATCAGGTGTGAAAAAACAGTAGTGGAGTCAACGTCAGTTCCTGTTCCCACCCACAGCTACGAAACTGCCCCTTGTTTCTTGGCACTGCGGTGAAAGAACCAGCCTCGCAGTTGTCGCGTGTATGTCTACACTACGCGCTCAACTACAACGCCTGTGCGCATGTACGAACGTACTTCGCCCTTGACATGAGCAACACGGGTAAGAAGCGTTGCTGTGTCGTCGGCTTCAAATCGAGCGACAGGGCAGGGGAGAAGCATCGGCATCGGGTGCCTCACGATGGGGCTTTGCGTGTTGCATGGCGGAATAGAGTCGGCCATGCAGCGTACGTCTGGGACCTGATCGTTTGTGGGCGACACTTCGCACCTGATGCTTACACGGTTGACCCACGGCTGGTGAGGCAAACGGTAAACAAACAACCGCGCTTCGCAGCAAGCAGAAGTGCATTGCGACTGAACGAATTCGCCGATGACGTCAATCGCTGACGTGGTGTCTCGTTGCCGAAGGGGGCGCAGTCACGACGATGGGCTACGCCTTCCCCTTCATGGAAGGGAGAAGGAGAGCGAGGCCGCGAGAAAATTTTAGATCAGCTTAGCCGGTGTTCTAACCCTTGTAACTTCCTTAATATAGCACTATTCGCAAAATTATTGCGGCAGCATGTTCGAAAAAAAACTGCACATATATTTCTCTTTAAAAGCTTTTGGACATGAGGGCTCTTTACTAGGCCTTTAAAAACCGCACGTGGTTTGAGTTTTCAACTTCCGCCGGCAGTACAACTGTCATCGCCTCCGTCGACCAGTGTTGTGCGTTCTCATCGCACTGATGCAAGAAGATCAAACGCAGATAAAATACATTGTGTTTTAATGTTTTCTACACGCTTTCTAGCGAAACGATTTCAAAGTTAGACATTTCAGATGGTACGCTTTTTTTATGCTACGCAAAACAGAAAAGCAGTGAAGGACGGCAGGCATTCTCTTCAACAGCCTCCAACACGCCCAAATTTTAATTCTTTTGTTGTGAATAAAATCCCACAAACATTTAGCTGCTACAAATAAACTGAATGAAACTGAATTTTTATATATTTAAAGAGCCATTGTCTGGGATAGAGAGGCTAAGGAAATGCAATTGCCTAGCGAATTCCAGCCCCCCGCCTATACATTGGTCACGGGTGTAAAACCACACAAACATAGTCCAGCAATACAGAAAAAAGTACAAAGGGTCAAAATGCGTGCAACAGGCCGCCGAATATACAAAAAGTAACATATTTAGGTTTTATACATGCTGTAGTACTAAAGCGGTGGCGTTAGTCTGTGTGTCAAGAAAAGGCAACTTCACCATGCGCGCTATCTCGGAAGGTCAATTGTCTTCTTGCTAGTCATCGCAGGTATTGCCAGTGGAAAGCCCTTGCTACTGATAAAACAAGTGCATCAAGAAAGCGCACAGAACAATTAAATTGTGAAATCAATGAAGTCTTACACAAACAAAAAAGACAGATAACTGTGGGAGTGTTGCTTCTCTATTGCTCTGCCAAAATAAAATCCTGCACGTATCGAACATGTGACACACATTGTTCCGGCGGTGTGACTGTGTACGCTTTGCTCACGTTTTCTCAACCACTAGAAATGCAGGAAGAAAAAAGGTAATAAAGGCGGGAATAGAAGAGGGCAATACAAAGGGCGGGGGGGGGGGGGGGGGGGCTTGAGATAAGGGGCATGCCAAATCGGGCATTGAAGGAGGCCGAAAAAAAGAGATAAGGGTGGATATGTACTAAGGTCATACGCGAGTTTCGTCCGCGTAAACAGGGTAGAATGGGGGAGGCATTGCGTTAGGTCATGAATTCACAGGGCCTGAGGAAAATCGCACTCCGGAATTTCTCGAAGTACTATATCACGCGGCGAGCTTTGAACGTGAGAGTTTCGCTGCAAGAATGGCTGAGAAATCGTGAGAAAACACTTGGTAAGGACAGGTGGTGATTGTGTATCTTATGGATCGAATACACTCCAGGGCACTCTTTCAAATGTTTCTAACATGTTTGTAATGAACCATTTCTCATCGTTGTTGCAACTTCGTGAGCAATAAGCAAGTAAAAGAGGAAACAGAGCACACGTTTGAACTTCCAAACAAAACCGCGAGAAAAATCGTGGCTGTTTTTTTTTGCATTCAAACAAAAAGGCAATGGCATAAGCCATCCTTCAATCGATTTGCAGGAACAAAAAAATTGCGCTCCAGCCATCATTTTCTTTCAAAGACATATCATCTGCGACGTTTACTATAAATGTGAATTCACGGATTCCGTTATCGTCCCCGCGAATACACGTGTCCTTGTGGTGACAAGTGGTTGCTATACAAGCGAGTGTGTTCTGCGATGAAATGCCACTGGCCACATTGGGTTTTTTAGCAACAACATTTGCGAAAAAATAAACGCATTGTTAGATTGCACTTGTTGATGTGTGCTCTTGTCTTTCGTTCCTGTTACGCGCAAAGGGGCTCAAAGTATAATTCAATCCAATAAATAGGTTTATATACCACCCGATCTCTTCAAGCCTCTCGCTGCCCTGAACGACTGTATTCTTTAGATGCCCGCGTGTTCCTGTCGTGCGGGTTTGCCGTATCGCAACTCCAAGCTGCTACTTAATGATTTGTCTACTTGGCCCGATTGTTAGGAGTCTCTGCTGCAGTACTTCCTCAAAGCCTAACTATAGATTCCCCAATTAAACCTCACACTGGGCACGCAAAATCTACGTGGTAACGGCATGTAGCCGCATCACAAAGATGTTTATAAATCAAACTTTTGGTGCGAAGCCTCGGGAATTCTTGGCTTCTTAGCGTCTAATGTCGTCACGGTCCGTCATAAATGGGTATTCACCAGTGGCGTAGCCATAGAGTGACATATATATATATATATATATATATATATATACTTATATATATAATATATATATACCAGGCCCATGCCCCCCCCCCTAAATTTTGTTGCCATTGTAAACATAGGACAAAATGGCACTGAACTACATCTTCCTGCGCGGCCCTCACATCAGATTGAGGTATCGCCCCCTCCCCTCCCGAAAAAGAAATGTCTGCCTACGCCCCAGGTAGACGCCAGAAATAGGTTAAATTCCACCACTCGTTTCCGGTCCTCTAAAAATGAAGTAGGGGACAGTTCGCACGACAACAGAGCAGCGACGTTGGCAGAGCTGAAACACAGATCTCTAAATGCCTTAGACAACTGAAACCGGGCATGAAAGCAAAAATAAGAATAAGAAACAGCTTAGGGTAAGCTGCATTCAAACCCATTTTCTGACGGCGTTACTCCACCAGAAACACCCTTTCCGACATACCCGGTTTCAGGCTAGTACCTCATCCTCATCAAGAAAAAATCACTGCATATCCAAGGAGTGAATGATGGTGAGTAGGACGAAGCGTCCATCAGTCTGTCCGTGCATCTATCCGTGCATCCATGCGCTTGTCCATGCGTCCATCCACCCGTCTATCTAGTGAACACTCCGAGTACCACCATCTCGCATCTTTTAATCATATATTCATCATATACAAGTACCGCCAGCCCCTTCGCGGTGGTCTAGTAGCTAAGGTACTCGGCAGCTGACCCGCAGGTCGCGGGATTGAATCCCGGCTGCGGCGGCTGCATTTCTGATGGAAGCGGAAATGATTTAGGCCCGTGTGCTCAGATTTGGGTGCACGTTAAAGAACTCCAGGTGGTCCAAATTTCCGGAGTCTTCCACTACGGCGTCTCTCATAATCAAATGGTGGTTTTGGGATGTTAAACACCACATATCTATCATATAAATCACCGCCATCCAACGAACATTCCAATGACTAAACGAGAGGTGGCTGGCTACCTACTACTACTACTACTACTACTACTACTACTACTACTACTACTACTACTACTACTGCTGCTGCTGCTGCTACTACTACTACTACTACTACTACTACTACTACTACTACTACTACTACTACTACTACTACTACTACTACTACTACTACTACGTACATCAGGGACGCACGACCAATGGCTTAAGAAGCTTCGCTCCTAAAAATCTCTCTCAAAACACTGTATGATTCCCTCCTCACCACGCTTCACCCTAGTGCAGATAGAAGACCATTCGTTCCCCTCTTTCATCGCCCCTTCACAGTTCTTTTAACGATAACAGTCACACTTTTTTTTTTGATCACTGCGTTTGAATGCGTTGCTATTTAATTCAACAAATCGTATATTGACTCCCGTAAGCCTCGCAAATAAACGTTTCTTATTCTTTCCTGCATCCTAACAAGCATTCTGATGAATGTATAGTCATTGTCTCCGTATCAATGGCAATGAAAGAATGTGGCTTGCAGCGTAAGAAGTCTGTTTCATTTCCGGCTCAGGGGCTGCATTTTGGTGGGGTCAATTTACAAAAGCATGCACATTAGGAAGCCCGGGTAGATAAGAATCCGCAGTCCAGGTGTCCACCACTACGCCATGGATGTTTACACACGAGACTTGTTGTTACGTGGCATTTTGTAGATAGGGCAGGCGAAATGTTGCATCTCGTTTGGTGATAATTATCCCGATGACCGTGTTCGCGTGATCTCACGGCACTTCACTCACACGATCTTACATAATTTTAGTTATAGTTCTTAAGTGTTGTTGCGTGATTTTTAGTCACGTAACAGACTCGTCATCACAAATATTTTATTTGACGCCAGACAAAATTAAAGCACGGGTTGCGGGAGCCAAGCAAAAGTCCCAGATCATGAACGCAGGGCGCCCCGGTTCAAGATGACGATGATTCCTATTAGCACTTCCCGGCGCAACAAAAAACTTGAACGCCTCCACTCTTAATAGTATACTTTCTTTATTATGCACATCAATGGAACTTCTTAACACTTTTTATACTGCCGTTATTCTTGTTTCAATATGTTAGGTCATTATTAAATTATTGCGAGTTAACGTGCCAAAGACAGGATATAATTATGAGAGACGCCGTAGTGGAGGGCTCTGGAATTTTCGACCTTCTGGAGTTCTTCAACGTGCACCCAAGTGTAAGCGCATGGGCCAACAGCATTTTCGCCTCCATCTAAAATGCGGCCGCCGCATCCAGGATTTCATACCGCAGGTCAGCAGCCGATGGCCTTGACCGACCACCGTGGCGAGTCGATATGTTAGTTCAATATATAGGACGGAAACTGCTTTCACCCTACATGGGCAGGGGTGTCACACAAGTGGCCGGGACAGCATGTTGTTTTCCGATTACTTCCAAAAGCTAGGCTAAAGGATATCTGCAAGAGCTGCCTGCATTCTTCAACTCCTGCCCCCGATCACACACGTGCGCTATCTATATGGACCACTTATGCCAGACAGCGTGCTTCACTGATCACGAGTGTTAGCTCACACTTATACGCAAGAGAAAAGTGCACATTGCGTCACTGCGTCCGATAAGTTTACTTACATTTCTCAACAATGGACATTCAGCCAAAAGGATAACAGAAAAATGAACTAAAGAGATCGAAACCTGATGTGCTCAAAGACCTGTTGTACCAACATTGGGCCATACATGCTTAGCTACGCAATAGTCAATCGCTTTAAGTTATCGCCAAGATGTGGAAGTTTTCGCTGCGAAGTTACGAAGCTATCAGCTGGACGGCCGTAGCGATTACCTTCGTCTACGTACTGATCAGGCTGATCAGGTAAGCGTTTGTTCAAATGAAAGCGCGTTCTTTGAAGCATAGCAAAGAAGGGAGTGTTGTTCCTACGGAAAAATTTGTAGGCAACTTACGCCCTTGTCCAACCTGTCGGCAATTTGTTTGCGATACATAAACTACACTCACTGCTCGCTCGTTGCTCACTGGGGCGATATTGGTGTGCAGCACCACACTTGAATTAGTTTACATTTAGCGTATTCATGCAGGTGCGCACATTTGATTGCTTGGCCTATTATTTTCAAAACAACAAATATTATAGCTTGTTTAGGTAAATAAAGTGAATTAGCTGAATTTTACTGCAACCGACTTCCACTAAAAAGTGACAAAGCAACGCCTAGCCCAACAGATGGCGTGCGCATCGCCATAGTCACAGGACTGCTGTGTGATACTTCGTGGTAATAAAAGACGGTGGCTATAACACCACCTGGAAGCCTAACCAAGAGTGTTGAATAAAGAGATCGATACAACATATGAAAACATCTAAAGCGAATATTTTTTCCTAAACCTGCGTATAATAGTGGTATGACCAAGATTCAATAAGTTTATTTTATCGCCTCCAAGCTTAAAAAGATAGCAGCGGTGCAACAAATCTGAAAGGCTTGCAGAAGATCAAAATGAGTTAGCCTGACCAGGAGAACGCCAGCAGCTTCCACCTTAAACGAACATTAGCGCTACGAAAACAGGGACGGGAAATAAAAGACAAATTACAGCGCTGTAGTTTGCCTCTTCTTTCCCGTCCCTGCTTTCGCCGCCCTAATATTCGTTTAAGATGGAAGTGCACCACCTTACCCAACTGTCCCTCCTGGAGCCAGCAGCTTCGCCGCTTCATTCGTGCTTGCGAAGCCAAGCTGGGTTTTTAAACCAGTTCTCTAACTCAGTACGTATTTCTTGAATTAAAAGAAGTAGTTTTAATTTAACCAACTAAGGAAGGAAGGAAGTATGTTTATTTACAGAAAGGCAGAGAGGTCGGCCTGAGCGATAGTTTGCTCTAGCCTGCTACTCTACACTGGGGGAAGGGAAAGGGGAAAAGAAAGATTAATGGATGACGATGGTGAGATAGAGAAGGTCCTCCCTCAGCTGGTCGAGTCAATCTTTCGCCTTTTAACCGACTAAAACCAGTTATTGTATTTATAGGTGAGCTCATGGATTACATAAAGGTATAACCCACAGCAAAGCAAAGGAACGATCTGTTTTTCGTGTGCAGGTCCCGCCAAAAGACGTTCAGTTACTTCAAGGAAATCGGGATACCAGGTCCAGAACCAAGCCTCATATGGGGGAATCTGGTCGAGTACCACAAGAAGGTATAGGCCACTGTCTCAAGATATGTGAAAAAATTAGTCTGATATATTTTTAATTGTTCATTGCCATATGTGGTCACTGAGCCAAGGCGTAGACAATTTTTTGGAAGGGGGGAATGATGCCACATGATATGGGGCACGAGATATGAAAGAATCCATCACGGGCTGTAGCGCTCTCAGATGCGCTTTGAACAGTACATGAGGTGATGGGAAACACCAGACCGAGTGAGCTTGGGACACGCACAGTAGCCGTCGTAGAGTTCATGTATAGGGACACGCACACGAACGCAAACAGGTTATGCTTCACATTTTTGGCCACTGAAGCATTACGAAGTTGTAAGCTAACGCCACTGATTCGATAGTACCGAGCGCTGCTCAGGAAACAGAGGTATCTGTGAGCCAACATGATGAAAGCCCGTTTGCACAGTGTCATGCCCCGGACATGGTGCCTTCTAGCACGGGGGAACATCAAGCCGAGAAGGGGTGGTTACAGATTCGGCAATCAGATGTCATTACCTTTTCGGTTGCCGACCTCGGCCAACTCTCGATGGCGTTTCAGAACATCCACCTGTGCCGCACCCTAACCGTTAGCGAGAGCCGTTCCTCCTCCTGCACTATTCGGGTAAAAAATTATCAAAGAAGGCAGGAGGAGGAACGGGGTATGGGTGTATTGGGCCACCCCCTGGTTATGCCACAATGCCAAACGTGCTAAAAAAACTAGATGACGTGCAAGGAGATTCAAATTAGGGGTTGGGGTTGGGGTGATGGGACGGGGGACGCAAATGATGTTTACTCAAGAAGTCAGAACAATTTGATGTTTGTGTCGTCAGTGTCATCCATGGAAGCGCTCTGCCACTTCATCATTGCCGCGGTGCTGAAGTGGCTGAGCTCTTTCCTCAACAGGCACCGTACACTGTATAGAGGGCGTAACCTTGCGCTTATTAAACGGCAGCGTCGAAAACAATCTCTCTTCACTCAGCGTGGTTGTCATCTGCCATCAAGACGACAAATGTAGACAGGAAGCCTCCAACCAGCAATCATTGGCAGCCGGTAAAACCTGCTTCTGCATCGCACCGCAGCCATCTGAGTGGTTTAAAGAGGCTATACTCGGAGCGGTCGTGCCACTGCTCTGTTCAGCAGCAGTCGTAACAGGCGGCAAGCACCCACTTTTTCTCGAAAAGCTAATTTTCGGTGGTTGTAAAGGTGAAGCTAGTCGACATAGCAGGTCCCTTCAGACACACTCTTTTCGCAGTCATCCGTTGAAAGTCGTCTTACATAATAGTGGAGCGTACGCTATATCAAGAACACGCGACTCAAGGCGATGCGTTTGTTTTTGTTTCGTTTCAAAATACTGCACATAAGAGAAAAGTGGAAAGTCGGCAAGCATGCACATACCTGTTCACTGAGAATTGTTCGAAGATCCAGGCTTATCGAGTGGGATGTGTGCGTATCTCGCTGCAGGCGTGCATGATGCTATGCATTTTACTTTATATTGTACTGGAATGTTAACTGAATGGGCACTACCCACAATATTAACAGCCTCGTAATCTATAGGTGTTTAATAAATTGCATACCAGTGAGTGCTGATAATTGTTGGCAAAACTGCATTTTTATTACAGGCGCGTGTACCTTAAATCCTGATGCGCTAACTCTACTTAAGTCACCCAGATTTCGTCTTCCCGTTCAAATGTTTGAGCAGTCCTTCAATACGCATTTTTTGTCAATATTTCACCACTTTTGGCATCCGGCCATGGGATCTCACCTATTCCGTACGGTGCCTCTTAAAGCGCGATTGCGTTATCTTCCACTATACGTTGTGAACAGCTGGGTCCACGTAGAACCCTCCGCTACCGCAGATCAAGGTAAAGGTAACATAAGTTGTGTGTCATACTAATTTGAGTAGCACATGATGTAAGCAGTGCTGAAACTCTGAAGCACGTCTGTGCCATTACGTGTAGGTAAAGCATCCGCTCGCCTTCTTTGGAGCGCTCACTACACACTTGCTAGAGCACGTTTTCGCATCTGATATCGTGCAGGGCTTCGTGCACTCCGTCACAGAGTGGGGCGCCAAGTATGGGGACGTGTTCGGGTAAGTGGCGTTACTGTTCTTGAACCGCAATCACGGGATCTTTTTCATAACTCATCTGAACCTCCAAATGAGATTGAGCATAAATATTTTATGGTCCTATAATTGTACTACATTTAAGTGCTTCTTGCAGCAATAGTTGCATCTACTTCAATAGAATTCACCATGTACGAAGCAAATAAATTCATTCTATACCACATAGCAAATAGTTTGCTAGCTCTTGCAATAGGTCACATAAGCATTCCTGAAAACTTGCGAATGGGCTAATTGTAGGTACAACACCAAGAATTCAGTGACTGCCTTAATAGCACCTGTGTGAGGGTCACTAATAGCGCTTGTGCAATTGGCAGCCTCGGAGCGTACAGAAGGGTAAGCACATATGAGCTCGGTCACAGTACAAGAATATTATGCGGTGAAGGTTACAAAAAAAGCAGAATGTGCTGCTTTCACGAGACCTAGCATGCCCCTAAAAATTATTAGCGCGATAGCGGTAAAGATCTTGTTGCGCAAAAACTCTGGCGTCGGCGAACGTACGTCGGCTGTGAGGAAAAAATTATCATTTTTTCCGTGGCCCAACAAGCGAGAAAGATGCAAATAAAATAATCAAGTTTTATGGGTTCAAGTGATGATAAAAAACATGCTGTTTTCTGGCAAACCGTTTTTCCACCACACATTCACGCGTGCTTAGAAATACAATGAAAATAGCTTCCTCTGTTAGGCAACGGAGCGAAAATAACACTCATGCTTTAAACATAATGCGTCCTGTTAACAGGTTTCACAATACACTATACGTAATATCGCAGGGGCATTGCACGTTACAAGCGTACATTACCATTGGGCGCCAGAACAAACGATTATCGTAATGATTTCGTGGTTAAAGGTGGTCGTCCATTACACAAGGCGCACAGGTTACTGCGCGTATCCCCTTAAGACCACGTAGTCGGTATACAACTTGGAAAACATTTAACGTGCGTAATTGCACTTGGTTGAAAGTACGCTACGCATTACAACAAATGCAGCCATATGAGAAAGCTTCACTTACACAAGCTACCTTCATCTTCATCGATTACATTATAATTGTACACAGTTTAAACTTCTCAAGTAACATCATACAATCAAAAGCATGCACTAACTTGTGCAAGTACGCATCAAGGGCAAGATATCGCTATCGCGTTCAACTTTTAAAGGCGATGTTAGGGTCCCCCAATTCTGAAATATGTACGGGTTTTGTGAACTATATAAAATGGCTTCGCGGATCACACTAAAGTCCGTGGACCTCCATTTAGTGATCACTGCTATAGACATTGACTTAGTGCTTGTATACGTCGCTGGTTGAATTCTACGTATGGGTTGCATGTGCTGTTACGCCTCGGAGTGTACACCGGACGTCAATGCCTCTGCAAAGGCAATCTGTGTCAAGGCCAGCGATCAAGCCCGCCTGACGCGATCAACTCAACGACGTCATCAAGTGGCGGAGCCGGTCTGTCTTGTGCAACGCACAGCGAGCTGCCTCAACCCACGAGCCCGTTGAAACAATCGGCGCCTTCCAGTCTGGCGAGTCTTACGCAATGCATGAAAACACCACTCGTCCTTGGGTGTAACCAAGCGCAGCAACTCCGGATTGGATGATCATGACGCAGCCCAGTGGCGGGTCCCCATTGGAGGATTCTGACATCACGGCTAGCGGCACTTCTGGATGGACGTTGGTGACGCGAATGGTCCTCGTGGTACCTATAAAAAAAACGGGGTGTTAAAGCGCGACTTACTTGGGTCGATGGCTAAATTGGTTAACGTGGTTGTGAAATGGGGTGTTAAATTGCGACTTGCTTGGGTCGATGGCTAAATTGGTTAACGTGGTTGTAGGAGGGGGTGTTAAATGAGTGAACACGTACACACCTATGCGAAAGGGCGGCGCTGGTCGAAGGGACGTCGATCATTGTGTTTGTGGATTCGTTGGAATTCATTTCACCGCGACCTTGGACGTCGACGCGCCGTACAAACCAACCGACGAGCGGCAACTGAGCGAGCGAGCGCCGACCTTGAGTATATATACAGCACGACGGCGCATGCACTGTCAGCTGTTGAATGTTCTCGAAGCGCGACGCCACATGCGCGTCCACTGGAGAATCAGGAGAATTGTAGATGTCGAACGCGGTGTGTAGAGGAGGAAGGGTGCACAGATGGTGGAGGAGTGAAGCGCGCGCGGTGTGTAGAGGAGGAAGGGATGCACAGATGGTGTAAGAGTGGGCGACGGCGCGATGGCGCATGCGCGCGCGTCAGCTGTCAAATGTTCGAGAAGCGGTGCGGACGGCACGGACGGCGCACTACAAGGCGCGAGTATAAGATGCTCCGCATCTAAAAGCCAAGTGGCGCGTTGCCAGCAGTTGACCTATGCGTCAGAGAAAAGCCGGCGTATGCGTGCGAGAGAAGCCTCTCGTTGCTTTGAGCCCCTTCGCAGTCAGCGCGGCCGGCGTCCTTGGAAGCGGCGAGTTTCGTGGCGCCCTTCGTAACCTCGTCGGCGGTGCGCTTTGTAACAGTGCCTGTGCTGGCCAGTACTTTATCAAGATCCAAAGTGAAATTGTGTTCGAAGACAAATTATATAAAACTACACTTTTTTAGCGAATTTCGGCAGCCCTCGATTTCACACTGTGCTCATTTTTTCGCGTCTATCAGTTTTAAAACTGCAACAAGGCGCAGGCCACTGCTGCAGTCTGAGAGCGCTTTACGTGAAATGCCACAACAATCAAGGTCTTACGAAATAACGAAATGACTCAGTTCAGCTACGTTCACCTACGAGGAAATAATGCTCGCAAATACTGGGCATATATTTGTTTTATGTCACCAGTAACAGTGTAATGAAAAAAGATTTTACTACGGTGTTTAATAGATATCCATCCCGGTACTCAGGCGAGCTATACAGACCTTGGAAAGTTAGTTTTAAAAATGAACTTTACGGTGCAATTTACTTCACTCGTTTGTTTGTTTTTCCGAACGTCGCTCTTATTACTTTGTTAAAAATAACAGAGTCACCTGCTCGAAATGATATTTATTGTCTCCTCATTAGTCAGAGCAATCTGAATTGATGCTACTGCTTCACCAATAGAAAAAAAAGTCCCCGACAATTACAATACTGCCTAAACAAGTGAGAGTTCTGAGCACAGCTATTTAAGTTTCCCAATTCTGCGATAAGTTGAGGCGCGACTGCCTCGTTATAATTGGGAGACCGGGGTATAGGCGGCTCGTGGCCGCGTTTTACAACAGCCGCCGCAGGCATGCTTGCATTCCCGCAGTACTTTAAGTTTATATATGGTGTCGATAGACGCCTTCGCTGCATGCCTTAGCAATGACGTCATCACAAGATGGCGCGTACTATTTCATGCCGTGAGTAGCCGCTGCGGAACTTGTAGTCTTGCTACTGTCGTTCTCGCCTGTTCCCGCTCTCCTCGCTATCAGTGTCTTCCATCCCCCACTGCACTCCAGGTTCGCTCTCTTTCATCCTCGTCCGCTTTGCGAATTACAACACCGGCGCTGCTCGAACCTGGAACGGGTGTCTGAGTGCAGCGCACAAAAACTAATTTAAAGTGGGTGAGCTTTATGTCAGCAAAACTTTACGCAAAGTATGTGAGTCCACTAGAGCACTCCATACACACTGACCCTTCGGCTAACGCAGGCTTTCTCCGAAGTTTCTCGTGTCCGAACGCGTGGGGCATGCTAGTGTTGCCACAAGTAAGCACCGCCAAACGAGCCATTGCAAGTGCTAACAGTGGCTAGACACCTCTGCATTAACACTCTTTCGACCTCGTTCGCTCTCTCTGTTACGCCGACAACAGCGACGCCGCTCGGCGCATAAACGAATGCCCAACAGTTGCGTTCCAAAAACCGAAAACTTTTTTTTAAGTATTGCCTCAAAAAACACACACTGTACTACTTTCCAATTCTGTCAACTTTGCTTTGATATTGTTTTTCGTTTTTTTACAGCTTTTACAATGGCGATCTTCCCATGTTGGTTGTCAAGGACTTGGACTTTTTAACTTACATATTCGTGAAGAACTTCAAGAACTTCACTGACAGAGGTGTAAGTATGACGGCATGAGCATCTGCAATCGTAAGAAAAAGCGCGTCGCTTGCTGCGGGACTTCTGAACCCTTGTTGTCTCTGTCTGTCTAGTATAGTGAGGCGATTAAAACAAGCTAATGCGTCATTTTTCCTAATGCTGCGTTATTTAGGAACACACTGAATAATTTGTGCTGATAATCGCAGACTGTGAGATGCCCATAGACAGCATTGTACCTGACCAACAGCGTCTCCCTAAGCTCCATGAACGTTTACGTTAAACATAAAAGTGACACGGATACCATAAGGGTATAAGCTTATTTGCAAACCAAGTACTGAACGAGCAATATTGTAAAGCACAAACCAATGGTCAATTTCCCTTTTTCTTAGTTGATTAACTCCGAAGAGCGTAGTCTATTTGCAACCCTGCAAAGACTATGAACTTTATGCTTTTGTGGTTGCTTTTGCTAAAAGTTGTCACTGGGTCAAATCTTGTAAGCGTATTCTATTTCAAATCTTTTTATCCCTTGTTAGATGCTCATGCGAACAGACCAAGAGCATACTGTTCTGAGAAACAGCATCATAAACGCCAAAGGGGCACAATGGAAAAGAACGCGAGGCTGCATATCACAAGCGTTCACTTCTAGCAAGCTGAAGCAAGTAAGTACTCATCGTCCTTTTTCCTAATTTGTTTGTTTGTTCGTTTTTGTTGCTTCGTTTACTTGTATACATCTCTTGCAGTTTACTGTCTAGAGAAACTGAGAGGGCACATGAATGCATTGCACGGTCAATCTTGCACCATCATTCGCAAAAACAAAAGCATACAATACGTGCTAAATGTGCTTTTAGTGCATTTTTACGCTAGTTAAAGGGTATGCTTATGTTAAGGCTCGTTGAACCCTCTGACTATTGAATTGTTGACGCAGGCATCCTATAGACCCATTTCATGTTTGTGAACACAGATAGGCCGACGTCGACATAATGAGTAAAATTATAGCGACGCCCGCACGTAACTTCCGCCATAAGCACTGAGGGTTGCGATGTGCGCCAGCAAAACGACGTTGTGAGACGTTATAAGCATTGTGAAAGCCATAAGTGCTGAGGGCTGCAATGTGCGCCAGCAAACAAAACTAAGTTGTGGGACGTGACTCACATCCAACCGTGACGCAGCTCGTCGGCATAACGTTTCTTTTTTAGATGCGGAGCATCTTATACTCGCGCCTTGTAGTGCGCCGTCCGCGCCGTCCGCGCCGTCCGCACCGCTTCTCGAACATTCGACAGCTGACGCGCGCGCATGCGCCGTCACGCCGTCGCCCACTCTTCCACCATCTGTGCATCCCTTCCTCCTCTACACACCGCGCGCGCTTCACTCCTCCACCATCTGTGCACCCTTCCTCCTCTACACACCGCGTTCGACATCTACAATTCTCCTGATTCTCCAGTGGACGCGCATGTGGCGTCGCGCTTCGAGAACATTCAACAGCTGACAGTGCATGCGCCGTCGTGCTGTATATATACTCAAGGTCGGCACTCGCTCGCTCAGTTGCCGCTCGTCGGTTGGTTTGTACGGCGCGTCGACGTCCAAGGTCGCGGTGAAATGAATTCCAACGAATCCACAAACACAATGATCGACGTCCCTTCGACCAGCGCCGCCCTTTCGCATACGTGTGTACGTGTTCACTCATTTAACACCCCCTCCTACAACCACGTTAACCAATTTAGCCATCGACCCAAGTAAGTCGCAATTTAACACCCCATTTCACAACCACGTTAACCAATTTAGCCATCGACCCAAGTAAGTCGCACTTTAACACCCCGTTAACCAATTATATGCTCCGCATCCTCCTCAGTGTTCCCCCGAGGGAAGCTGCGGGCAATTTTTTTTTGTTGCTTGAATAAGAACGACACATGCACCATTGAAAATTCAGCAGAAACTGCGGTAGGCAGAGCCATAGAGTTTCCTAAAATTAACTAGAGGGGATTCTGGCGCTGCGATCGTTCAGCGACCATGAAAATGATGGGTAGTGCACACATTTGCCTAATCTTCGCACTTGCGGGTGGCGAGTCGTACTTGCGGCTTTGTTTATTGCTGGTTACGGTTTTGTTTTGAAGAAAAGAACCAACCCTTTTTGAACTTTGTGACTCGATTCGAAATGATAAGCCTAAAAAAATAAGGTTTTGAAGCGCAAACGCTGAACATTTGCTAATTTATGTTTTCGTTAAAAAACAGCTCCTAGGCACACGAACACAAACAGAGCCAGAAGCAGGCCAGAAGTACGAAAATTAGACAAATGTGTGTACTACCCATCATTTGAAATCTCATGCTCGCTGAAGCGCCGTGCGTTGCAGCTCCCATACACACTAGCTCCAGAGTTTCCTCCAGTGTATATTAGGAAACTTTAGGGGTACAGTATCTTTTGCCTACCAA
This sequence comes from Rhipicephalus microplus, assembly GCF_013339725.1. Taxonomy (NCBI): domain Eukaryota; kingdom Metazoa; phylum Arthropoda; class Arachnida; order Ixodida; family Ixodidae; genus Rhipicephalus; species Rhipicephalus microplus. The sequence goes on along the minus strand of NC_051174.1, from coordinate 70,537,145 downwards.
GAGAGCGCCACCGCATTTTCGTGACGTAAGTCCGGTGGAATTTGTCTATAACTCAAAAGTTTTGCTGGCGTTGTGTTTGCTGCTCTTTCATCTTCTAGGATAAACTATGAATGAAATGATGCCGAAAATTAGTTGAATATAAATGTTTCAGTGAATACCGAATCATTTAGAAAAGTTCAAACACATGGAAACCCTCTCGTTGATGAGACGCTGATTCAAACAAACAACAGGAAGTCCCGCTGCTGATATACATAATGCCTTGTGTACCGATATTCTTTGCGTGAATGCGCTTTTGCGATTGTACCATGGTTGTGTGCAGTGACATCAATAACAAATGTGAAATGTCTACGTGCATTAGTCTTTTCAAACGTGCGATAAAGTTTCTCTTCAGAAAAACTTGGCAAGTGCATCGAAATTTGACTGACATTTCAGTACCTTATTTCAATGCGCAAAGGCGACAATGCAGATGTCACAGTTCATGACCATGATATTACAAGAAGACTGAGTTCTAGTCTTAGTGCACTCATAGAGTTATCGTCCTTGAAGACAACAAGTGGGATTCGAACGTACCTCTCAATCACTCACGTCGTGAATTTGGCTTTAGTCATTCATAAGTTTATGTTCTCACGTTCTTTTAAAATATAACACCCTTTTGATTTCGCCATAGAAGTGGGGTCGCTTCATCAAATAATTAAAGCGCATTACCACTCGTACAATATACCATATTCAGTTTTTCTTTGTTATCACATGGATTGTCACTGGCACCACACGCATTCATGCTGGATATGATAGCAAAACCACAGCTCAGCTGTTTCCACAGGCCAATTCATTGTTTGTGTTTCTTTGCATAAATACATTTAATACTACAATCACTTCTAGTGAATGACTCCACTATATGTCACTTAACAGGAATGATTCAATCAGTGAATAACGTTAAACGAGTTGAAACAGCTGTGCGGGAAGATATATTTTAATGCGAGAACGTCTTCCACACTCCTATGAGCTTGTAGCGGGCGATGACGCCGGTAATCGCGATAAATTTATTTGTGTGCGCATACCAATTCGTATGAAGAGGCGCACGGCTCAGACGCGGCCAACATGTCTCACGTTATCTCCGGAGGGCCACGGAAAATACGCAGCCACGCCCCTTTTGGTTGTCGCTTTCGAAGCCTGTTTTTCTTGGAAAATCAACTAGTCTTGTCCCAAACTTCAAAGAGTGTAGGTGCCTTCTTTTCGCACCTCCATGGGGCGAGTACGCTACAAGCTCAATATACGCAAAACGACATTGAGAAACGTTGGAGGCTTCAGGTTGTTCTGACAAGCTTCATTGATGGCTGCTGCCCACCGTTAACATGGTAGGACGAGACCTTTCAGCAGAAGCGTATTTTCCGACGAATATACCTTTGTTTTTATTGCCTGCTTTGTGCACTTATATAATCTGAATATAGAAACTGAATCTCACAGCAAGACTAGACAAATGCTAGTGATATTTAGCACGCTTCCCATCGTGACCTGTCCTATAAAACTGCTCACGTCGTTTCAGGTGATGCCACATCTCACAGAATCGACCGATTTGTTCTTAGAAACGTTGGGCGACTTGGCAGACGCTAGACGAGAGTTGGCGATCCACGAACCTCTTCAAGGTCTAGCCATGGACTTCATTGGTCGAGCAGCTTTCGGACTCGACTGTTGCTTTCAGCGGAACCCTTGGCACCCATTCATGCAGGCAGCACGCGAGGTCATACACGGCGTTCAGACTGGACCCTTTCATATGATCGCCCGTGAGTGCGGTCGTGTCTAATGAAAACACCGAGTATTACTTTAGGCAGAAAATGCGGTAAAAGCGTTGCGTCCTTGAGGGCCTGCACACGCGCTATCACACAGCCGCACCGCATGTGTCGGGACACTTGCCGCACGCGTCGGGACACTTGCCGCACGCGAGTGGAGGGCCCACCGCTTGTGTGTGGCGGGTGTCCCAGCACGTGCGGTGCGGCTGTGTGGATAGCGCGTGTACAGGCCCTTACCCTCTTCGCTTCCGCGCTTTCGGCGGCCTGGGTTTAGGGGCACTGAGGTTTAGGGACCGGGAGGGCAAAATAGACTTTAAGCGGGTAGACTTAACTAGAAGGAGGTTATCTGATTGGTGGCTAAAGTCAAGGCACGAGTGAAAATTAAACCCTTCAATGCAAAGTACGAATTCTCAAACTCACTTTTTAAAGAAAAAAAAATAAATCTAATTTTTGGTTCATTAAGTATTACGGCTTGGTGGCGCTAACCACCGCCCGATCTAAAGGGTACAGCCAGATCCATCCATCCATCCATCCATCCATCCATTCATCCATCCGTGGTGGCCTAGTCTGCGCCATCTTGAAGCCTATAATATTGAATATTACCTTTTTGAGTATATGACATTGAATATTACCTTACCAATGTCAGTATTTTTTTCTATTCTGACAGATTGCACAAGTACGCTGCCAGCTATTGCATCTACAATTCTCTGGTTGAACGAAAAATTGGGCTCGTTCACCTTTAGCACCTTCGGCGAGGAGACCAAAAAGATCGTTGAAATGAGACTACGCAACCCCGAGGTAAAGGATCAGCCTCGTCTTCTTTAGACCTAGCAATTGAAGGAATGATAGATGACAGGGCCGGTTTGTTTGTCTTGCTCAGTTTCTCTTAGCATTTGAATTCGATAACAGGTAGCTTTCTTTTTTTAATGCGCTTTATGGGACGAACATATTCTAAAGAATCAATAGCTTACTCACAGACTTGAAAGCCACAAAAACAAGAACCTCGCAGGTTAGTATTTCACTTTAACTACTGCAAAGTGGTAGTAATGCGAGATCATATACTTCCATCAGGCTGATCCATGTGTGAATTAATTTTTTTTTCATTTTACAAAACTACGATTACGGTTACCCATACATGGAGCAACTGCAAAAATGTAGGCCTAAGTGCACGTTTTTTTTTATTTCCGACGTCCTCAGGTTCCCGTCATAACAGCGTGATTTAAACTGGAACACTTACAATTGATCCAACAGTTTACCTATAGCGTTCCTATTGGAAGCGACATGACGTGATTGTCTCAATAAATTGCTCATACTAGTAGTTAAACAAAAACGAACTAATATATTTGAATCCATAAGCGCTGTTCTGCTGCTATTTTGCACCGTTTTCTTCTGTAGTCTAAAGTAAGAACTTTTCGAGAATAACCTCAATGTTTAGGTCAAATGGTATGTAGCTGCCTTCTCAAACCTGCAAACTTACTCATCTCCATAGAATGTTCTTTTATACACATATAAGATAGTGCTAATATACACAAGCAGAATGTACTTCTTCCGTAATTAAAATTTCCTTGTTTGAAGTTTGCCACCAGCTACTGATGAATAAACTAGAGATCAGTTTATCTAATAAGCGCAATCTGAAGCGTTTGGAATTCATGGTTTCATTTGAACACCCTTCACCTATAGCGCTCGTCTTTTCAGGCAAGAAGGCCAGACCTGCTGCAGATCATGCTAGATGCAAGTGATAAAGAAGGCCGCCAGCACAATGGTATGTTACAGAATACGCAATAGTTGTTTCGCTAAAACATTCGGGGCTTTCGAGTGTCCAGACCAGGGTCGCCACCTATCGGGTAATTGTTCTACGTATAGGGTACTTTTAGGAATTTTCCGGTCTGCCTGGGGTTAGTAGGGCGGCGACGTAGGATAAATCCAACGTTGCGCTCGTCATTGATCAGTGAAAAGTGTAGACGATCCGCGTGACATATCCGAAAGTTACATTCCAAGAGAGATCCGAATCGGAATTGTTTCTCTTCGAATGTCACCAGCACAAGATATAAAAGTAATACGTTAATCATTCTGGTGCTAAGTTTGTTGTTTTTCATGATTTTTTTTCTCTCCGTTGACTCCTATCTGTTTGTAGCATGCACGGGCTTTCGAACGGTGCACGGTGCACGGTGCTCAGCTTCTCTTAATATGAAACTTAATATGCCTCAACATAACGAAATCTGATTATTAGTAACAACGCGAGGGTTACAAAAATCGTCATGATTACCGACAATGTCTTACGATTTCATTGTGGCAAAACACGTCCCCAACATTTTTTGCCATTATGAAGTCACTTTGACGTCAGCGTGGCATAACAATGTGACGCCAAATGATGGCGTCATCAGGTGTCATCGTCCCATGGTGGTAGTGGAGCTGATCTCGGAGGCGCCACATACAGAGTCTGAACATCGTAGAGTGTACGTCATTTGTACATTATCACTGCTACTTTGTGGCCCCTCCGAGATGTTCTATTGGCTAAGATACTCGGATGCTGGCCCGCAGGTCGGGGGATCAAATCCCGGCTGTGACGGCTGCATTTTCGGTAGAGGCGAAAATGCTGTAGGTCCGTGTGCTCAGATCTGGGTGCACGTAAACAACCCCAAATGGTCGAAATTTCCGCAGCCCTCCACTACGACGGCTCTCATAACCATACCGTAGTTTTGGGACGTTAAACCCTACATATTATAAATATTGCTGCATGGTGATATTTTTATGTGTAGGGTGAAACTTAGAATAATGAAAAAAATGTTGTGTATGGTAAAGCACGACAATTTAGGCCTTAGTGTAGGGTATTTTGAAAATATTCATTTGAAACAGTGATTCAGGCTTCTTTCTTCCATCCCTGTTTGCACACCATGTATCATTTAAAACACTTCGTCCTTCCGGGGAACTTACATAACCCATATATGGTGTTTGTACGTTTGTGAAAAAATTATGGGCTCTATTAGCCTGTAAATACAAACGAATTGATAACACATACGACATTACAAAATTCTATTCGATATTATCACTGATTCATGTTGCCTCACATAACCTAATGGACCTGAAAAACATATTCTATACATATTTTTATTTTTTTATTTTTTGAAAGCAGGGGCGTACATTTTGCTTTAGTTATGTAAAGTGTAACCTATACAACTTCAATATTGCTTTAGGGTTTTGGGCACGTTTTCAATATCGCATTCATTGCGGCTTTTACCGTGCAAAGAGTATAACTATACTTAATCGGAGGAACGACTCGCCTCACTAGATTCGACTTGTGACTCTGAAATTCACATATTTATTATGGGCATGTTTACATCAAGACCTTGCTGCATGAGTTGGCCTACAGAACACTTAAATTCAGCTGCTTTAGTTTTTATTTTAAAAGTATTTCACTGCTACGATAGATCATCATCCTTTATTAAAAATTTACGTTTTTTATGCAGCCCAATGCATTCTTTTTTTTTTCTCCGTGTAATATATCTACATACCTTCCACGTGATTTCTAAATGCCGAAATGGCAAGCACACTGTCAAGATTTTCATTCTTTCCTGTAATCATTTCACTGTTTTGTGTTTTATCTCAGTTTCTTATTGGTAGCCTATCCACTCATCTCGTCGAGGTTGCAAAGTTAGATGCATTTCTAGTATGAAGTGCAATCTGAAACTCTATGACATCAAGCACAAACTCTATTTCTTTTTCTGTGTAGCCAATTCGTGTCTTGCTAACAGGAAGGATGTTTTGTTCTTGCTGATCACACCGTTCTTTATCTGTTGCTATGCTGTCCAGAGGACTCGAAGAACAGAACGAGTATGACACTTCAGGAGGTTGAACTCAACACCACTGTTAATCTGATTGGCGGGTGAGTAGAGAACGAGGAACATAATCTCGTTGCTTGAATGTGAGCGCCATAGTCGAACAACTGGCGATGTCTCACAAGTACGCACCATGGCAAACCTTACAGAATATTATTCGACGCGTCAGTTGTCAGTTAGACACGGAAAGACAAACCAATGAGCTTCGTGCAAGGCTTTTTCCGCGCCATTAAATAATGTGTACACAGCAGGGTTTTTGCAATGTGGACGAAACTCGTAAGAAACATTTATTCACATCAAGTAGCACAAAAACTTCTTGCAGAATTTATTTATTTATTTACTTATATTGTTACCCTCCATCACCAAAGCATTAAATATGGAAGCGGGTTGCAACATGAAAAGTGCAAAACAGTGAAACAAAGCGTGCTATATATTATACATGAACAAAAATAAAGCAAAATAACATGTTTATTCAGTAAAACAAAAATTATTTCAAACGTAAAAGATTAAGGTAATAACAGAGAGAAAATAGTGCACGTTGTGAAGGTATACAATGCTAGCAAAACAAATTTAATTAAAAAGAAGTGAGAAGAGTCAAGAACCTTCTGGAAAAGGCCAGCATCTTGATACGTGTAGACCCATAGTTGTGGACAGGGGAAACAGATAGGATGACTAGGAGCTATCGGGAAGTAGGTGAGCTGATAAAGAATGAAGTGAGAGGGAGTGATCAGAGATGAAAACGATGTCACCTGGTAGACGATTCGAATCATTTTATGCGTCCGGTAAGCATTAGTTGGAATTTATCGTTGAGTTGACCTTGCGTTTATCGCAGAGCC
>NC_051174.1:70525686-70528186 GCF_013339725.1 Rhipicephalus microplus | reverse complement strand
AAAACCCAAGTGGCCAGCCGTCGGGTCGTCATGAAAGGCTTCTAAGACTTGGAGTCGAAGTGAGCGAGGTATGACCGGGACCCATCGGCTACCGAGAGGATGGTAAGTTTGTCGAAGTAGCGTTCCGTCATGAAGTTTGAAACGCGTGAGTTGTCGTCGCAAGCGGCTGTTGGGAGCACGAGATGAGCCGGTGAGCCGATCGATGATTGTACGGCAGTATGTGTCTGCACGTTGGAGCGAGGTGAGGTCTGCGGATTGAAGGAAGTCATCCGGTGCAGTGGGCTCGATGGGACTAAGACTGGTCATCTGCGTGGTCTCTTGGCTGGGAGGTGCTGCGCAGCAGGTAGATGCGTCATGATTTTGCAACAGCGGACAGCGTGACAAAGCGTCGGCATCTTGGTGTTTGCGGCCCGACCGGTATGTGACACTGTAGTCATACTCCTGCAGTCGGAGCACCCAACGACCGAGGCGTCCTGACAAGTTTTTTAATGATGACAACCAACAGAGCGCATGATGATCCGTGACGATCGTGAAGCGGCGGCCATACAAATAGGGGCGAAATTTTTGCACGGACCATACGATAGCGAGACATTCCTGTTCAGTGATGCTGTAATTGCGTTCCGCTGGGGAGAGAGTACGGCTCGCGTAAGCCACGACTTGCTCTTGTGAAGCCTGGTCACGCTGCAGCAGAACAGCGCCGATTCCGTGCCCACTTGCGTCAGTGTGTAATATAGTAGGGGCTGTGGGATCAAAATGGCGAAGAACTGGCCCTGACGTGAGGCATCGCTTCAGGGTCTGGAAAGCAGCTTCACAGTCATCTGTCCAAAGAAATGATGCACTTGTGGTCAGGAGTTTGTGAAGAGGAGCCGCGATAGTGGCAAAATCACGGACAAAACGGCGGAAGTAAGAGGCTAAGCCGAGGAAGCTGCGAAGGTCTTTGAGCGTGGTGGGCTTAGGAAAGTGCAGCACAGCGGCCACTTTGTCGGGATCAGGTTCGATGCCAAGCTTGCTGACAACGTGGCCTAACACTTTGATGCTGCGGCTCGCAAACCGACACTTCTTGGTATTTAGCTGGAGACCGGCTTTGGCTAGACATGTGAGCACCTCGTCTAGACGTTCTAGGTGTTGCGAGAAGCTGGATGAAAAGATGACGATGTCATCCAGGTAACAAAGACAGGTCTTCCATTTTAGGCCACGCAGCACCGTATCGATCATCCGCTCAAATGTGGCTGGGGCATTGCAGAGCCCAAAAGGCATCACATTGAATTCGAAGAGACCATCAGGAGTAGCAAACGCTGTCTTCTCTTTATCAGACTCATGCATCGGGATCTGCCAATACCCAGATCGTAGGTCGAGACTTGAGAAATATTCTGCACCCTGTAAGGTGTCAAGTGCATCGTCAATTCGAGGCATAGGATATACATCCTTGCGCGTAATTTTGTTTAGTGCCCTGTAATCAACGCAAAATCGCACTGATCCGTCCCTTTTCTTAACTAGGACAACAGGAGAAGACCAAGGGCTTGTGGAAGGTCTGATAACGTTGCGTGCGAGCATGTCATTGACTTGTTCCTCGATGACCTTGCGTTCTGAAGACGACACGCGGTAAGGGCGACGGCGGATAATACGAGAACCGTCTGTGGCGATGTGATGAGAGGTCACCGTAGTTTGACCTAAGCCATCCGAACAAACGTCAAAACAAGTCTTGTGTTTTGTTAAAAGGGCCATTAAGTCATTAGTTTGCGTTGGAGTGAGATATGGACTCAAAGTGGCTTTAAGCGCATTAGATGAGCCTCCTGGTGGCGTACACTTAGCGACTGATGGCGGAGACGATACAGTGACGACACATACCGGTGCTATGTCGATAAGGCTGGCAACAGTGGACCCCTCTGGCAGTAGTTGTGGCTCTGTTGTCGTGTTGTAGGCGGTGAGACTGGCATGACCACGCGAAAACCGCACTAGACAACATGCGATGGCGATTCCTCGGAAAATGCAGCGCTGATCGGGGACAACCACTGCGTCACCGTCAATGGTATCGCTGGATCTAATGGTGAGGATACGTTCTTGGGCCGGGGGCAGTACAAAGTCTGCAGCTGCAACAAGGTGAGGCGACGAAAAATCGTAAGCACTAGAATTTTCAGTGTCCGTAATGCGAATAACGGGCGGACCACACGAAATGACAGCGGAAGCGGCTGACAGGAAGTCCCAGCCCAATATAATCGGATGAGCACATGAAGAAAGCACAGCCAATTGTATATGGTGACGAATTCCGTCGATCAGAACACGAACAGTGCATTGTCCAATAGGGTAAATTCTATTTTCATTAGCACCACATAACACCGGACCAACATATGGAGTTTGCACTTTTCGTAGACGATGACATAGTTCGCGATCAATGACCGAAATGGCTGCTCCAGTGTCCACGAGTGCGTCAACCGAAATGCCTTCTACACAAACAGTTAGTAAATTTGCAGGGCGCGCAGGAGGAATTGGGACAATTCGA
>NC_051174.1:70250686-70520686 GCF_013339725.1 Rhipicephalus microplus | reverse complement strand
TCTCCCGTCCTCGCCACCACGAGATAAGGGTGCGCAAGGGAGCGTCACTCCCCTTCTCTAAGCCGGGAAAAGTACGCGTAGGAGATTAGAGTGGGCACCGCCGCGCAATGTGGTGACGAACGCTCATTGCGCCATCTTGCTGATAATGCTGAAAACACAATTCCCCTCAAGATGCTCGTGAGCAGCGGTAAGTGGTAGATATGTATAGCTTGCCATTTGAACAGTGAGAACGTACTCCGGGGTGGCTCAGTGGTTAACGCCTTGCTTTCACGACGGAGAGGTCCCACGTTTGATTCCGCGTGCCAGAGTGTTTTTTTTCTGGATTTATTTTCTTTCTTGCGTTTTGATATATATAGATACGTAACATATATGGTGCATGACATCAACGCCGACGTTGATGCCAGTGGCAAAATCCAGCCGAGAGTGTTCCCATAACTGCTATCCCAATAAAATAAATATGTGTTAGCTTCGTCATGGCCCATTTGTCATATGCAGCAAAGCGTACAAAAATTAGAAGAGGCCATTTTGACAATAATTATTGGGCTTAAAAACTCTCTCATTTGGACGTACGGGTTTACCGGACACCTTTAAATAAGGTCACGGACCCCTTGGGTTCAACGGAAATTCTTTTCTGAACATCTGGTCTTGCTCACGTTAACATTGACTCATCGTACTAAATGAACCAATGGCTCACTTTTCATCGGGATTACATTGGCGTGTTCTATGACAGTAAGTGATAATTCTGTCACCTGCAGAATTATCATGTGGGGAAATGCATACGTTCATTACGTGGCACAGCAAAGTCAAGTATTCTGTGTAGTGTGCGAAAAGATGGATGCAAAATACAACCTTGGGTCGCATTCTAATATTACCTGGAGCCCCACCGAACCCTTCTTGTTTGATGATGGTAGTTGCGGGCTTCATCAACCCCGCAACACTAAGCCAGCGTATCTCGCTATTCACACCCTTTGTAGAGTAGTGTTTACGACGTGGTGCCTGTTTCATCATCATCATCATCATCATCATCATCAGCCTGACTACGTCCACTGCAGGACAAAGGCCTCTCCCATGTTCCGCCAGTTAACCCGGTCCTGTGCTTGCTGCTGCCAATTTATACCCGCAAACTTCTTAATCTCATCTGCCCACCTAACCTTCTGTCTCCCCCTAACCCGCTTCCCTTCTCTGGGAATCCAGTTAGTTACCCTTAATGACCAGCGGTTATCCTGTCCACGCGCTACATGCCCGGCCCATGTCCATTTCCTCTTCTTTATTTCAACTATGATATCCTTAACCCCCGTTTGTCCCCTAATCCACTCTGCTCTCTTCTTGTCTCTTAAGGTTACACCTACCATTTTTCTTTCCATCGCTCGCTGCGTCGTCCTCAATTTAGGCTGAACCCTCTTTGTAAGTCTCCAGGTTTCTGCTCCGTAGCTAAGTACCGGCAAGATACAGCTGTTATATACCTTCCTCTTCAGGGATAGTGGCAATCTACATGTCATAATTTGAGAGTGCTTGCCGAATGTGCTCCACCCCATTCTTATCCTTCTAGTTACTTCAATCTCGTGGTTCGGCTCTGCGGTTATTACCTGCCCTAAGTAGACATAGTCTTTTACAACTTCAAGTGCACTATTACCTATCTCGAAGCGCTGCTCCTTTCCGAGGTTGTTGTACATTACTTTAGTTTTCTGCAGATTAATTTTAGGACCCACCTTTCTGCTCTCCTTGTCTAACTCCGTAATCATGAGTTGCAGTTCGTCTCCTGAGTTACTCAGCAATGCAATGTCATTCGCGAAGCGCAGGTTACTAAGGGATTCTCCATTAACTCTTATCCCTAACTGTTCCCATTCTAGGCTTCTGAAAACCTCCTGTAAGCACGCGGTAAATAGCATTGGGGAGATTGTGTCCCCCTGCCTTACACCCTTATTGATTGGTATTCTGTTGCTTTCTTTATGAAGCACTATGGCAGCAGTTGATCCCCTGTAGATTTCTTCCAGAGTGTTTATATATACTTCATCTACGCCCTGATTCCGCAGTGTCTGCATGACGGCTGATATTTCTACTGAATCAAACGCCTTCTCGTAATCTATGAAGGCTATGTATAGTGGTTGGTTATACTCTGAGCATTTCTCTATTACCTGATTTATAGTATGAATGTGGTCAATTGTTAAGTAGCCTGTTTGAAATCCTGCTTGTTCCTTTGGTTGATTGAATTCTAATGTTTTCTTTACTCTGTTAGCAATTACCTTTGTAAATAGCTTGTATACTACAGAGAGCAAGCTCATCGGCCTGTAATTCTTCAAGTTCATAATACGTAAGAAAGGAGCTGACAAGGACTTGAAGAATAACAGGTGCCTGTTTAAGCCACGCTTAACCATTCCTTTTTCAATTTTTATCCGGAATCACTTGATGCACCATAAATTCACAAACTATAAGCTTTACGTAGCAGTTTAAAACACACATATGATGGCCATAAAACAATAAGCCAACAATCTGACAAATATGTTGAGACAATAAACAAAATCCAGTCTTATATGAGGAAGTCACAAATGACTGCTTTTTCATATGAAGAAGTGCCTGAAATATGGCGCAGTACCAAGCAGTTAAAATTAACTGTTAAATTTAGTTGAAAATACTGTAAAAAGTGAAACTGAACGAGCCCCGATATTTCAGTTTACGACCGGGCGGGATACCAGAAGCTAAGTGCAATGGAATAGCCTGACCTGTATACGCAACTAAATGAACAAGAATCATTATTGTAGATAACGATACCAATCTTCTCTTGCCCGGTATAAAAGTCCTGATATAAAACTGATCTGTGAAATGTTCTGTCCTTGCACTCCTCCCTGCCCAGGTTTACCACAAGACGTGCCATCAACGACTTTGAATACAACGGCGTTAAGTACAAGGCCGGTACTTCGATCATGGCTCCGACTTTCAACATTCACATGGACCCCCGCTACTGGCCCGAACCCAACAAGTTTGATCCCGAGAGGTACGAGTATATATTGACAGAATTCGATTAAAATTACACACCGCTGTAGTTCAGAAGCTCTGACGTTAAGCACCTGAACTCGACCTTACGGGGGAGACATTTTGATGGGGGAAAACAGAAATTCTAGTGCACTGAGATACTGCAGTCACTTGCCAACTCGAAGCGATGAAAGCTGAATCAAAGATCAGTATTAATAATCGAATCAGTCCCAGTTGTGCCCACCGTCTGGCGGCACCCCAAGATGGTTGGCCTCTCATCAGCGTTTTTTTTTTCTGCCACGCAGCTCATAATAAACATTGTATATTATTTCATTAGCACTTTACTGGCGATGAAATCAGGTTTCCGCATTATGTTCAATTTATTGTGTCCGAACTTACCAACAAAATCTAAAGCAGTTTTAGTCACATAAACACGCTGTTTTCCCAATCTATTATTTATTTAATGTTCGAATATACTTAGAGTTCCCGGATTCTTCCTGTTGTTGTGCTTTCAGTGTTGACGTACGTGATGTTGTAAGCGTACAGCATCAGTACAGCTTGCTTCTACAGCTTGCTTCTTGGCCCTGGCCCAGAGTGCAAATGAAGCCAGGCTGTCCTATACTATCATATACTGTCATCTCACGTCGTCGCTTGGCATCGCCCAGGACTGCAGTACAGCAAGGGGTGATAAGTAGAAGTGAGAGAATGATGAAAGGTTTAGTTGAAGGAAAAGGTGGAGCCTAAAACATAGAAATGTGAGGCGTAACGCAGGCATAATCGTATGTATACAAGCCCAGCCATGTATATTGAGTATAGAAAGTGGTGGGAAAGGAATTTAAAGGGAGCACTACGAATTTAGGTGGTGGGAAAAGAATTTCAAGGAAGCCCTCATTTACAACACTTTAATGCCCATCACTTATCTGTCAATGCAGGTTTTTCGACGAAAACGTAGCGTCGAGAGCGTGCATCGCCTACCAACCTTTTGGTGCTGGACCAAGAAACTGCGTCGGAGAGCGCATGGCGATTTTAGCGATTACGTACACAGTGGCGAGAGTGGTACAGAAGTACAGGTTGACCCTAGGAGAGTCTCAGAAGGTATCAAAACGTCTTCTTTTTTTTCTTTCAAACTTCATCATAGGCTGGCTAAGCTTCACTTATTACTGGCTAGCTATGCTGGCTATACCGGTTACCCTGGGCGTAGGTCTCTTTCGCGCCAAATTCAGGCAGCATTGCCGAGCTTGCGGTGGGATTAAGGATGTCGGAATCTGAATTGCGCGCATCAACAGTACAAAAAAAGTCTGACATCGTGGCCCGAAGTCGCTATTAGAACAACGTCCAAATCCGGGCCAGTTCGTGATTCATAGCCATAACATACTGATAGGTGCTTAGGAAAGGAGCACTATAGCGGGTTTGTAGTAGTAATTATCATGTCCATGTTCTTCCTTTATTTCTAGTCCTAAGTGCGCTACTTTGCCGTATCGTTTGTAAGTGTATTTACGGATGGTTCATTTCATCCCATAATTATACTTGTATGCCAACAGTATTGGTGACAGCCTGCATACGCTTCACCAATGAGGCTTCATTAGGCTTATTTTTCTTGCTTCCGGCATGTTGCTCCTTCACGCTGCGGAACCGACTGAATGTGATAATACGTTGCGAAACGCTCCGAGCTGCTGCCGCTTCGATGCCCGTCAAACGCGGCACAATTACTAACTTTCAGCTGCATCGAATGACGACCGGCGAGGATGATGTGTACGTGGGGGTGAGAGTTGATTTTATTTATTGGCTCACCCTAACCATTGGCTCACAGCAAAGGGCAGCTGTATTTTTTTTATTCTTAGCTTGTCGCTGACTATATGAAACAAAATTAGCATGAAAAGGAGCTTATCAATATCAGGTGCATTCCTTGAAAGGATAGGGGGGGGGGGGGTCGAGATGAGCCTACGCTTGCGTGTTTCCCCTTCAGTAACCTCCTCACTATACTACCCTAGTAGAAGCGGCGAACCTCTTTTGACATAATTTGTCACTATTTATTTCAATCATTTAATTTGTTGTAAGTATCAAACAATTAGGGGGGGGGGGGGGGTAGTCTAACATTCAGTATCCTTATACCCGAAAAGCAAATGTGTTTCTCATTTGCACAAAACTTTGTCGCGTTGAAAGGGCCTTGACAATAGAAAGAGGGAGCCAGCAAAAAAAAAAAAAAAGATTGAAAGGAGCGATGTGGAACGAACGCATAGGACACGTTGGACTTAAAACAATATTCATTCAATGAAGCCCACACACGAGAACGAACAGCAGCGCATGTGCAAATAGGCTATCTCAGCCATCTCATTGATAGAGTCTGAGAGTTGTGCGTCTAACGGTACATTGCCATGAAATGCCCTGAAATATCTGTGCAACGTGCAACTTTATTGACACGCAATTAATTTGGCGTTTGTCCTGTACAGCTGTTCAAAATCACCGTCTTCTATTACTCTCGCTGGTTTCCTGGTTCGGTTCGTATGAGCGAACTTGACCAACACGCTCAGATATTGAGTTTATTAAAACATAAAAAGTACTACATGCTTCTTTGAAAATAAATATGCGAAATTATATTCGTATCTTATGTTTTACAGAAAAACCTCGAGCTCCATTTTTACGCAGGGATGTCGGCCCCACAAAACGGCCCATACATAAAGTTTCAAAGGATCTGAAGACCACGTGATATTTATTCTCATCCGTATCATTGGACCTTACGTTCTACGAAGTAAATTCCCATAAGCGACCCTGAGCTTGCTTTTGGACTTACTATTTAAAAGCTTCTTTTTGGCAGCCAGTGGAAGATATATCAAGTATATAGTGGCAACGGAAAGCACAATACCAGATTGATTGGCGGATCAGGGGAGAGGCCCTTGCCCTGCAGTGAGCGTACTCAGTTTGATGATGCTGATGATGGTGATGACGATTATATATATTATGCAAGCGTATCACATCATATATAGAGCAAATAAAATACGCTTTCTTGAACGAAAATAAACAAATATATTTCATCACTGCTATCTCTTGCCTCCAAATGTGAATGTATGTACTATCAAAATATTGAAATAAACATCAAACTTCAATTATTCTGCTGTGCACTATGTAACGACATCTCTTAGAATTGTATTTCTAGTTGCATGTGCATACTCGCCTACTTACTACAGCTGCACTATTTCTTGCCGATTCTTGGAGTTGGGAGGTGCCAGACGTGAAACGGTAACAACCACAATAAAATAGATTTCCAAATCGCGTAGAGTTTCCGGCTAGTAAAACAAAAAAAAAGCTTAATGAGTCCCTGCGACACCTCTCTCAGAAAGCCTAGAATGTATTTGCTGAAGCAGTTTATTGTCTCGCGAATTTACCGCCACAAAAAACTTTTATAAACTATTGAGTACGAGTGAAGTTACAAAGATTTGTCGCGCGCTGCAATAGCTCTCTCCCTTCTCTGGTCCCGGCGAAAGCGCTGGAAGCTAACTAGAAAGGATAGCCCGGAAGGAAAATACGTCCCGCATGCCTTGCGACAATGATCAATTGTCGCCTGGTTACCTTAGCTCTTTTTTTTCAAAAGCACGGCTTTTCAGTGCTATCGCGTGCCTATGCGTAGACAAGGCACGACCTCCCACGGCAGCTTCAAATTAGCCAATGGTGATTCTAGGCCTGACGTAGGGGTTTTAAATCTGTATCGTGATTTGTCCAGAGAAGAGAAAGCTATTTTTCGCTGACTGAGATTTTATTGTAAATTTCAGGCCACGTGTTCTTCTATACCATTTCGCTCGCGTGTTCTAGGCAGCCTCGACTACCGTTGGGCAACGTTTTGTGACCATGCTCAAAAACTGTTGCAGGCCCCCTTAACATCAAAAGCAAATGTTCGCGTGGTTCCTGTGGGCTGCACATGCCTTCTTATTTACTGCTTGTCAAGCGATAATAAAAATGTAGAGTAGTAAGTGACACGTTTCTTTTTTTTTGCTTAATTTTGTCGCCCCGTCCTTGCGCATTCTTTCAACCTCAATTATTCTTATCAACATGGCACATTAGGCGTTCTACGTTTGCGTCGTACCGAGTGTTCAAGGTTAACCTTAATGGCTTCTTTATTTAGGCGCTGGAAGGCAGGCGAAAACCGCCTGTGTCAATATGTTATGGGGGCAGGAAGACACAAAGCGAGATAATTATCTTTATCAGCAGCCCAATGAACTAAATTTTAATGATCAGCTTTTTTCTGGTGGCAGTAACTTGGCTGTATTGAAAAAAAAATTGGGCAATTGTTTTTGTATACATGATATGGGGGGTTTAACGTGCCATGATTATGAGAGACGCCGTAATGGAGGACCCCGGAAATTTCAACCACCTGGAGTTTTTTAACCTCCACCAAAATCTCCCAGAGCACACGGGCCTACAGCGTTTTCGCCTGCATCAAAAATGCGGTAGCTGTAGCAGGGATTTGATCCCGCAACCTGCGGGTCAGCAGCTGCCGAGTATTTCAGTCACTAGACCACCACGGCGGGGTGGTGTTTGTGTACAGTTTTACTTGAGATATTTCTGCAGGCCTATGGTCCTAAATATCCGGCTGCAAAGTTTGTATTCCGCATGATTAGGCATGCAAGAGGATGAAGGTCAGGACGAAGACCCTCCCTTAAGGGACGCATCTGTTGCGTGCACAATGTCACCTGGAATTCAGGCTTTCAGGCATATTCACTGCTACCGTGACGTGATGCGTCTTGACCGAGCATGCCCGCCGCACAGGAGGCTGTGGATGACTGCTACCATCGTCTTCCGCGAAAAATAAAACATGGGAGGTGAGTTTAACATGTACAACTGCGTCATTTTACAGGAATGCGTCTCGCTTTGAATTTTTCAGCGATTTATTTGTAAGCAATAAATAAATCGATTGAAAAGCCTTACCTGTCCCCTTTCTTCTCCTCTGAATTTATGTTTCTAGCTTCACCTCTGTTACCACATTTCAGAAAACTTAAAAGCGCAACATATTGCAGGAAATCTGCTCCACAACTCCCTTATTGCAGAGAAGTACAAAACAGAAAATCTTTGAAGTCTCTGCAGTCATTTCAATTCGGTTGAAAACCAGCAGTACATATTGCAAGAGAAAAAAAGTTCGAACCAAGGGGCTGACGAGACTGACCCATAATTCAAACACCACTAAGAATAGTCGGAGTAGTGGTAAGAAATACTCCCTATTACATAACGGATGTACGACGTCAAGCACCTGCCATCCTTCGTTTTCTGTGCAAAATAATGAGAGGTGTTATGCAAGTCTACAGTGATGTGCGCAAATAGCAAAATGCTTTGTCATGACTGATTGTTGGCCTAATTGGTACTTGGTTAATGACATACTTCAGTCGTGAAATGTCATGAACACAAAGTAAAGAAACAAGAACAGATGACACTTCCAACTAAAGTAGACCAAGCACAAACCCAGAATCAAATATACAACACACAAGCCTGGGCAGTTTTCACACAACCTTACGCTACTAGCTATCGAAAATATTTTTTCCAATACGTACAACATCACCACTTTGTCCCTAATACACGATTCTCCTTTTTTTTCAATGTTATAGGCTTTCGTCAACTCACGCGCAGTTATATATCTTCCTTTCACTAGAATTTTGATTTCTTTACAACTGAATCACACTTGCAGGCTTTGCAATGCATAGGCAAATGCGCCAAACCATATTTCATTAGATTTAATTCATGCTGCTTGAATAGGTTATCAAAACAGCGTCCGCTGTGCCCGATGTACGAGTTGCCCCAAGAAAGGGGAATTCGATAAACCACGCCTTTTGCACATTTCTTGTATGTCGTGCCATGCATCTTGCTGCATCCCTGATGGCTCGCCTCCTCCTGAGCAGTTCTCGGACACAGCTGCAGCAAATTTTATGGGCACGGAAAACAGGATGGCTACCTCATAACAGCCTGTTACCTTTTTTCAGGTTGTTGGAGACCTTAACATAAGAAATCACTGCAGGTATTGTAGTTTATGTTCCGTGTTCTCCCATGGCAGCTCTACTTTCTCTCTTCACTTTCAGCAAGATCGCTTAGGAGACAGCCCCCGCCTCGGCAAACGCACTCTTGAAAAGCGCGACATCTACGCATTTTCAAGCATTGTCTCCGGATGCTACGTTGTCGCGGGTGCGAGTGCCAGCAATGCTCGTCAAGAAGTGTCTAATGTCAGCGCCTCCGTCAACAGCTAAGGCGCGCACACATGACATGATGTCACAGAAAGAACCGAACATGCAATACAGTTGGTGCTTTTCACACTCAAAAAGCAAGCAGTATAGACACACACATACCTTCAAATCACGGATTGAAAGCATATGGATGAACGGGATGCACTCCGTTGAACGAGATACTCATTTCGCTTTCCCGTCATCCTTTGGCAGTGAAAACACTCGAACCTTCAGCACACAGCCAGTATCGCCGACACTCAAGGGCTCGCATCACTGCCCTATTACGAGGGCTTGCAGGTGTACACTACGCGAACATTACGCGAACGAAGCACATCACCACGCAGCACTTCACATACGCATGGCCATCTTCATGCACTCGCCATAAAAAACACCAGCACTCAGCGACAGGCCACATCAGGCTTAGTAATCATGCCATCTCGAACGGCGGTAGCGTACATGCGCACGTCTACTCCGCAGGAAAACACGGGCTAAAACTGAGTGACGTCAGACGCCATGCCTGGAGTAGCGAGCAGGCCTGAATTTTTCGCTAGGCGGCATTGGCGTGTGGCGTTTAGGCTGGTAAGAGGGTGGAAGCGTAGGCAGTGGTAATAACAGTTACCCTTGCCCTTTTGGCCAGTGAAATCGAAAATAATGAACCCTTGCAACCAGTACCGAACACGCAATCGCAGAGCCAGTAACAGTGATGAGCCTAATGACAGTTCCATGCCGGCATATTGGTGTGTGTTGCGTATCCGGACACCAATGCGCGTGCGTAACAATAAATAGAGAAGCGTGCATGATCCTTGCCTGGACTACACAAATAGTGTGACTGCTCATGACCGAGTACTGTAAGCCCCATATTATAGAACGTCCCTTTACTCAACGTTTCACCATCACTTGAGAAAGCCGATGGGAGCGCCGTCTCTAGTCATGGCAAGTCACTGCATATAAGCGATAATCAGCTGCGATTCTTGAGTGGCGCAGAGTCATTTTTTAGCCGAGCTGTGGCGCAGTGCTCAACTGTGTCAAGTGAGGGTGAAAATCGAGTCGAGGGGCGTTTGTGAATACAGCGGTAACTTTTATTGAAATCAAGAGCAACAACGGCTACTTTATTAGCTGAAACATTTTTATCTTTGCTGACGCATATTTCCTACTGCTAAATAAGCTTATTTGTATGCGAAAATTTCAAAACAATTCATTATTCAAGGCGTCAGTGCCCCAAAAAGTGTTTAAAATATCTACCTGCCGCAGCAATGCGAAGTATGAAACACCAGCGCGTCGACACGACCACTCGGCGCAGTACTTCTGAAACAATACTCGCACAGGCAGATGTTATCCTGCCTTTCGTATCATTAACATCACTGGGCTTTGTTACATAAACTTGATCTTGAACCTAGCCCAAAGAAAAAATAAGTCAAGGGGAGAAACTTCAGGCGACCTCTCTGGCCAAAACATCGCTTTTGTACGCCCAATCCTTTGTTGTGGAAAATGTCTGTCCAGCAAGTTCTTCGCCCTGGTAGAGATATGTGGTGGTACTTCATCGTACTGAAACCATGCTTGGCGCAGGTCATTCAAGGCATGGTCACAGACGAGTTCATCAATGACAACACGTAATACTTCTGCCGTGTACAACCTTCCGTTCAAGTTGTCCAAAAAAGTGAGGTCCGACAATTGTGTACCCGAGTATGCTGCACCAGACAATCACTCTTCAATGAATTTGATGCTTGTGCTACTTCAACTATAGCGTGGGTTTTCTTCTGTACAATAATGGCCTTTGTGAAGATTAACACTTCCATTGCGGCCAAACGAAACTTCATCAGTCGAAGTTATTCTGCGCAATATTCATATCCTCGATTATTTTTGATGAGGCCCCAAATTGCTGAAGTCAATTCGCTGTTCGAATTCCTTCTCTTTTATGTCCGGATGAAAGCAAACGTGATATGGTTGGAACTTGTCTTTTCTTAGCACATTTGTGACTGTTCGGACGCTGCGACTGCACTGATGGGAAATTTTCGGATTCTGAGCTCTGGTAGCAAAGTTACACATCCTACAACATTCGTTGCAGTCTCCATCGAGAATTGCTTTCCTGGCCCGTGTCGGAATGTAGACGGAGCCTACTGTGTACTCGTCGAAATAGGTTTATGAAAGTGGACCCAGTTGGAGGGTCCATTGCCAATGAAGCGTTGCCATTCAATTCAGTAACCACGTCGAGCTTTTCTTTGGTAAAATACCTCGCACCAGAAGCAGCCTTATTAGCTCGAAAGGACTCCAGCTGGATTTGCTTGGTAATCTTTCAAAGCAGAGTACCTGTGATACCACAAGTAGCTGGTACAGGACAATCAAAAGAGCGGCGGGTGAAGCAAAATAAATATTTTAACGTCAATGGGCTTGACGTGGTCTCCTGGCGCGCACTTCAGACAGACAGACAGACAGACAGACAGACAGACAGACAGACAGACAGACAGACAGACAGACAGACAGACAGACAGACAGACAGAGAGTAAACATTATTACCACACTTCAGTTCCGAAAAAAAGTAGAAGAAATCTACGTTTGCTAATCAGTTCAAACGAGGTGCCCTAAAATTCGGCGCATAGAACAAACACATTTTAACCTAGCAAAAAATATGGCTTTCTAACGTACCGCGGGAATCCCCATGACTGATATTCGCGCTACCTAATAAGCCTTACTTTTTTACATCAGCGACATTGAGAAGTTAGAATCCAGCAGGCTGATTTATATGTAGGTTTTAACGTCCCAAAACCACCACATGATTATGAGAGACGCCGTTGTGGAGGGCTCCGAAAATTTCGACCACCTGTGGGGCTCGTGCAATCAAATTTGAACACACTGGCCTACAACATTATCGCCTCCATCGAAAATGCAGCCGCCGCAGCAGGGATTTGATTCCGCGACCTGCGGGTGAATCCAGCAGCAGCATACGTACACAATTTTTCACTAAAATGGAAAGGAGAATGAAGCTTTATTGGAAACTCATTTTTTACGGACCCTCTAGCAACGAAATTCATCTACACTGCAGGACTGCAAAGAAGGCTTGACTTTCTTCAGAACAGTCATCAGCCATCGAATAATCTGATCTGCAGTAAGGCGTGTAGGGATTTTGCATGTGTCATCGAACATTCCCGCCACCCCCTTCGAGGACTCGTTGGAATAAAAATAAATTGTTCACTTCATTTTGCGGGGCAATATAACGAAATAGAATAATCTTGATCGTTCAATATCACTTTCAAGCACGTTCAAGGCAGTGGCAGTGGTTATATTGTTATGAGACAATGTCCCACAAAAGTGGTTAGATAGGCGCGAAAAGAGACGACGTGATTTTGGTGTAGGGCACAGCACTCGTTCTCCATCTTGGCTTGTGCGTTGGCGCTGTGTAAATATATCTTCAAGCGCCTAGTTTCGCGTATACCTTCATGTAACATTTTAGTGAAAGGTGCTGGGTTACAACGCACGACGGAGTTACGCAGCGGACGCCTAGTCGCTGCTTAGGACATGTCCACTGGCAGCAATGCTTCGTCAACTGCCGTGCCCAATGCATCAACGGCGCCGACCTCACCTGTTTTTCTCGTGGCCGCTCCACCCCAAGATCCCGGCAGCTTTTCAGGAACAGAAGGCAAGGACGTGGATGAATGGCTTAAACTCTACGAACTCGTCAGTGAAAACCCCAGGTGGGACCCAACGTTGATGCTGGCAAACATCATCTCTTATTTGCAAGGAACGGCCAAGGCGTGGTTTAATAACAATGCGGACGCGATCACGAGCTGGGACGTATGCAAGACCAAGTTACGCGAGTTGTTTGGTCAATCTGCCGGCTGCAAGCAGGCCGCTAGAAAAGAACTTGGCACACGTGTTCAGACGTCCATGGAGTCCTACCTGGCGTGTATACAAGAGGTGCTGACCCTTTGCCTTAAAATTTACCGAACCATGAAGCAGACAAGGTAGCGCACGTGCTCAAAGGCATCGCAGACGATGCATTTAACCTTCTTGTGCGCAGAGGCTGTTCTACCGTACAAGATGTTACCTCGGAGTGCCAACGCTTTAAAGAAGCTAAAAGCTATCGCATTGCCCACCACTTCAAGCGTCTCCACAACACTGCTGCGACGTCAACTTGCGAGGATCTTCGTATAGCGACCCAGCTAAATTGACACTCCGGTGACATCACGAGAATCGTACGCCGCGAAATCGAAGCCATATCACCCGCACTCTTGGGAGCACTAGCACCGAGTGATCCTCATCCGACCATTTCGCTAATACAAACCGTTGTTCGCCGAGAACTAGCCAACGCGGGTATTCGTGCAGTCTGTTCTGTGCACCGTCCCGACGCTGTCAGTTCGTCTACCTCCAGCCACACACAGCATCATCGCCACCCTGCTCTACGTAACCGTGACCCAAATGCGTGGAGGGCGCCTGATGACAGGCTGATCTGCTTTCGATGTGAACGAGTAGGACACATTTCCCGCCAATGCCGAAGCACGTGGACCTCACCGTATCGGGCAAACTCAAGCTTCTCGAACCTCCACTCACCAGCCCATCTCTATGGCCAGGAACTACCACGACGTGATGGCTCAGCTAATTACGACCCGACCACGGCGACCACTGCCCAGTACCGTCGCTCACCTTCACCTCGACGTAGATTTTCCCGGTCTCCGCCGCCGCCCCGTTCCCCGTCCCCATCCACTGCCCGGCGGTTTTCTTCAGAAAACTAACGGCTGCAGTTCCTGGAGGTGACGCTGCTGATATGACTTGCTGTCCAATTCGTCTGTTGACGCTGCCAACCAATCAAAACCTGATCGACGTTGAAGTGGATGGTTTATCTGTTAAAGCCTTGTTGGACACTGGCGCCCATATTTCTGTGATGAGCTTGCACAATCGTGACAGCTTAAAGAAAGTCCTTACTCCAGCCCCTTCACGCAGTGTTCGTGTGGCTGATGGTGGTACGCCTTCTGTTTTTGGCGTCTGTACTGCACGCGTCACTATCGCCGGTCGTCAAACTTCAGTTCTCTTCACTGTTCTCTCTCACTGCACCATGTATGTGATCCTCGGTCTCGACTTTTTGTCCACTCATTCCGCCCTCATTGACTGCTCAGCTAGTACTGTGCATTTTGACCTACCGTGCCTGATTGATTCGCCCAGTCCATCCCAAGCTCTTATGTGCTCTGCTGAGCATGTCCGTTTGTCACCGCAAATTGTGACCTGTATCACCGTAATGCCCTCACCACCTGTATCCGATGGTGACTATGTGCTCGCGCCCATTACATCCATTCTTTTGACTCACAGTGTTACCTTACCACTCACTGTTATTCAGCTACGTGCAAACCGCGCCTTGATTCCTGCTCTCAACTTTGCTCTGTCTCCACAAGTGCTCCCGTGTGGAATGGCCCTGGCCAGGCTGACTCCCTCTGACGAATGCGTCATCTTAGTTCTGTCTTCGAACGATGCTGCACACTGTAGCTACACGTTCTCGATCTTCGCAAGGAAGCCCGCCTGCTGACGTTAAAAAATGATCGCATCAGACCTTTTGCCGCATCAAGCTGACGCACTCCATCACGTCCTTGATTCATGCGGGGAAGTATTTGACTTTTGTGATCGTCCGCTAGGTCAAACCACTGCTGTAAAGCACCGCATTGACACCGGCGATGTCTCCCCTGTCCATCGACGGCCATACCGCGTATCTCCAACCGAGCGTCAGATAATTCAAGCAGAAGTCGACGAAATGCTCGCCAGAGACATAATTGAGCCATCGTGCAGCCTGCTGGATTCTAACTCCTCAATGTCGCTGATGTAAAAAAGTAAGGCTTATTGGGTAGCGCGAATATCAGTCATGGGGATTCCCGCGGTACGTTAGAAAGCCATATTTTTTGCTAGGTTAAAATGTGTTTGTGAGGGGTTTGCACGTAGCTGAATAACAGTGAGTGAACAGTGAGTGGACGAAATGCTCGCCAGAGACATAATTGAGCCATCGTGCAGTCTATGGGCTTCCCCTGTAGTTCTTGTCAAAAAGAAGGACAACACTTAGCTATTCTGTGTTGACTACTGACATCTGAACAAGATTACTAAAAAGGGCGCCTACCCACTACCGCGCATAGACTACGCCCTGGATTGTCTTCACGGCGCTAAATATTTTTCGTCCATTGATCTAAAATCAGGGTACTGGCAAATTGCTGTCGACGACATGGACCGCGAAAAGATCGCTTTTGTCACGCCCGATGGTCTTTACCAGTTTAAGGTGATGCCATTCGGGTTATGCAACGCTCCGGCCACCTGCGAGCGGATGATAGACTCTCTTTTGCGTGGGTTCAAATGGTCAGTTTGTCTATGTTACCTTGATCACGTTATCGTCTTTTCTCCTACCTTTGAGACCCACCTCGACCGCCTATCCTCAATACTGGCTGTCTTTCGTAATGCCGGTCTCCAACTGAACTCGTCGAAGTGCCCCTTCGGACGCCAGCAACTAACCTTGTTGGGCCACCTTGTCGACTCCTCTGGTGTACGCCCAGATCCCGATAAAGTGCAAGCCGTGCGGAACTTCCCAATTCCGACCTGCACCAAGGAAGTCCGCAGGTTTCTAGGTCTGTGCTCGTACTTTCGACGTTTTGTGAGCAACTATGCTGAAGTAGCCCGTCCTCTCAGAAACTTAACTGAGAAAAGATGTCTTATTCGCATGGAATGCTGCGCAAGCTACGGCATTCTCTACACTTATTGCATTGCTAACGGAACCACCTGTTCTAGAACATTTTGACAATGCTGCCCCTACAGAATTCCGCACCGATGCCAGTGGCCACGAAATTGGTGCTGTTTTGGACCAGCATCAAAGCGGCTGCGCCCACGTTATCGCCTATGCCAGCCGTCTCCTCTCGCAGGCGGAAACGAATTACTCAATCACCGAAAGGGAATGTCTTGCTCTCGTTTAGGCAGTAGTAAAATTTCGGCCCTATTTACACGGTCGACATTTTACCGTCACAACCGATCACCACGCACTTTGCTGGCTCACATCCTTGCAGGACCCCACTGGGCGCCTCGGTCGATGGGCATTACGACTCGAAGAGTATAGCTACTCGGTGTCCTACAAATCTAGCCGCTTACATCATAACGCTGACTGCTTATCTCGGAATCCAGTGGACCTACCTGAGGCGTTCGATGAAGCACCGTGCGTACTGTCTCTCTTCGCTTTAAGCAACATCCGTGAGGAACAGTGCCGAGACCCTGTCTTACGTAACATCATCGAGAAGCTTCATTTTGCGGCACCCGATCCGTCTACTCAACTGTTCGTGCTCAAGAATGACACACTGTACCGTTACAACGTCCGCCCTGATGAAAACGAACTGCTCCTTGTGGTACCTTCCCACTTGCGTGCAAGCGTGATCGGCCAGCTCCATGACACTGCCACTGCCGGTCACCTCGGACTGTCTCGGACGTATAACCGTGTACAGCGTCGATTTTACTGGCCCAGTCTTTATCGCTCGGTCCGCAGCTACGTCGCCTCATGCAACCAGTGTCAACGCCGAAAAAAACCTTCGGCGAGCCCTGCTGGATTCCTCCAACCACTTGACGTTCCCTTTGATCCGTTCTTTTGACTTGGTCTTGACCTCCTAGGCCTTCTCCCTGCGTTCACTTCTGGAAATAAGTGGATAGCTGTTGCGACGGATCACACAACCCGATACGCCACTGCACGGGCTCTACCAACCAGCTCAGCCACGGACGTTGCCGATTTTCTCCTACACGACGTCATACTTCATCATGGCGCACCACGCCAACTCCTCACAGATTGTGGGCGCTATTTCCTTTCCCGAGTTATCGATGACCTGCTTCACTCCTGCGAGACAAAACATAAATTTACGACAGCCTACCACCCGCAAACTAACGGACTGACCAAGCGATTCAACCGGACCTTAACCGATATGCTCTTCGTGTACGTATTGTCCTACCACCAGGACTGGGACGTTGCACTGCCTTTCGTTGCATTCGCCTATACTTCCTCACGCCACGATGCAGCTGGTTTTTCACCTTTATATCTCTAAGGCGAAAGCCTTTATGAGATCACAACTCGGGTCACGCGCAGCTGTCCGCCGCCACCACCGTCAGTAACCACATCGCTCGAAATCAGAAAAAAAAACGAGCACCAGTGACACAGTGGGGCTCGAGCCCGCGTCTGCTGTGTGCCAGCCCAGTATTCTACCACCGAGTTACGCTAGTGCTTGGACTTGTTGGCAAACTTGACGTAGAGAGGCTTGATGTCTGGAAAGCAATCGCGTTATTACGACATATAAAGCGTTTTAAAACAGCGAAAGAACAAGCAGTCATCGCACAATGCAAATAGCGTAAACGAGTGGGTTTTCCAAAGCTCCAAACCATTACAAAAGCTTGTTTTTGCTCAGCAATAAACTACGGTGGCTACCCACTTCAGGCATAATTCCTCATCATCGTCAGTCACTGCATGAACAATTGGCACAAAATTTCTTGCAAGTGTACAGCAGATACCACGCTTCTCAGAAGAATGACAAAAACTAGCATAGTGTGCCGGCCTACTGCCCTAAAATTTTTATTAGTAATGCCCCAGTGAGTACCTAGCAAGTGTGCTTGCAGTAGTTACCCAATGAGTGTTTTGAGAAGGCTGTGAAAGGCTGCTCTTCTAGCTTTCGCCGTGACTGTGCTGCGCCTTCCGCGCAGGTCTGGCGTTTTTATTAGAACTACAAAAGCACGTGCATTAGGGAGCCCAAGCTGAAAAAAATCATCCTCGGTCCACCACTGCGCCATGGATTTTCAGACACGTGACTTGCTGTTACGGAATATTACGTGCTTTATGAGTGTGACATGTTGCGTCTTGTTGGCCGATGTCACATGTTATCGTTAAAAAGTATTTGTATATAGTATGTAGTATTCGTTCTTGTCTTCCTTGTCCCTTCTACAAATGTTTTTGGAGCGATGACCTAATGTGAAAAATATTATCCGTACAGTTGTCAGTGTGTTCTAAATTGATGAAATACCTGCACAGTTTCCTAAAGGTGTGTTTTGGTAAGCATGACGAACAGCATTAGGCCTTCATACAAGGTAAAAAAATGTTTGTACGAGCTATCATTTTCATAGACTTCTCACTAACACAATGAAACTGACAACCTTCAGGTGGGAATGATGCAGTATGCTCCGCAATAAATGACTTATGGAATTTCCGCTCCAACATAGCAGTCGTATTTTGTGCACAGGAAGAATTAACTGCATCTAGAAGGTAGAGTTCACGGAGGTAGAGTATAGCAGTTAAATGCCTTGTGGTCAACCTAAATCAATATACGCAATATATTTTAGATTGTTACCCTTCAGTAAAAAACAAGTGTGATCTGGCCGGCACCGAAAACCCCTTCTGTCAAGAAGAAATAATCAAGCCAACTTGTGTGAAATTGAGGGCCTCAGCAAGGCATAGTCACAGAACATCAGAACATCGAAAAATAATCTGTGTTCAATGACTTGCCAATTGACATGAGTAAGCGTACAGGTGAAGAGACAGCGTGTTTTATTCTAAACCTGTAAAAAGGACTAATTTGATGACATTACCAAGCAAGAACTTTCTATATAGCCAGTACCCTATACAAGAACATTGAAATAAAAAATTAAGTAAAGTATCAATGTAACAATCGTGTATTCGAAAACTGCCCCTGGAGAACACACGTGCTAGAGCAGTGGAAGTTTATATCACTGTGTTACGGTGAATTCAGGGAAGTATCTGCAGAAAAAAAGTGTCCAACAAGTACATTAGGGGGCGACTGCAGAGCACTTCGGTCAAGGTTCTACGTAATTTAGCGATATTTCTACGGGAAGCCACCATAGTGTACACGCCCAGTCAACATAGCGATGGAGCTATACGAAGCACAGAGACAGGAGTTAAAATCGGGATGATATGTTATGTTTGAAATGATCGAACAGGGATTGTCGCTACTGCCGAGGAATCGGCTACTCTACTTTGACAAAGAAGAGCCCACATATGAAAATCTTGGCTTGAGGAACCGTCCCTAAATTCAACCATTTCTTATCATTTCCAGATTCCTACTTCCATCGAGCTCCTTCCTCAAGAGGTAACAAAGGATGTCCTATTCATGAAATAAATTAAGAGACGAGCAGTGCTTTTCAATGATAGTATTTCTAAAATTATACGCATCAGATTCATCCCTGCTTTCCAAATGAGTTCATACGTATTCCACACAAATTACGCTTATTACTCGACAGACATATACTCCTATAAACAGGAGCATCCAACCATAAGCCCCTATTCTACTTGATAAGGACACCCTATCCTCACTCGTGTCGATTCAACGTGCGCAGTTCAGAAAAACAGACACTCGCGAGCGCGGTCTGCGCGTGATTCGCAGCCGAAGGCGTCGCCGAAGTCCGAAGCGTTCACGGCCACGTTGCACATCGACCGAGCCCTCTCTCGCGGCAGCTCGTCACAAAAGTGGTCGCAATAGCTCACGTAGAAGGTCTGCTCGGGACTCAGGTGTTCCAGCGACTTGAGCTGGAGCAGCACGAAATCGGCGGCTTCCGCTTCTTTCATGGCTGCCATGGCGATGTCGAGAGCGAACAGATCTCCGACCGCTCGCCTCTCTGTCGACGTCTTCGCAGTCGACAGTCGGCATTCGCGACGCTGCAAGTGTGGAACGCTTGTGTCACCTAGGCAGTTGCATGAGAAATTTTCCTCTATATCTGTCACTTTACGCGGATCGTGGCGAAAGGTGCATTTGTAGCTGGCTTTTTTAGGAGAAATTACCATGTACTACAATGGTTTACTTTAGCGTTCTTCTCATGTCAGGGAAATATATACGGGAAAAACACGATAGAGCGAAACCAAATTTTAACAATATCTAACTCACACTGAATCTCTGCTGGAAAGCCAACGTGAGCAAAATATATAAAAGTGCATTCACAATACAGAAAGAGGTGAGCTCCTTCAGTGGAACCGCTTCGGGAAACTTCGTTCCCATGTACAAAACAGTTGAAATGTAGCGGCTACCAGAATGGGACTCGGTAATGGGGCCAACAATATCAAATACGAGTCCGCGATCTAACAAAACAATTTCAATTCTCTAGAAATACTCATTGTACCTCCTAATTCATATATAGGCTTTAACGTTCCAAAACCATCACATGATCATGAGTGACGCCCCATTGTACGTCTTGATTTCAGGCTTTTTCATTCATGTTTGCCGTACCGACAATATCATTGCTTAACATGTTCGACTTGCTACATGAAGTGGGTGGAATGGAGGAGGACAAACGAATGTACACATCTCTATATAGTCCCAAACGCTCTACGCAGTACTTGTCAGTATATAATACCGTATTTTTTTTTTCTCAAATCTACAGCGATGATGCCACGTGGCTTGTTGATACGATTTCAGCACTTACTGTGTCGTTATGTTTCGGCGTGGCGTGCGGTCGACCGGCGAAGTCGAGGTGTCGTCCTCTCTCGTCTACGGTGCGCACGAGCTGTCGCGCGAACTGGAATCCCAAACCCGCATAGGTCATGGTGTGCGACCCACCCAGGATGTACGAAGGCGGGAAAACGGTGGCCAGACCGACCAACATCAGGTTCAGCGCGTACAGGTACAGCACCGTCGACGAACGCCACCGGCACCTGGACAAGTAAAGGACTAACCGCCGTATTCACAAACGCTCCTCGACTCGACTTTCACCATTCAGTTGACAGAGTTGAGCACTGCGCCACTTCTCGCCTGAAAATGACGCTGCGCTGCTCGAGAATCGTACCACATTATCGCCGATATGCAGTGACTTGCCGTGTTTATGGAGGGCGCTTCCATCGGCTTTCTCAAGTGAAGGTGAATCATTGTGTGAAGGGACGTTCTAGAATACAGGGGTAAGAGTTTGCCCGCTCTGAGCAGTCCCTTAAATGTAAAGCAGCAGTCATCCCCCCACCCCAAGCCCTTACTGCGTTCCCTTTCCTAAAACCTGATACGCTTAACAACTGAGCGCATGTAAGGACGCGAAGAACTGTGGCATTTTTGCCACAGAATGACGAAAGGAGACAAATAGCGCTTAAGAATCGAACACAAGAAAGAACGACAGAATTGCTCATCCTCGTCTGTCAAGCGTTGATCTTTTTTCCTTTCGTTATGCAGTAACAGGCCCAAAGTCGTTCACTTTCGCAGCAGAGTTTCCCAGAATGCATGTACATGTACAAAAAAATGTCATGGAAACTGTCATGCTGTCATCGCTGAGCCACTATACGGGAATGATGGGTAGTGCACAAATTTTCCTAGTCTTCTCGCTTGCAGATGCTGGCGTAGTTGTGGCTTTGTTTATTTTTGTGTGATGGCTTTTCTTTCGCGCAGAAAAAAGGTTGTTTTTCAAGCTCGCTAAACGAGTTTGATAGGTCAGCCTAAAGGGGTCATGGCGATGAAGTAGCAATGATGAACTTCTGCTTGAGTTTATGTGTTTAGAAAAATGTATTGTCACAGACGTCAATAACATTTCAACAGAACATTTTCTTCTTAGACATGCAATAACAATGATGACAGAACAGACTTCATTTACCTGAAAATGGACCTGAGATGATGTGGAAAAACATGTACGTTCGATTGTTTACACACACAAACACCGCCACACAAAAATATGTCATAGAAGGACAGATACATATATAAATATTGCAAGGTAAACAAGAGGCGAAAATGAAGCATAAATAAGTAAATTTTGTGTATTTACATTTTGACATGTATTTTTCGGGGGCATTGACATATCTACCTCTGCAGGACAAAAAAAACGTGGCTTAGGCCAACTATTCTATTACTCATCATTCCGGTCCTGGTTAAGGAGCTACGCGTCGCGCATGCCATCGACACAGGCACCAAAGTTTTCCCTAGAGAGGTAGTGTGCAATTCTGTGCTTTCTGCAATATATCGTAATATCTAATCTTCTGCAAAACGGTTTCTTGAAGGGCTAGTTGGTACATGATACTGAGGAAAATAGCACAAAAACAGCGCTTGTGTCATGTGTTCAATCTTTCTCCGTCCCGTTTTTGCGCTGTTCCCCTCAATATATTCTTTCTTTGGCTGTTGTACGACTTTAATACAATACTTGGTTCACTATGAACGAATTTCAAGGAGAGCTATACTTGGTCAAAACCTCTTTTACAGAGAATCCACGACAGGTGCGGCACTTTCGTTCTACTTTTTTTTTAAAAAAGAAAGTAATTTATTTAGAGAGCAGTTTAAGGGTGCTCACGTTTTCGCCAGAAATTATGGACATCAACTAGCTTTTTAACACTACAGTAGTGGCTATAATGCCGTCGCCGACGTTACCTGGCTAGCATAAGGCTTCCGTAGTACCGGTTTGTGACGGACGCCCTCAGAGCCTTCCGCGACTCGATCCATGTGGCAAAAAACGAGGCGCTCCCCATCGGAAACTTCTCGTACACCAAATCAAGAACCTGGAAAATAGCACAAATTAAAGCACCATGAGTTCTAAAAAATCCTAACTAACTTCTAGGGTTCGGGGACTGAGACGAAGGCTTCCAAAGAAATACGACGCTGACCCAAATAATCAGCCTCAATTCACTCACCTCAATGTATTATAAAACGTCATTTAATCCTATTTGTTACACAAGTCATAACAGCGTGGGTGCAAGTGAAAGTCTTATCAACCATTATGAATAAAATAACGATGTATTGGAAAAGAGATCTTCGAAAAAATAAATATCAGTCCTTGCTGCTACAAATGTGCAAAAAGACCTCATGGTTCTTACAAAACCACATGTTGTGTTCACGGTCACGGATGCAGACTGGATTTCTGTCCCTGGCTTTTTTTGAAAGAATTAAACATCGGTGTTTGCTACCACAAGCGTGTACAGACATCTACTGGTGGTTACAAAGGGCGCACCGATGTACATGGGCAGATTTCATGTTGTGCCTTGTGCTAATAGACGCGTGCTGGATTTCTATCTCTGGTGGTAGCCATTTGATAAGCGTTATATCATAAGTACTCGTTTATCATTATGCAAGAGCACGTTAACAAATCCCGGGAAGTCTTCCATGCCCATGGAGGTTTTTTTTTCGCAATGACATGGAAAGTTATGTTCAGTTTGTTTTAGTCGTATCATTACTATAATTGACGTTGCATGGCTAGAGAATTGTGGTACATAGTTTTACCTCAGTATAAAAAAAGGGCTCCGGCGGCCAGAAGTTTCGTTGGATGTGCGCCGCTATTTTCGCGGTCGCATTCTTCTTCGCTTCACGGTCGATGGTGGAGGAGATGCCTACAGCGCTGATCAAAGCTTCGGCGGTCTTTTTGAGCACGCTTTCAACTCGTTCCCACTGCTTGACGGAAAACTTTTCCAGGAATATTGGCACCATCTGAGCGCCAAAGTTTACACCTCTTAGTTCAAAAGTTCTGAGAGCTTTATCTGTAGGGCAAAAGCTTATTTCAAACTGCCAAAGTTCACTCATTGCAATGCCAAAATGTGCACTTCATAGTGTACACGTTAACCCTGTTGGAATGTCAGCGTTTAGCATATTGTGTGAAGGCTTACTCATCAGAATGCCAATGCTTATTTTATAGTACCAAGACTGGTTCACCTGAGTGCCAAAGTTTACCCTTATGGGATTAAATGCCATTGTTTACTCATCTAATTTTCAAATAATACTGTAAAGCTTTCATGCTTACTCTATGACTCCCACGTGTACTCTAAGTTGGTATCACGCGCAGGGATGTCTCTGATTTCCTCTGTAGACTCTAGTTTTTTTTATTAAGTGACCCAAAAAATCCGCTTTGCCCCACATCGCCTTTTCCTAATATTTGAATCTCCAACAGACAAAAGATCGTCTTCATGCTCAATCATCTAGTGCTTTCTAAACACATGTTGCTCCACAACAGGGACCAAGTCCACCAATATCCTTATTCGTCAATGTTATTGGCTGATTGCCTTCACGAATAGAACATCCAACATCCCGACTGGCAGAACCATACCGTTAATGAGTAATCCGGGCATACAAGTCGTTCGTGAAAAAACCCGGAAGTGCGGCCTGGCGACGTTTTATTGTGGCATAGTGCTGCATAGGCAGACGCTCTGGCAACCACAACTTCAACTAGTGTTAGCTGCGTCATAACTTGAGCTAAAACGTGCAAATTCTGAAGCTGTAACACTGTCTGAAACAATTCATGAATTGATTTCTGCTTGTACAACAGGATAAGTACACCTACAAGTGGTCGCACAAATCACCTATGCTCTCACAACTGACGGTATTGCGTTCGGTGTCACAGTGCTTGTATTTACATGCTTAACTGTGCGCAGGATCCTGTCTTCGCAACGTTTCAGAATCAAAACAAAAAATATTGACGTAGAACACGTCCAAGTTGTTTTCTATGTTCATAGGATTGCATCATTGAACTACGATCGAAGGAAGACGCTGTTGCTGCAACAGCCCTGAATAGTCGTCGATTGGGCCGACGTCTACCAGCATTAGCTCAACCGTGAGCATCATTTAACCAACACATGACAATACAATGCAACGTTAGCTAGTGTTAAACAAACACTTGCAGATCCAAGCCATATCTATTCGGCCATAGGCGATATCGCGCATAACTTAGCCAACATTAAGTGATATGAACTATATCTGGTCGCCCGTTAAGGTATACACTTACATAACACTCGCCACATGGTTTTCTAGCTATTGCTTACTGTCGTAATGCCGTAGGATTCGTGCACTGCCAAGAAACACATAATGAGTGAGACCCTGACAGTGGGACTCGCCGCGGGGTTGTCAGCCGGCGTGAACGTATCCAGGGACGGATTAACGATCCACGCGTACGAGTGTGCCATCATCCACCCAGCCGCATCGAGGAGCCTATCTGTGGGAAGTCCACTCAACAGACGCGCCACCGCCTGGATGTTGAGCTTGTTGATCGCCAGGACGGGGACGCTGTGGGACGACGAGATGCCATTGGCAGCCAGGCACTTGTTCACGAGCGCCACCCACTCGTCGGCCGAGACGTTGAAGCCATGGTCCGTGCTGTTTGCGAGCACCCAGGCGTCGTGCTCGTCGTCATCGCTGGACAACACGACTTCTCTTATTGCTGCCTCGTCCAAACGGAGTTGGTCTACGGCTTCCTTCGCGAGCTGGGTCTTGCCTGGGGCGATGAAAGCATCACTTCAGAATTATGCGAACTACAGTTTATTAGGAAATACGGATCATAACTGCGGTTTAGGAAACTTCAATGGGTTTTCTGTATTGCTTCACTGATTATCCTGTTGATACTTCTTTGTACGACTATCGTATCTCTCATTGGGAAGAATTTCGGCTTCGCTTTTACTTGCTAGTCAGGCTTCCTAATTTCTGCGGCGCATACGCGAACGAGTTCTAATTATTTCACCGGTCAAAGAACAGTTTCCCCGCCGTACTGGTCTAATGGCTAAGGTACTCGGCTGCTCACTCGCAGGTTGCGGGATCGAATCAATCCCGGCTGCGCCGGCTGCATTTTTGACGGAGGCGGAAATGTTGTAGGCCCGTGTGCTCATATTATGGTGCACGTTAAGGAACCCCAGGTGTTCGAAATTTCCGGAGCCTTCCACTATACGGTGTCTCTCATAATCATACGGTTGTTTTGGGACGTTAAATTCCACATATAATCATCATCAGTTTCCTAAACAGCAGGGCTATTGAAAACAGTTGACCATATACGCAGTACGAATAAAAGAAAAGAAAATAGATATTCACAAGAAAAAAAGAAAAATGATTAACATAAGCAAAACAGGCGAATCAATGCACTACAGTTCATACAACTTTTCCTGAACGCTGATACACTTTTGATTGCTTGCCTCAAAGCAAAAAAAAAGTAAAGCATGGACACTTACTCGATGCCTGCTTCACATGACACCAATTCTCACAAGAGTACAATCTGCCTAATAATTTTACGAAGGAGAGACTACAGCCAATGCGCACCTTCGGTAAGAAAGAGAGCCACAGTGCGCACAACGTCCACATAGGTTCGTTCATCGAGGTCAGAAAGTTGTTCCATACGATACAGGGGAACGGGCCCTGGCTCTTCCAGGGTCATCACTAATCCGCCGTCCGCCCCGAGCTGCGAGACGCGTACATCGAACCACAGCGTTACCCGCCAGTTGACGGCCAAGTCAAACAGGATGTCCAGCACTCCCGCAAGCTGCGATGATCCCAAAAGATAGTTTGATGTAGTGATCGCGAGGTCTAAACAGCATGCACAGATCGAGAATCGAAAAGCACGAGCAAAAGGCGCTTTCCTTGTTCGCGCTTGATCCCAAACAAATTTTAAGGGTTTCAATAATACGTTCTGTCCCGTCCATAGGTGGAAGACAATACTATACCAACACACATAATTCGAACATCTATTATTACGAACGACAACACTATAATACGAATACATAATACAAACGACAATACTATACCAACACACATATACGAAACTAGATATAATACGATGGTGTCCGGGAAAAAAGAAACTTCCGTGCTATTGACCATCAATAACCAAGCCACAGCTGCGCACCACCTGGGTCTAAGCAGTCTAGTGGCGCACGCGTCGAGGAGCAGCCACCACCAAGCCGCGCCTGCAGACAGAGACAGTCCGCGCATCCACCACGTCCAATCTGCCCGGCATGGCGCCAGCCGAGTACGAACAACGAAATGTCCTCACTTTTACCGGGAGTGCCACAGTCAGGCTGGCACGTTATCTTCTGCCGCTGTAGTTGGGGCAATTTTACAAGGTCTGTGACAGGCTGCGGCTCAACTCTATGCTGTGCCGACGCCACGGGAAGGCCTGGCATCAGCTAAGACGACCACGTACAACGCTATAGAATGACCAGCTTCGCTGTTTTTTAGGCTTTATTCGGCTTGTGTAAACCTCTTCCTTTTTATGAATACAATAGCTTTTCATGAGGATCAAGAGCTTCACGACTGGGGCAGTTATGAGTCGGTGGTTGTTACTATATACCATATTTTACATTTTACCCGCTTCCTAGTGGCTTCAAGGTGATACACTGTATCCTTTCATTATCTTTTCACTTTAAACACAGCCGTCAAGACACTAAACAGAATCACATTACATGATAACGCCAAATGTGACCACATCTTACTTTTCATCGCTTTTGTCTATGTTTAACTGAAAAATCAGGTATTTCACCCCCTGATATGTGCAATGCTTCAGCAGGCACAAGACTTTTCCATGCATATTCTCTATGCGCACATTTAGGAAAAAAAAACTAACGAGGACTTTTCCTTGTAGCTTTCATTATCTGTGCCGCTACTGCATCTGCTTCCTGTTTGCAAGAAATGAAGCCCACAACTTCCTTCTAACTTGTTTTTCTCCAACTCAATCTCGCCTGATTTTAGTGTTTTTCTCGATTTGTCAGTACATCGTGTACAAACCATTCTCATCATGCCCAAAAATTGAAGAAAATATGCTAATGATTACACTTTTGACAATTTTTCTTGTGAAGACGTTCGCCCCAGTGATATTAGCTGATCACTTACACAGAGACTCACGGACAATGAACTCAGTATCCACGAAACAAGAGGGCATGCAGTGAGCGGTTTCAACACAATATCGTTAAAGAGCTCGCGTCACAGAAAACCCGCCGCTGGCGTCGGCCCCGTAGGTTGTGAGCGAAAAATTGTCTGTGTGTCTGTGACCGAAAATCAGGTTACCGAAATAGCCGCGGGAGGTCGCTACTTGTCCACGTGTGCACGCGGGATCACACTGAAAAAGCCACGCATTCGCAGAAAAAAGTGCTCAAGGTCACGAGGCACGGTAGTTTTTTTGCCCTGCCACCCTCCCTGCTTAGCTTCCAGCGCTTTCGTCGGGACGAGAGAAGAGATAATGCAATAGCAGCATGTGACAAACCTTTGTAACCCTTTCGGCTGCTTGTGGCCACGGCAGTCCTCGTTCTCTCATGAAGAACGCGAAGCGTCCTGCCGAGTTATCGCCCACCCTTGCCATGCAGGTGTGGACAGCGGTGAGCGCCTTGTATGCAGCCGTGGAGGACTGCTTCGATGAGAGTGAGAAGGCAGGGTGCCTCAAGGCACGAATTATTTCAGCGGAATGCTGGCGCGTACTCCTCGCCGTCGTCCCGATCGGAGTGCCGCCGTCGGAGCCACTGCGTCCGCATACGTAAGCGTGGAAGTCTGCGCCACCACAGAGACACCATCATCACAATTGGCAGGGGACACTTAGGCAGGTATATTAAAGAAAAACGATACCTAAACACACGTGACACTAAATTGTGTGTAAAACACAGCAACAAAAGAATAATGGAGATTAATTTTGGCAGCAGAACGAAATAAATGATAAAGTAACTCAACAGGTAAAGCTCATTCGATAACTCAATGCACTGCGCATTGTCGCTAGAAGCCCCAGCTGCTTGATGGCACAAACGTACTGAAGCAAATACTCAAGGAACTTGACGTGCTAGAACATAATT
Source organism: Rhipicephalus microplus (assembly GCF_013339725.1). Lineage (NCBI taxonomy): Eukaryota > Metazoa > Arthropoda > Arachnida > Ixodida > Ixodidae > Rhipicephalus > Rhipicephalus microplus. Next base: position 70,492,048 of record NC_051174.1, on the reverse strand, counting down.
GAAGGAAATTCATCAGGCAAGATATAAACTAGGCGTCCGTGCCTTAGAGACTCGGCGTTTGAAATGAAAGTGCCAAAATTAAAAGAACAGATGTTGATGCAGCCACCAAGCGTTTAAAATATTAGTAAAAACCAAGCAAAGGGAGACATTGAGAAAACCGGGGCTTTCACGGTGTGCCGACGTTTCTTTTTAATGACAATAAAAGATATAAAAAATACTCTGTTTTCAAAGTGTACATGAACGCGTAGAAAATAGCCAAAGGGCGATATTAATAAAGGTAAATAGTGTTAAATCTGAGTAGGGTATCTGAAAGCAAGACATATTTTATTCAGCCAGGGATGAGACCAAGCGAAAAAGTACAAAAGGGAGAAGGGAAATAAACAAATTAGAGGAGAAGATCGGGCGTAGATCAGCAAGGATCGCGAGATGTGGTTTCGGCTGGCTACCATAAGAAAATTGTAGTGGCATTGAGAGAGACAAAAGTCAGCGCTAAAATTTAACTGCGTGCACAGCATGACACAGCTATACAATGTATAGCGATAGTGCATGCGTTTGAACAACGGTCCTACAGTGTTACAGCCATCCACAATATTAGATGCATTATTGCGATGCACAGATTCTCTTAAATACAATCAAGACACCTTAGAGTTGGATTGAAAGCAATGCTATCGCGATAGTAAAAGTACCGCTTTAATAGAAAAAGTAGCGGTGGAGATAAGAGTGCTCTACGTCTAGTGATAAGCGCCAATCTTGGAGCACGGTGAGGTCTCACCACGGCAAGGGTTTGCCGAGGTGTTCATTCTGAGGCTCAGATGGAGCGCGTACTCGATGCAGTCCTTCGTGGAACACACGGATGCCTGTGCCACGACGGGCACACGGTTGCGGCCAATTACCATCAACGAGACGAACGCCGTCAGCAGGGAGACGACGACGATCCCCACGGCGAACACTAGGAGTTGCCAGTGACGTGGTTTTCTCCTGGCTACCAGCGTTGTCGACAGAAGTGGGTGCCGGTCGGTCAGCATTTCCAGAACAATGGGCTCCTGGAAGAAAGTCAATGCATGCGTTGCTGTTCCAAAGACTGTGAGCGTTGCTTTTACAAAGACTGTCTATACGTTTCTATCAGAAATACTGTTGGTGTTGCCAAGACTGTCAACGTAGCTATTACAAAAACTACCAAGGCTGCTATTACCAAGATTTTCAACGTTGCTATCACGAAGATTGTCAGCAGAAGCATCGGTTTTTAATTTCTTCGGCAATACAGAGCTGGAGAGTGTCTTGAGCAGGGGGGATGGAAGGAGTACTAAGTGTGTATGCATGGAGGCACGCAAAATGAATTCGTCATCTACGTGATGAAAATTTGAAAGTTGCGCATGTGTCACTGCACCAAATGTATGCCGTATACTACTATAGGCACCCGGCAATGCAGTTCACTAGATCTGATGGTAGCGCCAGAACACACAGCCTAGCGAGTAGGCGCAGCAAAACCGAGTATTTCAATGCGTAGCCTAGCGAGTAGACGCAGCAAAACCGGACTTGCTCGAGCATATTCTTTTTTTGTTGTCGTTGTGAGTAGGGGGTGCATGGCTGATTAAGTAACGCCAAGGAAGCGTTCTTTGAAAACGCGCCAAAAAGGGCATTGACACTTCAGCGTCTCAATGTGTTCAGAGAGAGATTCATTTTCTGAGTATCTCTGGCGGTCGGTACCAACAATGCTGATGCGGCTCAAAAAGCTTCATCGCGCCCTCTGGTCCACTGTCAGTTGCCTATAGCGTAATGTGAAGATGGTGATTGTTGCTCTACTCCAGCATCAGCGCTCTGCGTCTTTTTGCCTTCTAAGGAGCAAGTAAGCTGTGCCTACTGATTGACGCGCCATCTGGATTACTGTCTACAATGCGGACGTGCGCTGCCCGGAGTACCCAGTTTGAGAATCCTTGGGCTAAAACAAAACATCTTTGATGTATTCAAAGAGACTTCTTAGTACAACAAAATAAGTGATACTCAACCGAGTGCACAAAAGTGCGTGTTCCACGCATTTTTCCTGGTGATAATCTTCTTTTCGTGAAGGATCTTCGCTTCACCTGCACAGGTCCCTTGCTCGACTCCACCGTGGTCTCTAGCTGCTCGTCGGTCCCTGAAACTGAAATTTGGCAGTGTTCACATGACTATGATATATTCCGTTGTGTGGCACAAGGGATGGTAATGCACAAAGAGTATCAGGACGCGGTACGTTGTCAATGAATCTACAAATATTGCAGCTCGCTTATATGTTTGACGTGAGATCTGTTACCGCTTTGCCCCTTATACGAGCCCTCCAGCCATTTGAGCAGTTCATTCTAGAGAAAAGGTGTTCACCTCCTTCGAATTCTTCGCCTGAGGACAGCGTAAAAGAAAATTGCAAATGACAATAGGGATGATGGAGCTAATTTAACCTTCCCTACATTTCTTAATATGTAACAATGTGCGGTGTTCGTGAAGCGTTCACCTACTGGATAATGATCTCAAAGCCTCACATTAAACAGTATTCCACTATTCGGTTCATTTTAATAATATCTAATGCACATCGACAAGGCGTAAAGCAGCCTGATTGCATATTCGTCGACCACCATAAGTTATCGCAATTCGATGATAGCTTGTTTCACCAGAAGACATTGGGACTCAGACTTTTTAATTTGTTCAATTATAAACAGTCACAGCCCCTTTTATTCTTTATATAGAAAGACCACGTTGCACCTTGCAAACCGATGCACTCGCGGTAGTTAAAACACCTCGATGTGTGTTCTTTGTATGGGGCCATATTCGCAGCGTTCACTTCGATCCCACCGTTCGAAGCCTAATTCATGAGGCGTTAAATGTCCGAAGTCGAAATCACCTAAATGTATCAAGCCCAAATAATCAGGCATATTTTCTCACCTGAAATTCGTCATACAATGAAAACGAACAAAACATTTAACATTTGCTCGAAAAGGTACAATAAGATATCTTGCTGCCATGCGACATTGCGTAAGCAGTCCTATCTCACATAGGTTGCCGTATTGTGTTTGTCAGCACAATGTCTTTTGGTGGCATATTACGAGAATTCTGTGCATAGCAAGATAGAAGTGAAGTTGTCAAGCCAACAGACTGATTATAGAAGGAACCAGGATTCTCATGTTTTTTCAAGAACAGAGAGTCTTTGAATAATTATGATCTTTTTTTTTTCCTTTGCTTTATCAAGTCACCTCTCTCACATAATTTAGTTGTCAACATACTGCGGTGTAATGTCTGGACAACGTAATGTATTGGTGCTGGTTTAACATTTATTTATTTAAACTAGAATTTATTGCAGTCACCGTTCAGTGGTTTTTGCAGCGCGGTATATATAAAGTTAGTGTTGCAGAAGTTGAAAGTTCAGGTACAAATACTACGTACAAATTACTCAAAGTATAGTGCCGATAGAAACTCTTACGGGTAAAAAAAACACATAGAAAATTTAATATTTCAGTTAAGCAAGCGTATACAGAGAAACACCATATAATTCAGCTATTTGTTAAACTATGCCGATCGGGGTGCTTAAACTGTCGCTTTAATAAGAAGTTGCAAGTGTGGTTTTTTTTTTTCCTTTTTGCATTACACCATGATTAAACACCTCAAACATCACATTATGCCTATTGGCCCACTTCACATTCCTATTTTTTATTCATACCGCGTTTAGCGCACTGAATAGGGAAGACAGGCTCAAGTTTGCGCAGCGCCGTTCACCACCCTAGCGGAAAGAGGGTGAAGCTCGGGTCGCTCGGATGGGCAACGCTTGCTGGGTTTACCCATTGCGCGCCCGGAAAACGTGTTCCTTGGAGCGCTTATCTCTCATTTTGCTCGCTAAGGGCAGCGCTCCTTCGTAGCACTAAAAAAAAAAGCAGGCACGCACTACAGCTGCATCGTGAGCTGCTAGAAAATTTTAACATGGCGAGGACCTGAAGACTGCCCGTCAAGTTTTACCGTTTCCAGTGCGAGTAGTACAAGAAGCAAAGGCGTTCAGAGTGGATTATGGCAGTTCGCCGACACTCCACGGTCTCGTTACTTTGAAAGTTTTTTGTTGTGCACAGTACAACCAACTATTGTTGACGGAAATAAATGCCATGGCTGGACTCATATAAACAGAAAGCGTGTTTGTAAACTGAAGCTACACTAAATAGATAACCGCTGTACATAAATTTCGTGATTCAGCTTTCGCTTTCCGAGACAACCATTGGTAGTTGGTGCGAAAGCGGTGGAGCTTGCTAGCCTAATACACTTAAAATACCGTACTGTGAGCCCTGCAAGTGTTTCATTCAGTTGATTGCTGTAGAGTTCTCGTCGCCGCTCAGTGTAAAAACAGATTTGTGCTGCGGGGTCACGCTCAGCACTTATACGTACAGGTATTGCAAGCAGCACCCACCGCTAAGTTAGCACGATGAGGTGTTGTGGTGCTAGGATCGAAGTCACGAGTTCGATTCCCACATGCGCCACCTGCATTACCGCGGGAGTGAAACGCAGTAACAGTGCGCTTAGATTTTGGTGCGAGAATGACAGACAGGGCGTGTTTTGGTGGTGCATATTTCCAGCGTACGGTGGTATGACACTCAACGTAAAAAGAAATGACGCTCGGTGTGTGTGCACCCTCTGTCAGCGGTAGTCCTGCCGTATACACTTCAAATAAAAATAGGTGCACATTAAAAAAACTCAGGTGGCCAGAATCAATCTTTAGTCTCAAACCACGGCGTACCTCCTAGTGGTGTGATAGTTTTGGCACGTCAAATATTACGTCCTTGCTTGCGCCCTAGCTACGGGCGCTATACAGCGTCCGCTATGAGAACGAGTTCAAAGAAGTACCAAGGCAGGTATGAAATTTTCGATGGTTTGACGAAATTTGACCCGGTTGACAGGGACGCATCTCTGCGTAACTGTAAACAAACTCTATCTTAGTGGGTATTGTGTGATATGACAACGACCAAGAGAGCTGTCAAAGCAACCTAATCGACATTCGAATCAGTGAACACGCTGCGTGATCAGGCGCGAATATTGTCCGAAATGAAACATGTGCTGCTAGAAACATACGATACAACCTTGTTAACATCCGATGAAAACCTTGGCAAAAGTGAAACTCTTATGAAACTGAACACACGGCATTCAAATGGTGCCAGGGACTGAACAGGGCAGACGTAAGTTTAGTCCCTTCACACTGACCTCCTAATAAGTTGAAAGCCGCGTGACGAACTTTCTATTCAAGCAATAGAAATCCGAACGCTGTATACAAATGCACGAGAAAGCATGGCGGTACTTTGCCAACAGCTCCAAGCAGACAGGAATGCCGTAGCAAATGCGAGTATTACCGGTAACATACATAAAGAATTCAGGCCGTCACCTCACTTTGAATGTCATAGAAAAGCAGCTATTTCCCATCGACATGCACATGGTACTCGCTCAAAGACATCGTGTTTGACTAGCTTGGTCCCGCAAAGGTTTTCAAGGGATCGCTCTCGGTTCAGATAAGATTCGCACCCCGAAAACGTTTTTATATATTTTTTCACACCTTCAAAGCAAGTCACAGGTGACGCTGCACGTGGAGGGCGACAAGTTAACAGTGTGTGCGGAGCGCGTGAACGTTCTGAGATAGCACAGGCAGAAGGTGGGAGCGGGGTACCGAGCGACCGGCCTATGCTAGAAAAGCGGCGAAACGCGCGTGGCACAGCGCCCCCTGGCCGAGGTTGGGAGGCCCATAGTCACCGCCACGCTTTCCCCATGTACAAGTGTAACTAACGGAAGTAACAGCAAAAAGGTACCAGCAAACAGATTTTCTTCAGAGCCTGTTTTAAAAAAAAACCAGCGACCTATATATAAAAGCGCCAAAGAGAGAGGCATGCCTTACCACGAGGGGGGGGGGGATCTCAATCACGTGACCCACGGTCTGCATGCGGTCTGCATCTTCACACGGAACAATCTTTTCTAACTTTGATATCGACCATACATAATTTTTCCGCCTATGTCTTGGTTAGCTACAGACAAGGGACAAGTCACGCATAGGCTCTAGATCACAACATCAACGTGGAAAGTTTTACTTTTCAGAATCAGCGTTCGAACTTTAGCATTTCAGATAATCAGTACCTTTATGTTCTTTGAAACCTTGTTGTTATTGTTGATCAAGTTTGTTCATCATTGCTCACACGTTTGTACAATTTTGCTGTATGTTTTCATGTTTTTATAATAACCCCTTAATGTAGTCGTAGGTCAGTTTCTGTCTGAAAGTTTCGGACCTCCTGTAGTATTATGCTGACCATGTATAACTCAACTGGAATCGTTTCATAAACTTCCCTTAAAAATTCTATTCACAATTAATGCATATATGGGATATGAGAAAGGATATCTTTCACAAAACAAGGTTAGGTAACATTTCACTCATACTTTCTGCTCAACCCCCCCCCCCCCCCTTCCCTCCCGCGCGCACCACCTTTTCTGTCTGCCCCGGCCCTTCTGGGACTAAACTTGGTGACGGCGGCCCCTTAGCCGAGGTGATGAGGTGATTCATTTCAAAATGTTAACAGCAAATAAAATGATTTGGAAAGAACCAGACAACAGAGCGCTGTGCCAGTGCTCTTTGCCTCTGACATTTTGTCCTATCGTAAACATTCTATGCGCTGTAAATACATTTTGAAATGAATCCCCATTAACTGGCTCAAGCATTAAACCTTTTCATGATGGGTTTGACTTTGAGATTCCTGTCTCACCGGGTTGATTGGAGGCTGCCGAAGCAGCTCCCCCGTCGGCTGACTGGCGCATCGTCGGCGGCGCTTTCATCGCACCACGCTCCACGGACGGCGTAGGCGACGAGCTCTCCGGTGTGAGGTCTTCGATGGTGGGATGCGGGTCGATGGAAACCCGCTTGCTTTTGTTGACTGGCATGGCTGCGACTAGCGTTCCTTCCGGCCATGTTTTCCCAGCTACTGTTGCTGTCGAGGCGGGTAATTTCTGCCGGTCTTCCGACTGCACAAAGACGCCATGACCGGTTTTATTACAGGAATAGGAGAAAAAAAATCGTCTCTTCATTTTCTGCACCATCTCTTTTCGTGTGTATGGGTGTCCAGTACACTGGTAGAAGGACAAAAGAGCTATAAAAGCATTTACGAGCTGCTCCGCGAGTGCATTCATCTTGATTAGAGGTCGGAAAACTGCCATCCTTAGGCCGCATGCAGCCAGCGAGAATGTAATGTGAAGCCTCTGGAACGAGGTCATTACAACACCCCCCCCCCCCCCACCTTTTTGAACTGTCTGAGGAACACCTCCATGACTCCATGCGTCCCTCTAAGAGCAAACGTGTTGTAGATATTTGCGAGTTGGCTAAGAGCGTTTGGCACTGAAATTTCCATTCAAAGATTATTTTTTTATTTAGATTCGTGTATATAAATTGCAACCTTCTGGCCAAAGGTTTAGATTTAAAAACATGATATTTATTTCAGACCTGTGCATCACTATTGCCGAATGAGCAAATTATTTCCTGCTTGCCAGCAAAACTATTGCCCCCCCCCCCCTCATTTTCGATTTTTTCGTGCGGCCTCCACCTCTACAGCTTATCGAAACTCGGCCCTCCACCTCAGAACATTACCAAACCATGATATAGATCATATATTACACGCACGCAAATGCCTGCACAGTTGGTCAATTCTTCATCATGTACGAGCCGCATTTCTTTTAGAGGCGAAGCTTTTTAGCCCGTAGGTCATTTCCTCTTCCGTATGTAGAATGAAGCCATTTGTAGTGTATGACTTGCTCAATAGATGGTGTTGTGCGTATATGTCCTTGATAATATTACAACTAGATAGCATTAGTGGTTTTCACAGCACATTTGCGGAGTAAATGATGACGAGTGGTGCGAAGCGTTTGTCCGTCCATCCGTGAGCCCAACCATCCATGCATCCATCCGTCTGTCTGTCCGTGCATGCTTTCATCCATTCGTTTGTACGCCCATGCCTTCATCCATCCGTGCTTCCGTCTTTCCGTCAACATGTGCGTGTGTTCATGCTTCCGTTCATTCCTCCCTGCGTCCGTGCTTCTGTCCAACCGTCTGCCTGTCCATCCGTGTTTCCGTCCTTCCGTCCATCCACGCTTCTGTCCATCTATTCATCCGCGCTTCTGTCGTCCATCCGTACGTCCATCCATCTGTCCGACCATTCGCGATTCCATTCATCCATGCGTCCGTGCTTCTGTCCATCCGTACGTCTGACCGGCCGTGCGTCCATGCCTCTGTCCGAGTGTCTATCCATCTGTGCGTCCGGATGGACGGACGGACAGAGGCACAGACCCACTCAAGCGCACACGGACGGACAGCTGGACAGAAGCAAGAACGAATAGATGGACAAAAGCGCGGACGGACAGATGGACGGCATCACGGAAAAACGGACGGAAGCATGGACGGACATACGGACGCTTCGCCCCACTCCTGATCATTCCCTTCATGGATATGCTGTGATTTTTTATGTGTTCTTTCCATATGACTGAATTAAGTTCCAAAAACGATGCGGCCATGTGCATGTCCACAAAGCACATGCGCGCACAACAATTTTCGCAACTTCATTTTATCTGATGACCCTGACATAAAAAAGAAGGAGCCACTGCACTCGATAGCTAAAGTATTGGCCTGCATTACTAGTGTATTAGGTAAAGTGCACATTAATAAATTTCATTTCTCCTGCACATAACTTTGCAATATATGCTTTTATTTGGAGAAAGGTAGACTTTATTCCTTCACACAGCTTATCGGCTTTTACTGTAATGGAAATAGAACAATTTTTTGTTTTCTAGGCGAGTAGTGTTGGAACACTTTGTTATATCATAGATTATTAAAGTAGATACCATTTGAATATAAAATTTTCATGCTATACAAAGAGTGGCGGAAGCCACGACCCACAGTCTTTAGCCAAATATATTTAAAATTGCGCGTACAGCGACGTGGACTTACCAGCCACTAAGTCACTATTCACGTTTCACGAACTTGTACGAACAGTGGTGTGTGTGGTGTTTAGAAAAAAAATGACCCCCCCCCCCCCCCCCAACCCGCCGAAGCGGAATCGCGAAAAAATGCGAATGCATTTCTTGCGCCGAGAGCATAATTTTAGTGGCATAAATTATTGACGAGATGAGTATTTGTACCTTTACTACTTATTTACACGTTCATCAGCCAGCGAACGGTGGGAGAAGCAGTGGTGAAGCACTGCACCTGTCAATGTACCTGATGGCCATAATGTCAGCGTCTTATCAACAGAAGCGCTACACAAATGCTGGCAGCACAAACGCTATAGATGCGTTTCAAACGCCTGCATTGAGGCGGTGGCAGCATATGCACAGTGTACATGATGATGAGAGCGGGGCGAAGCGTCCATCAGTCCACCCGGGCTTCCGTTCATTCGTGCATCCCTCTGTACGACCGTCTGTGCGTCCGTCCGCCTGTGCGTCCGTCGATGCGTCCATCCATCCGTGCATTCGTATGTGCATCTGTCTGCCTGTGCGTCCATTCGTCTGTGCGTCTGTTCATCAGTCTGTCCATCCACTGAACAATACAAGTACCACCATCTCGCATCTTTTCATCATACTTTCATCATATAGAAGTACCGAAATCCAGTGGACAATCCAAGGACTGAACGAGAAAGGCACGGCCGGACTAGAGGAGCGACACGCATGCACTCTCTTACAGCCTGTGCTTCGTGTCTAGTTCCCACCTTTCACCACCGCTAGTTCATGCCACTGCGGGCCAACCTTCGTTAAACCTTGCTAAGGGCAAGGATGTTACGCCCAGCGAGTTTAACGTGGCCAGTTAGTGCTCAAAGTTTGTCCTTCTGTTACTAGCTTTGTTTAGTGAGCCTCAAATTCAAAGCGAATTTTATCGAAGATCAAGTCACCGATACTCGTCTCTGTAGGTTATTTCATCAGAAACAACTCTTTTTATTTTAATGTGCGCGGGTTTTCTCCTCAATTCAAAAGAGCGTGTGTGCCACTCTTCTAGTCCAGCCGTGGAGGTGGCAACTTACTGTTACTATTACTGCGATGACAACTACTACTACTACCACAACTACTGCTACTACATACCTCGCGGACGCGCGACCCACAGCTTAAGGAGCTTCGCCCCTAAAAAGGTAGGGGATCCAGCTGCTAGGGGCGAGGATAAGCACGCGCACCCGCAGCTGTTGCTGACAGCTGCCGACGCCGAAGAGTGACATGGGGAGGGGGGCTCCGGTTGCTAGGGGCACGCGCGACCGCTGCTCTTGCAATGGTATTGGGTTTTAAACAGATCCCAACGGACGCCTGACATAGCTCGACTAAGAAATGCATTCACGTTTAAAACTCACGCTATCTTTCATGCGTTCTCTGACGAAAATTTCGAGGCGAACTCTATCCGGTGTGGCTACCAGGTAATCATTTTTTTATTATGAAGATAATCATAATGCTTATATTTATGATAGTGATTTTCGATGACATTTCTGTTGACGACAACTATTACTACGCCAAAGGTCACCTTTCCCATTTACTGAGGCATTTAAGGCTTTCACCTCAGACTACAAGGTACCATACAGAAGCAGAGACGTAAGATGTCCTTTACAACATGTATGGTACAGGTACGAATAATTTCATTACCATAACCAATGTATTTAGAAAAAGCTTCTAGTGGTTTAGAGTACTTAGTACTCTGGTATTGGAGAACAAAAAGCCGTCCCGGATGCAACCAATTTTAGCTCTCCATTATGATCATGGCATGCGTGTCATGTAAAAGTTTACTACATGCTACGCTCATAACACGCTCGCGTCCATTTCGCCAGCTCCACATATATCAAATCTGGTATCGCGTGACGTGAATAGACGACAAAGGTAAATGACACGTCCTAACGTGATAATCATGACATGTATGCCACGAAACACATTACATGCTACGCTCATAGTACCTTCACTGTCGTTTTGCTATCTTCACCTATACTAAATTTGGCGTTACGTGATGTGAATGGACAACGAAGGTATATGAGAGGTGCAAGCATGATATTCATGACATGCGTGTCGTATAAATTGTGACAACTTGTTACGCTCATAGCGTGCTCGCGGCAGTTTTGATAGCTCCACATACGAAGGTAAATGACACGTCCAAATTACGATAAATATGACATCCGTATCATGTAAAACATGACTACATACAACACTCAGTGCGTGCTCGCAGCCGTTTTGCTAGCCTATCATGTACCAAATTTCGTATTACGCGACGTGTATGGACGACGAACACAAATGCCATTTCAAAGTGACATATCCACCTTACTCATTCATGCTTCACATATATCATCGATTCCCAGTGTACGTGGGATCTGCCCATTTTTTATATACACCATTCACCGCTGGCTTGAACGTGCTTTATATAACTCGAGGTTTTTATTACATTTCCTTTTCGAATAGATTGATTTTATATTTGTGGTTTAATGTCCAAAAACCACCTTGAAATTATGAGAGAAGCCGTAGTGGAGGACTCCGGAAAAATTCGGCCAGCTCGGGTTCTTTAACGTGCACCCAAACAGTAGCAAATCTGAGCACACAGTCTTAGAGCATTTCCGCCTTCATCGAAATTGTGGCCACCGCAGCCGGGATTCGATACCGTGACCTGCGGGTCAGCAGACCTTAGCCACTAGGCCACTGTGGCAGGGCTTCTTTTCAATTCAAAAACTGCCTTTTATCCACGCACAATAAATTGACCCTTTTTTGTCACCACTCGTGCGCGAAAAGGAAAAAAAAAAACGTTTGGCACAGCCTTAGATACAGCTTACATCAGGCTCCACCACGTGGCATGATACGAAGCTAAAGAGTGGCTACTTGCGCTGGTCGGTAATGCATTTTCGGAAGAAATATACTTTTTTAGTGCGCAAAGAACGTTTTAAAAAGAAAAGAGGAAGGACAGAGCAATCTGTCCTTTCTCCCTTCTTACTGAAACGTTCCCTGGGAACTAAGAAAGTATACTTCTTCCAAAATTATATGCACAGTGGTCACTCATTGCGTCACAGTATCTATGAGCACCGGGTTCAACATTGTCGACCTTCGCCGCGTATTCCTCAAAGACAAAGACAAAATAACTGTGCCCAATGCTAGTTCACGCTTATCCAGGGCTAACACTTATCCTTTTTTATCCTGTTTATATACCAGCGCGTTCTTTTCTAGCGTCCTTCTTTTTGCCACAGCGGAGCGCTGCAAGTACCAAGCTGCTTATCCTTCTTCGTGTCACATTCACCATTCTTGCTGTCACATTGGCCTTGCGGTGATATCCATATTTTGGATGCCACTTCTTTTCAACTTATCAAGCACTGAGATTGGCGCAGTTCAAACTAATTCATAGCTTCTGAACGCGCAAGAGACACGTATCGCCTGCAAATCTTAGTTGAACATCGCACTCGCTCGCGGTTCTTCCTCCACGATGTTTACGATTCGTGCTTTAACCAGCTATAGTTGATTTAAGGTACGTTTGCCCCTGTTGGACCCAGGAATTAAATACTTTCGTAATAAATATCACACCCTTATTCCACGCCGTGAAGATTGATGGGCAGCAGATCTGAAGTTTTTCTGTGCAAGAAACGGAAGCGCCAACACATAATTAGCAACGAAAATGCTGAGGCGAAGCGTGCCTGTGGCGCGAAGCGTGAAGCGACGCAATGCACTTATTCTCCTCCACAGAGCGGAATTTTCCTAACCTGTAAACTGATCTACATCATCAACGTGCGCCGGCGTAACGACCCAACTATAACCTGGCCCAACAATTCGAACTCGCTAATGCCGTTCATATCTTTGTTGAATTCTCCCCCACCGCGCGCGCCGTGCCCTCTGGCGTGTCGCGTGCTGTTCATGTCACCAGTACGCCTCGTTTCCGCGTTGTCGTACTTCTGCCTTGCTTGCGCCTGGTGTTTACACACTCAGCGTTTCCACGCGTCGCCTGGCCACGACCTCCTCGGAGGTCGTGCGCCTGTCTTGGTGTTTCAGTGTGACTTGCATCATCCGCAAGGCGTTCCTTCACTATCTTCATTGCTACTGGGCACACGTCTCCAGCGTTGGCATTTCGTCAGTCCTGGTAGATGCACCGCAATTCGGGAGCACTGCACTCAAACGTGGCCGCTGCAGAGCGTATATGCAGGCTGCAACAGGAGCGCACCAGTCGGTAGCTGCCGTTACGAAGTTCGTATGGTCGTGGCGTCCGCGAATAGTTATGGCAGCGCGATGGGGGCGGCTGAACCTAATCGCGAGGGCCATGGTCTGTGTGCTTTGTCTCTAACTTGTCTCTTTGAGCACGTGCTTCCTACCGTAACATTCACGAAGGAACAATTGCGACCCTTGCCCTCTGCAACTAGCTTCGACTAAATGGCTCACTTCTGGAGCTTATTTCCGAGGCCCTCTGCTACTTTATACTGGGAGTGCAGTCAGCCATCCGAACGGTAGAAGTGCTCATCTGCAGAAGATTCACCTGTTCTTAAGTTCACGCCAGGAGTTCATAGACTATATAATATTTTAGCTAAGCGAACGCATGAGGAAGAATTTTTACTCTTTTCTTTATTCAGCTTCTATACAAAACACTTCTAGGTGAGAGAAACGGGATCAAGTTTCAGCGGCAGTCCTGTGCTGGTAGCATTGGCTCAAGGCTGTTCGCCTTGCTGTGCAGCACCCGCTACGGTAGCTCATAGGCTAAGGTCGGGCGCTGTTGATATCGAGGACGCACCATGAATTTCAAATGAAAGCCGCTCAACTTCGGCTCAAGCGACTGGCTGTGACCTGTGAACTCAGATTTAGGTGCGCAGTAAAGAACCTCAGCTGGTCACACCTAATCTGGAGCTCTGGAGTGCCCCACTACCGTGTGGTTCATGTAAAAGCTTCGTTTTCGTTCATAAAAGCACGGAATTCATTTTGTCGATGTTATCAGAGTGCGACTCATTTATTTCCATATTACCTGGCAAGAACAACTTTTTGGAATGCGTAGTGCCCCCACAAATTAATTTTGTACTCCCCCCCCCCCCCCCACCCTCACCACCACGTCCACCGCCACCATTTCAAACCGTTCGGTTCTCATTCATACATTCAAGCATAATGGCGAGTTAAGAAGTCGTACCTTCTGTGAGGACGCGTCGTCAGTGGTGGTCACCCGCTGGTGAGCGTAATGTTCGTCTGCCCTTAGCGCACCTATGTTCGGCTTCTGTATGGCGAGCCTTTCTGCAGACGCCAACTTTGCAGCCACTTGTACGTCCGCCGGTGTATGACTGTTCTCGGAGTCTGCAATGTTATTCAGAAAAGCGTTTTCGAAGATATCATTTAGGTTATCGTGCAAAGGTATCTCCTTGCCACGTGACATGCCCGATAACTCCATACGTGCAATGGTGTCATTAGTGATGACAATAGTATTCCTATGCACTTGGGGCGGAAAATAACAGAAACTTTAAGCGAACACCGCAACCTTTCATATCATATTGTATGTAATATGCCTAATTAAGCAGACCTTGTGTTTTTCCATTTATGTGTACACCGAAATTAAACTATTTCAGAACTTCGAAATTTTATCATTCTAATCCCTTATTTAAGGTTATGCTTTTAGGAAAGGAGACTACAGAAGCAGAAGGCATACGCATACCAGTAGCCTACAGTCTCAAGTGGCACTCAAAGGACATTCGCAAGGAAAGCACAAATGCACCAATTATTGTTCATGTATTGTCTGGCTTCCCACTTTGACAAATAAAATAGCTTTTTGGTGTGAGTCGCAGTCTATGCCACTATGCCGTTGAGCACGAGGACGTGGGGTCTTCTTTCCACCCATGACTGTATTCTGACACACGCCAACCTTTTACTTGCCAATGTTCCAAAATTGGAACATACGAAACCTAATTTTTTTATTTCCTCTCCAATATATCGCATATTAAAATTTTATGTTTACGCATACTCATTGATGCTTGTGAAAAACGTAGCAGTTTCAATTTCTATTATGAACCTGCGGAGAATCATTAGATAAAGTTTAAAAAACAGGCATATTTTGCGCTCCTTGACCACCAGATGTTGGTTGCATTATTCCGCCGGAAAAAGTAATGTTGCAGTGAGCAAAGCAGAACTAAAATATCGGCAAATAGTTCGGGATTACGCGGCAATACAATAAAAAAATAACAAAGACAATCTAGTTTTCAGCTTGAGAGCTTTGTGTGGATGTTCCTTTTTTGGAACATTGGCGTTTCACAGCGTCAAACGCAGCGTAGACGAGCGCGAGCGTTTCGCCTTGTTCTTTTTCTTGTTTTGCCTTGTCGATGGCGCCCGCTGGGCGGCGTTTGGCATAAACTTGAACATGAGCTTTCCTGGGCGTCATTTTGAGTTTGCCAGACACGTGTAAAGAGCAGAATTGAACTACAGTGCCTATAGCTGCATCAATCCCTGTGAATGTAAGTAGAAAACTACCTTGCGGCTGGTTTTACTTTTGTAGTACTGTGCTTTACACCGCAATAACTTTCGTTGTAGGTCATGGCACAACGCTTCCTGACTTTGGAGGCAGCAATTGACCTTTTGTTCAGCCTTCCCGATGACGAACGCGAAAGTGCGTCTGTATGCCAATTGCTACCTGTTGAAGATGGCAATATTACTGACAAGGAGCAGGTGAACGAAAACGACTTTTCTGAAGTTGTTTCTGATGATGTTTGTGAGCATGTTGAAGTTATGCAGTGCAGGGATGAAGACGTTGATTCGCCTTCTGCATGTTCGAGTCCTGAGCCACGACGAAAGAAACCAGCGGGGCGGCAATTCACTGCTGGAAAAGGACGCAAAGCTTCAACGAACGCTCGGAAAACAAATACTCCAAAGCACTCCCATACACCTGTATGGGGTGACCATGCCACGTTTGACAAAACACTTACTAGCGAGAGTCCTCCGTTATTGCTAGAGGCATTTCCTGATCTTGCAAACATGAGCCCATTTATGCTGTTCAGCAAATTTATTTCTCCGTAGTATCTTGGTTCACTGGCTGAACCAACTGCAAGATACGCACTCCAAAAGAGGGAGGAGGTGGACGTCACAGGAGTGGACATAGGTCAGTTTTTCGGCATCCTACTTTTCAGCTCGTACCACTTCGTTCCGTCTGAGGACTCGTATAGGAGCACTGCAGAATATCTTTGTGTGCCTATAGTCGCGACAGTGATGGCCCGCAATAGGTTCCGGCAGCTGAAAAGGTTCTTTCATGTTGTTGACAACACTCAGTTGAAAGGAGGCGAGAAAATGGGCAGACTTCAGCCGTTTTACGACGAAATCTCTAAATTTTTCCGCCAGTTTGGAGTGTTCAAAGAAAGGCTCAGCATTGACGAGTCAATGGTGCCCTATTATGGCCACCACTCGCGCAAAATATTCATTCGCGGTAAACCATTTCGATTTGGGTACAAAATATGGATGATGCGCTCTTCGAAGGGGTACCCCTATGTGATGGAAATATATTGTGAGAAGAACGAGAAGGATGACAAGACACCTCTCGGGACCAGGGTTGTTAGCAATATGATATCGGTCCTGGAAGCGCCTGAACATCACGAAGTCTACTTTGACAACTTCACTTCTCACGGCCTCTTGACGAAACTGGCTGACAAGGGGATTCGAGCGACAGGGGATGTGCGAGATACAAGAACCGGTGGTGTTCCACTGAAGAGCTTGAAAAACATCGAAAAGGAAGAAAAAGGATCTTTCCACTACAAGTGTGACGGGGCAGTCTGCGCATGCAGGTGGAATGACAATGAAGTCGTCACAGTTTCTTCTAACCACCTCAGCCACGAGCCTGTTGGAAGTGCAAAACGCTTCCCACGACGCTCAAACAAAAAGGTGGACATTCCTCAACCATAATTGATCAGAAAATACAATGAGGGCAGGGGCGGAGTAGATGTGATGGACCGCCTCCTCGGAAGCTATCGACCGAGACTGAGGAGCAAGAAATGGTAGTGGAACCTTTCCAGCAATGGTTTGAACATGGCTGTCGTCGCAGGATGGCTCTTCCACTGCGAGCTTCACGAGGGTAGTGATGCTGCCATGACGCACATCGACTTTCGGCGGGACGTCACCATGTCCTTGCTGCAGCTCAAGCAGAAACACACTGTAAGACCTGAACCCCGGGTTCATCCGAGACATGAGGACAGAAAATCTGATGGCCACTACATCATCTAAACGACTCGGGGAAGATGCGCGGAATGCAAGAAAAATAACAGAATCAGTGCCAGGAGTGCAAAAAGCGGCTGCACTGTAGAGGTCGCCACCCTTCAGTCATTTAGTTCGGCTGCCACTAGCATGTGGCGCCCCTGAGATTGTATATATTCTGCCCCGAATAAAGTGGGGGGGCCTTTTTCGTTAGCTGAGCAGCTGTTGTGCGTATCGTCTCTTTCCGCGGGCACGGGCCGCTCGTGCTCCGGCACGCTCGCGCGGGACCGTTCACGAGACATGGTGTCAGAAGTGGCTGCGTAACGCCCCCTCATCGCGAACTCGCCCGTACCGCACGACGATGGCCCTCGACGGAGTGGCACCGAAAAAGCTCAGCCTCAACCTCCAGCCGCCCGCACCGTTCGACTTTGTGAACCCGGGAACCTAGCCAGCATGGCTCAGCCGCTACGAGGACTACGCTGTCGTTTCCGGCCTGACTCAAGCATCCGGCGACATGCAGGTACGCTCGTTGTTGTACTGCATGGGGCCGGAGGCCCGCCCACTTCTTGAGACGTTCTCGCTCGACACCGCATCACTCGCCTCATTTCAAGCGGTTGCCGCCAGCTTCACCGACCACTTCGTGCATCCGGCGAATGAACTGTACGAGTCGTCGCGTTTTCACCGGCGTGTTCAGTTACCCGATGAGAGCGTCGACGCCTACTACGCCGAACTGTGTAGAATGGTGAAGCGGTGCAACTATCCGTCAGCTGAGGTCGAGCAAAGGCTTGTACGCGATAGATTTGTCGTCGGCCTCCGCGACTCGCGCCTTTCGGACCAGCTTTGCCGGAACGCGAAGTTGACGCTCATAGAAGCATGGATGCAGGCCCGTCAATCAGAAGACGCCGACAAAGAAAAAACGTTGCCTAAAAACTGCGCAGAGCACTCCCGCGAGCTACACCTCGACGCCGTACGAGATAAGAAGTTCGCCTCTCGCCGCCGCAACCACGATAAGCGGCCTTCGCCCCCGCGGAAAGCAGAACGCTCCTGCCAGCCGTCAACATGTGAATTCTGCGGCCGCGCGCCACATCCACGTTCTAACTGCCCTGCTCGAAACTCCGTCTGCAACTTCTGCAAAAAGAAAGGACACTTTGCAGAAGTGTGCCGTGCGCGGCAGGCAAAACAGAAGCTCGGCTGCATTCAGCTACACGCTGTCGGGACGCTCGCCGCGGCGAAGTTCGTCGACATCACTGTTGACAACTACACAGCGCAGTTCAAGGTCGATTCCGGAGCCGAGGTGTCCGCCGTTCTGAGCGACTTCCCTGCATTGCCGGCCAAGCTCGACCCCGTCAACAGCCTGCTCAGCGGATCTGGCGGTCAGCCGCTGCGCGTGCTGGGTTCGTACATGGCGAGACTTCGGTGGCACGGGAAATTGAGCTCTCAGCGCTTGTACGTGATCCAGTCTCTCACCGTACCTCTTCTTGGACTGCCGGCGCTTCAAGCTCTGGAAGTTGTAAAGTTTCTCGACGAACTTCAGACTCCGAAAGCAACATTGCGTGCTGAGCTCTTCCAGGGATTGGGCACCCTCAAGGACGAGTACACTATCCTTCTGAGACCTGGCACTGCACCCTTCTCCCTAAGCGTGCTTCGCAGGATTCCCATCCCGCTACTCGGGGTCGTCCGTCACGAACTTGGCAAACTGAAGGAAGGAGGCGTGATCCGCAGGGTTGACAACCCAACCCCGTGGTGCTCTGGCCTCGTTGTAGTACGGAAAGCCGATGGTTCCTACCGGCTGTGCGTTGGCTTGACTCAGCTGAACAAGGTTGTCTTTCGGGAACGCTACATCCTACCAACGGTAGAGCAAGTCCTTGGCCTCTTTGGCGACGCAACAATTTTCTCCAAGCTAGATGCAACAGCCAGTTTTCATCAGGTTAAACTATCTGCAGACTCCGAAGAGCTCACAATGTTCATCACCCCATTTGGCTGATACTGCTTCTGCCGGCTCCCCTTTCGCATCACCTCCGCGCCGGAGTACTTCCAAAAACAGATGGCCAGGATCCTGGAGGGCCAGGAAGGAGTTGCCAATATGATAGACGACATTCTGGTCTTTGGGCGCACCCGCGAGGAGCACGATGCCAGACTGAACCAGGTGCTGTCTCGCCTTGCAAAAGCAGGCACCACGTTGAACGAAGACAAGTGTCGTTTTGGTGTCTCCGAAGTCTCCTTCCTAGGAGTCATCGTTTCAGCACAAGGCATCAGGCCAAGTCCAGACAAGGTCGAAGCAATCGAAGCCATGGAGGCTCCAACCGACATCGCAGGTGTCCGGCGACTGCTCGGAATGGTGAACCATCTTGCCCGGTTTTTCCCTAGCATCTCAGAGGTCACAGCTCCCATCAGAGCACTTCTAAACAAGTCTGCGACTTGGGTGTGGCAGCAGGAACAAAATGCTGCCTTCGAGAAAATCAAGGAACTCCTGACATCAGACCGTTGCATGGCCAAGTACCATCCATCATATGCCACCACAGTTTCGGCTGACGCAAGCTCATTCGGACTGGGCGCAGTCTTGCTGCAGACACAGCCCTCTGGAGAGCGCCGCCCAGTTGCGTTTGCTTCGAGATCAATGACCAAAACAGAGCAGCGGTACAGCCAGACAGAAAAGGAAGCGTTGGCAACAACATGGGCTATCCAACGGTTTGACGAATTCGTCCGTGGCATGACCTTTGATTTTGAGACAGATCACCTACCACTCGTTTCTCTCTTCGGCAAGATGGAGCTGGACATGCTGCCGCCTCGCATACAGAGGCTCAGGTTAAAGACCATGCGATACCAGTTCCGAATGCTCCACGTGCCAGGAAAGCTGTTAGCTACGGCAGATACCTTGTCACGCATCACCCAAAAAGGCGTCCCTCCCCCTGGACACCGTGGAATTGTTTGTAGCTCAAGTGGTCAGCGGCATGTCAGAAGCCTTGTCACTAAGCCCAGAGGACGTGCGACAAGCACAAGAGTCCGATGGCGAATGCAGAGCCCTCACCTCCTTCTGCCAGAATGGTTGGCCACAGAAGTCCAAACTGCCACTGCACCTCTCCCAGTATGCCTCAGCCGCAGATGAGCTCTCTGTCTGCGACGGTGTTCTACTGAAAGGCGCCAGGATGAAAGGCGCCAGAATGCGTCATCCCGCATTCTCTTCGGCCGGCTGTTTTGACGCTGTTGCACGAAGGACACCAAGGCATCAACAGGACGAAAGCTCTCGCTCGAGAGTCCATTTGGTGGCCTGGCATTTCGGCAGACATTACCTTTCTGGTAACTAACTGCGAGCAATGTGCTTCCACTCGGGTGAACCTTGCAGAGCCCCTGGTCTCCACGATCCTACCTCGACGTCCCTGGGAACTTGTCGGCATGGACCTGTTCCACCTCCGCAGCCAGACATTCATCTTGGTGGTGCACTACCACTCCAGGTACCCTGAAGTTGTAACCTTGAGGAGCACAATGGCTCAGGCAGTCATCGACGTTCCCAAAAGCATCTTTGCCCGGCATGGGATTCCGCGAGAAGTCAGATCAGACAACGGTCCACCGTTCTCTTCACTTGAGTTTGCAGCATTGGCGGCATTTTACGGCTTTGACCACGTCACCAGCAGCACGCACTATGCGCAACCGAACGGAGAGGCGGAGAGAATGGTCAGGACCATCAAGGAGTTGTTTCGCAAAGCAACAGACTCTCATCTGGCCTTGCTCAGCTACCGGGACACCCCCGGAGTCGATGGCTTCAGCCCGGCCCAGCTCTTGATGGGAAGACAACTCCGAACCAAAGTGCCGAAACAGGATTCCCAGTTATGTCCTCACTGGCCGTCGAGGAAAGACGTGAGGAGAAAAGATGCAGCCTACAAGCAGAAACAGGCCGCTGACTTTAACAGGCATCACAGAGCTCAAGGTCTGTCATCGCTCCGAACAGGCCAGTGTGTCTGGGTACGACCTGATCAGGTCAAAGCTACAGTGCTTAGCCCAGCACGCCGACCACGAAGTTATGTCGTGGAAACGGAGCAGGGTGGCGTCCTACAACGCAACCGGCGTCACCTAGTGCCTTTTGCACCTCCTGCGCCAAGGGTGGAACCACCGCCGTCTGAGGAGCAGGAGCCACAGCGAACACTGTCCCCTCTCCCAGTATGCCTCAGCAGCAGATGAGCTCTCTGTCTGCGACGGTGTTCTACTGAAAGGCGCCAGGATGGTCATCCCGCATTCTCTTCGGCCGGCTGTTTTGACGCTGTTGCACGAAGGACACCAAGGCATCAACCGGACGAAAGTTCTCGCTCGAGAGTCCATTTGGTGGCCTGGTATTTCAGCAGACATGCCTTTCTGGTAACTAACTGCGAGCAATGTGCTTCCACTCGGGTGAACCTTGCAGAGCCCCTGGTCTCCACGGTCTTACCTGGACGTCCCTGGGAACTTGTCGGCATGGACCTGTTCCACCTCCGCAGCCAGACATTCATCTTGGCAGTGGACTACCACTCCAGGTACCTAGTGCTTTGCCGAAAAGAAAGGCTTTGCCGCTTACCACGGTTTGTGATTTGGTCACTGTAGTACAGCCAGTAGTATGAAAGAAGAAATTTTCAGAAAGTGTTGTTATAAATATTTATACTTTTCAGAGACATTGTATGACGCTAAATATTATTCTTCAGTTATCCTGAATAAGGAAACCCGACTGAAAAGTCAATAAAAGTTGTTCCAGAGAAAATGTGTGTTTTGCATATAAGAAATGCCAATGTTCCAAAAATGAAACATGCGAAAAAACATGGTTAGATATTGTGAATGTGGCTGTATTTTTGATCATAGTTAATTTAGAAGGCCAATGCAAATTATCAACATAAATTATAGTTTTTTTTCCTACTGCTTCATAGTGCGGCATTTAAAAGGTTAAGAAGCACCTAATGCAACTGCCTCGTAGGCCGATAAGTACGAGCTATTCTGTGCAAATGAGATGTCTTGCCTTTTGTATGCTCATTCTCCTCTTATGTTATCCTCCCACAAAATATCAAGAACAAATGTTCATCTGCACCTCACTATATCACGAACCGAAAAGCAACGTTACTGGGCGAACAAGAAACTTGAAAATGGCGCTTTGCTGGCACCTAGCAGCCACCTCCCCTGCTCAATGTATGGCCTGATGCCATAATTCCAGGGCTGAAGACACAAAGCACATTTTTCCTCACCTCGAGTGAGGGGGTTCTTAAATCAGACAGGAATTGGGCAAGAGGGTAATCTTCACTGCAGTCACATATATGAGCGAGGAATGGGGCAGAGCCACACTTTGAACAGTGCAGTATGAAAACATGAGGTTAACAGTGCGAAAATAACACATGGCCATAGGCGGAAAATGGATAGGTCATCCCAATCCCTTATGTATTGTGTCCGTGCGTTATTTTTGCGATGTTAGCCTTAAGTGTGCACAGCCAACTAGTCCAGTTAGCTAGTTTATTTGGTTTAAAAGATCGCAACAAATATCTTTGTACACCAGAAGTAACGAAGAAGGGCGTGTTTGAAAACAACGCCACATTATCTATTCTACTTTGCTGAGTTTGGGGCCTGGATGCGTGGTTCTGGATTCAAGTTCGAAGCGTTAACAGTGGGCGTGACCGCTTGCGCCCTAGATTAACAGGAATCAGCAGATGGCTCCCTTCTTTGTAGTGATCTTAATTGATATGTGGGGTTTAACGTCCCAAAACCACCATATGATTTTTGTAGTGTTCTTAACGCTCAGTTTGTGTCTGAGAGGTAGACGGGACGAAGGTAGTTTTACTCATTGTAACCAACGTGTTTCCTTACACCAGCATTTTATTGAGTTAGGAAAGTTTGCAGAGTGAACTATCGACGATCTCCCCGAAGGGAACCCTGATTAGATGCAAAGCAGCAGCGGTGCGCACGGCGTTGTCCCGGTTGAAACGGGCGTCGACGTGGGGGCTAAAACAGTGGTTTCAAGTGAAACTCCGTGTAGCGTTTACTCGAGCAAACGTTTGTTTGAAACGCAAAGACGCGGGAGGCGGGGCGTATTGACGAAGCTTGCGTTCGGCTTTCTTGTTTCGCGTCTCGTCGGTGTTACCCGCGTGCCATATGTATTCTCGAACGCGATTGGTGTTTTTGACTCGCACCTCGTCGGTGTTGCTGGTCTTCCCCTGCCGACGCTTGTGTTTGGATGCCCTGGCTCGTGCCTTGTTATTGTTGGCGTCGCTATTTGCGAACGCGATCAGCTTCGCTAGCCCTCGCAACGCCAGCAACAGCCGGGAAAGGTACGCGCACACTAGCGGGAAGCATGCCACGACGACGTTCCACCCATCGGCGCGATCGCGCAGCGAACAGCGTGCGCAGTCGACATTATCGGCACCACGGCATTCTCGAATCCCGCGCAGCATGTGCACCCGCCGCTTCGTGGCTTCTCGCCGACAAAGGGAGAGAGGTGGCGTGGGTGAGAGGGTGCACAGGGGAGGCGTAGGCTTGAGGGTTGAGAGCAGCGGAGAAGGTGAAGCGACAGAGAGCAGACACGCGGCGTGCACGCGGCAGGAGAGTGAGAGAGATGTCACAGCGCACTTATAGGAGAACGTGAGCAACTTGGCACCACTCCAATGCCTGTGGCGAGGGGAGCGGTGCGGACGAAGGGACAGCATTACACAGGCTAGTCAAAGAGCTGCTTCGGCTTCAAGAATACTTGGGTGATCGCCTAACTTCGTATAACAGTACTCTTCATGGTGGTCAAGTGGCTAAGGCACTCGGTTGCTGACCCGTAGGTCACGGGATCGAATCTTGGTTGTGGCGGTCGCATTTTCGATGGAGGCGAAAATGCTGTAGGCCTGTGTGTTCAGATTTGGCCGTCCGTTAAAGAACGCCAGGTGGTCGAAATTTCCGGAGTCTTCAATACGGTGTCAGTTATAGTCATATGGTGCTTTGGGGACGTTAAATTATGATTACTGTTACTTGGTGTAACATTCCAATTCGTTTCAGCCATTACCTCTTCCTTTCAGCTGCTGTGTCTTTTTTGTGAGGTTTGATCTACAAACGAAAGTATGGACGTTCACTCACGACATTAGGTATAGAAGCGCGGAGCTCATTGTCATGATTTAAAAGGCGACGCCAGAGGTGGAATTACAGGGGTTCAAACTGCATTCTGGTACCCTTCGTATAACCTACGGTGCTAATAATAAAGTTTACCAAGTGTTAAAGCAGTGGTAATATACAGGTATATCTAGATTTACAACCAGCTTTAACAAACACTTGAGCTGACATGTATATAAATCTTACTGTACGTGCTTAAGCCCCTCTGTTCTTCGGTCTTGTACGAAACGGCTTTCAGCTCTCCTATAGTAGTGAAGCGACTACTCTAAATCGTTACCTCTTTTTTCTAAACACAGCATCATTGGGCGTGCGAGGAAAACGCTCCTAACCTCCTTGGTTTTAGCGGGACAGCCCAGTGCTCTCCCATAGATGACTACGAAGCACTTGAAATCGCTAAACATTTTTCTTAAACAATAGAGTTCCAAGTACTCCAAATCGTGAATAGCTTTTTTGGACAAAGTTTCTTACGCGGGGCGTGCGGGGGCGTGCGTCCCCGATGTATGTAGTAGTAGAAGTAGAAGAAGTAGTATGTACCCACCTCTCGTTTAGTCCTTGAAATGTCCGCTGGATGGCGGTACTTCTCTATTATAAATATACTATACGATGGAACGCGTTTATTTACAAGATGGGTACTGCAGAGGTATAGCTCAGCGAAGGATCAACAGCGTCGCTCGCGAGCCAGTCCAGTCTCTTCCTCCTCTTCGTCGAATCTTCGCTAGCGCGTTTCACTTCCCGGTTCGCAGACGATGCCCCCTGGGCGAGTCACTCAGATGGTTGATGGTGGCATGGTTCAAGGCGCGCAATGTGTGTCAGTTGTGTTTTGCTAGAGCGGCGACCATTGCTTGTGACGCTCGAGATTACGTACGTGACGTCGCTGAGGCGTTCAAAAATGACGAATGGACCAGAATAGTGGGCCAAGAACTTCTGGCACAAACCACGTTTGCGGACTAGTGTCCATAACCACACAAGATCGCCCTTACTATAAGATACGGAGCGATAGCAGGCGTCGTAACGTTTCTTAGAACGCTGCTGGGATGCCAAGGTTCGGAGGCGTGCGATGCAACGGGCTTCTTCTGTGCGGCAGAGCGTCTCGGCTATCGAGGTTTCCACGTCAAGTGTAAAAGGTAGTATAGTGTCGAGACAAAATCGTGGGGAGCGAGCGTACAGCAGGTAAAATGGAGAGTAACCTGTAGTCTCATGCTTCGCGGTATTGTACGCGTACGTGATGTAAGGTAGCACTTCGTCTCAGTTTTTGTGCTTGGAATCGACTTAAATAGACAGCATGTTCGTGAGAGTCCAGTTCGTGCGCTCTACGAGACCATTTGTCTGCGGGTGATATGGTGTGGCATGGCGGAAATGACAGGCAGACAAACGCAGGATCTCTTCAACGACGTCGGCAACGAACTGACGTCCGTGGTCGCTAATGACAACGCGTGGAGGACCATGGCGGAGAATTATACAGCGAAGCATAAACTGCGACACGTGCATGGCCGTTGCAGCCGGTATTGCAGCAGTTTCTGCGTAGCGCGTTAGGTGGTCAACACAGACGACGACCCATCGATTGTTACTGCTCGATCGTGGAAATGGACCAAGCAGATCGATACCAACAGTCTCGAAGGGAGAGTTAGGAGGTGGAACAGGATGGAGAAGTCCTGGCGGCTTAGCCGTGGCACGTTTGTGTCGTTGGCATTGTTCGCATCCAGCAACGTATTTTTCCGTGTCGTGTCGCATCTTGGGCCAATAGAACCTTTGCTGGATTTGTTGAAGCGTTCTGGCGAAGCCCATGTGGCCGCAGGTTGCGTCGTCGTGTAAAGACCGAAAGACGTGAGCCCGTAAAGTGCGTGGAACAACTAGAAGCAGACGGGCGCCTTGTCCGGAATAATTCTTCTTGTGAAGGACGCCGTCATGAACCACAAAAGAGCTTGGGGTTGCGTGTTCATTTGCGGAGGCGAACAGAGAATCTAAGGAGCGGTCCTCTTGTTGGGCTGCCCGGAAAGTCGCGAGATCAGGGAACTCAGAGGCAATAGCGCCGATATACTGGTCGAAGTTGTCAGCGTCGCACTCAGTCGTCGGTAGAGGAAGGCGCGATAGGCAGTCGGCGTCTGCGTGCCGGTTACCACTCTTGTAGCGTACTGTGAAGTCGAACTCCTGTAAGCGCAAAGCCCATCGCGCCAGTCGTCCGGATGGGTCTCGGAGGCCTACCAACCAGCATAGAGAATGATGGTCGGTGATTACCGAGAAGCGACGGCCGTAGATGTATGGGCGAAACTTGTGCACGGCGAAAACGATTGCGAGGCACTCCTGTTCTGTGACTGTGTAATTTCGTTCTGCCTTGCTCAACGAACGACTCGCGTAAGCGACCACGTGTTCAGCATTGTCATGGCGCTAAACGAGCACTGCACCAAGGCCGATTCCACTGGCATCTGTGTGAATTTCCGTTTCAGCATAAGGATCGAAATGGCGTAGTACCGGTCCTGAAGTCAGTATGAACCGAAACTGCTTAAAGGCTGCTTCGCAATCTGGTGTCCAGTGGAAAGGGACATCCTTTTGCAGCAAGTCAGTCAGTGGTTGTGCTTTATCAGCGAAATTCGGAACAAATCGACAAAAGTAAGAACACAGGCCCAGGAAGCTAGCAACTCCCTGGGGGACTGCGGCTGCTTGAAGTTGCTGACAGCGGCGACTTTCTGCGGGTCCGGTCTCACGCCATTTTTATCCACCAGGTGTCCCAAAACCAAGAATTCACGTTCTCCAAAGCGACATTTTTTTGAGTTCAGTGTAAGCGCAGCTTCCTCGAGACAGGTTAGAACGAGGTCAAAACGATGATTATGTTCTTCAAATGTTCGGCCAAAAATCACCACATCTTCCAGGTAACACAGGCAAATTTCCCATTTGAGGCCCCGTAAAACGGTGTTCATATATCTTTCAAATGTGGCGGGGGCATTACACAAGCCGAATGGCATAACATTAAACACAAACAGACCGTCGGGTGTAATAAAGGCCGTCTTTTCTTTGTCAGCGTTTCAATACGATGAAAAGAAGCGAGATGGTCGTACTTGGAGTGTTCGATAGACGGACGGATGGAGGGACGAACGGACAGAGGGACGAACGGACGGATGGATGGATGGATGAATGGATGGATGGACGGACAAACGGATGGATGGATGAATGGATGGATGGACGGACGGACGGACCAACGGACCGACAGACATACGGGCGGACGGACGGACAGACAGACGGACGTACACATGGGGACGCATGACATACGTAAGGATGGAGGTACAGGTGAACGCAAGAACGAACGCACGGACTGATGGACAATGCCCTCCACATATTCACTTTGTGGATATGCCGGGATTTTTTTCTATACGAACCTGTTGACTACAAAGCTGTGCTGTGAACATCTTAATGCTTTCCTATAGTAGATTACAACGTACTCTAAGTCGTCGCATTTTTTTTCTAAGCTCACAATAATATTTATAGCTTATAAATGTCCTCATAAAAAAACGGTATACCTAGTGTATAGCCTATAAAAAGTTCACTTTTCTCCACTGTGGTTTGTAAAATGTACTTCTTTGGTGCGCATGCCCTACTGAAAACAAAAGCTACAATATACGATCAAAAAACAAATACTAGTTTAAGCACTCATTTTTTCTATTAGGTATCATCGTCTGTTAGTTCTCAGTAACATGCATTTGCGGTTATTCGTGTTCATACCTGTGCAGTGTGGTCGCAACAAAGTTTCAGGCGAGGTTGGCGCCACTAGCGAAGACTGAGAGAACGCTATCGCCGTTGTCTGGGGTCTTTGCGACGTGTCCTCCTTTTCTTGGAAGGAGGGACTGGACTTGAGTATCCCTCTGCCGAGTGCCAGACTCGTCTGGGACGCCCGCGGTCGTTCCTTTGTCCGTGAAACTCGGTACCTGGATGCCGACGGCACTGCGCCTTCTCCCCGTGGAGCTTGATGCGGGAGGTCCTTGTCTTGCGGCTGGTTGGAGTCATGCAACAACTTTTCATTTGGCGTCGAAGTAACAGGCGTGCTTGAACTGTCGCGTGACGAATGGCTCGGCGTCTCCTCATTCGGGGTGCCCGGCATCGTGGCTTTGCGCCCTTCGTTACAGAACAGCGCCTGTTAGTCCAGCGAATCAATTCGAATTCAAAGACGTAGAAGTTCCTTCAAGCTCTGCGAACACACGTTTTGACTGCGAACCACGGGCACCGTAAGAACCTGCCACTTCTTTTTCTTCTTTGTTTCTCTCCGCTTGTTCACGTTCTTCACCCGCATCGATGGCTCAAACACACTCCGAGATATAGACCAAGAGACTATTTCTTACACCACCTTCAGTAATTTCCTTCTGGTGTGTTCTGTTACATTACTGCAGTGTTGACGTGACTGATTCGACTACAAACCAATCATATTCTATTGACCTCTGCGTTGACCATCTGTAAATTTCAAGAGATATTGCGGATAAACGAAAACTATTTAAGATCAATCATCAACCTGTCCAAACTTCGGCAACGTCTCCAGAGACGGAATTCCGAGCTCGTATGCAGACTCTGAAATGGCGGGCTAAATAGCATATTACTTGCAGTCTTATTTATGGCTACGCATTATGGTAGCTTTATTTCGTTACTTTTGAATCACCTAAAATTTTACAAATAACCTTCAAGTACTCATTCATGGCCCATCTTCCAGAGTGAGTACGTTCCATAGGTTTGGACGAAAAAATTGGATGATCGGTGGGCAAAGCAGTGAGATCATTCGGTGTTACCACAAATAACTTGCGAAATTCACAACTCACGCATGGTAATGAGTGCCGAGCGCCGTATAGTTACATACAATATTTACAGGTATGACGTGTTGCGAATCTCGAACAATAACTAGTATGGCGTGTTGCGAATCTCGTTTCCCCTTCATTATTACTGCTTTGTGGTATCGAACCAAGCCTAAAGTTATCAAAGGCGATGTCTGTGCTCGTTCCCTTGGTTATTGTTGGTCGTTTCAAGTCATACAAAATACATCGTAGAGCATATCAAGACGTCATCTATTGCGCAAGCCAGTAGTTTTCTGAGATTATCATATTTTTCATCGTTAGTAGCGTCATTGTCAGTCATATAGTGGGTACCTTGGCCGAAAGAGAATGTGTGGTTTGAGACGCGCTTGTTCTTCATCGTCATCCACATCATCGTCAGTGCCAGCGTCATCGTCAGCGGCGCACAACACCGATGGATAACTCTCGACCTTAAGGAACTTTCTGCCTAAAGCAAACAAACAAACAATTATTCGTCCGAGGCACCCGCCCTCGTGCAGCCACATTAAGTGCAGCATGACGGCGACGTCTAGGCCTCCTCGGCACTTAATCACCTGCCGCCACTGCCATCACCCTTCGGGGACGGCGTCTAGGCCTCCTCAACGGCTCACTTCCACTTTACCGACATAATATACCTATTCACAAGAAACATTGTCCACACAGCCTTGGATCCTGCTGTAGTAAGCACCGGTATACCACCACGCACTCTGCGAATATGGCCATGTGCTAGTTGGGCCTCTCTGAGACCCTCATTAGCACACAAAGTCTTTTACTTGGGACTATCGTCAGCTTTCATGAGATTTGAGTGTCCACGTTAGTCGGTGGAGGGCAAAGATAGAATTTTTCCCCTATGCTTCCGGTACTTGATCTGTTACGTCTCTATGGGTCTGACGTGCGATATTCAGACATTTCAGCAGATGAGCACCATGTTCGATGGGCCCCAAATGGCTCTTTTGGAGGTGGTGAAGGGAAGATTTAAAGCCCATTTCGTGACTTTTTGTATAGTTCCGGCAATATTGTTTTCATACTACTTGCTGGTGCGGAGCAAAAGCTTGGTGCGTACCACACGACTGGTCGTGAAGGCACAAACGAGCATAAGGGCATCTGTGACCTGCAACTCGTCCCGTTTGTTTGCAATGCTTCGAATTATGCGGCCCATCTGCTCGGCGCCCTGTTTGAGATTGTGTATGTAGGACTGAGTTTGTGGTGTGAGAAAAACCCTGGATCGATGCGGAGTTCTTTCAAACCTCAAATAAATGTTGTTCTATGAAGATTTATATGTTAAGAAAAGCGTATTATACCAAATGCTGCCACATCCCAGAGCTGTTGGACGAATAGCTCTAGTATCTGGAAGTGTTTATATCCTAGATTAGCTCTACGATCTCTTACTCTGTTAGCAATCACGTGATTGCGGAGGTAGGAAAGAAGAGAGGTCACAGTTGTCATTATTGCAGGGCAAAGAGGGATGGACAGGCGGACGGACGGATGGACGGGCGGACACTAGTAAAAGCTGTAAAAGGCTTTTACCTTAAAATGTGGATGGTCGACGGGACTTACCCGAGGCTACCAATCCTAATACACCCGAGAAGTAAATCACTCTTTGAATAAAATTGGAACTGTCGTAGTTCACATGTCACCAGCTTAAGGTAATG
This sequence comes from Rhipicephalus microplus, assembly GCF_013339725.1. NCBI lineage: Eukaryota > Metazoa > Arthropoda > Arachnida > Ixodida > Ixodidae > Rhipicephalus > Rhipicephalus microplus. Next base: position 70,461,339 of record NC_051174.1, on the reverse strand, counting down.
CGTCAATCTTTCGAGGGTGGGTGTACTAAACAATCCATGGAAAATACAAAAAAAGGTGGTTGTCGCCTTTCTGAGAATTTAAGTGAGTGCGCAAGAAATCAGGCGAGGTTTTTTTTTTCGGCGACAGCCGATGAAACAGTGACTCTCTTAGTGACGAGGTGCTGAGCTGCGCATCACCAAGATCAAGATTGCAGTATTACTATTACTAAAACTATTATTATTATTACTATTATTATTATTATTATTATTATTATTCCCGCGCTACGACATATCATTGTCCTTATCATTCCATAAAAATACTTTAAATACCTTACATTCCATAAAAGTTCGTAGCCCAACTTTCTGGGCCATTGGCTCGATTAACGTTGGTTTACCTCTTATTTTTGGACTATCTGCCTACTTTTTCGTGACCAGATTCCTTGATTGATGATTGATATGGGGGGTTTAACGTCCCAAAACCACCATTTGATTATGAGAGACGCCGTAGTGGAGAACTCCGGAAATTTCGACCACCTGGGGTTCTTTAACGTGCACCCAAATCTGAGCACACGGGCCTACAACATTTACGCCTCCATCGGAAATGCAGCCGCCGCAGCCGGGATTCAAACCCGCGACCTCTGGGTCAGCAGCCGATTACCTTAGCCACTAAACCACCGCGGCGGGGCGACCAGAATCCCTGTTATCTTTTATTTGCATAACATCCTTTCTTGTCTTACAGTGTTGTCTATGCAACCTAAGGGGTCCTGTAGACTATAGTGTCATAGCACGCATCCGGGTGGATCAATCCTGCGCCATTTACTTACCTTCCCACCGCATGGGAATTTCACTGCTTCACTGAATCTCGCTTCACATGCGTAATATTGCTACCTGACTTTGCTGCTAACGGCGAAACGCATCTCCCCTTGAATTGTCGTAAATTGCATGTTTGATTTTTTCCTCTTTACCCTTTCAGTGTTTACACAGAGCCGGCTTTCTATCGCTCAGTGCTACTGAATACACCGATTCCACAACTCTGACATTTCGCTTAACGCTCTTAGTCACCATATCGCTTACCGTGTCAGCTGTATGCTTGCTGACGATTCTTCTAGTTCCTTTTATCAGCTATGAGTTAACTCTCTCAATGTACAAATAACGGAACGCCTTTTTTTACGGGCGAAGCTTCTTAGGGTGTGGGTCTGTCCATCCTCCGATGGTGTATGTAGCCACCGGTGGCACATACCCGAAAGAGCGGTCCTTAGAATATCCGCTGGATGGCGGCACTTGTACATGATGAACACTTGATGAAAAGATGTGAGATGGCTGTACTTCAAGTGTTCACTAGATAAATGGACGGAGGGATGGACATACAGATAGACGGACGGTCTGATGGACGCATAGACATACAGAGAAGCGAACGCACGCACAGACGGATGGATGGACAGTCGGAAGAACAGACGTATGAACGAATGCATTGAGGGCCGCACGGATGGACGGATGCACCGACGGTCACACTGGATGGACACACGGACGGTTAAACGGACGGAAGCAAGAACGAATGGGCGGACGAAAGCACGGACGGACTGACGAACGCTTCAGCCCACCAATCATCATTCACGCCGCGGATACGCTGTGGTTTGTTTTTTTTTTTTCATCTGTCCATCATGTTCCTCTTTCTCCCCGACTTTTTCAGAACAACTTTTGAAGTAGCTATTGACTTCAGCGCCACTATACACGTCTGCATTACTATACAGTGAAATGTTTGTCAGTACCTTTTTGTTGTACACTACGCTATTTTAGGAGTTTGTTCAAATGAAGAGTAGTGAAAGAATTGCGCTGCCTAAAACAAGGTAAGCTTTACAGTGCCATTGGACATTTTTCAAAAAAATGATTGACAGCCATGCTACACAAGCGAGTGATACTGCTCGCGCAAAATGATCGCGCGTGATACTTCTTAGTAAGAAACATTATCGGTGCTTTTCGTTCGTTCAATACTGCGCAACGTCTTTCACCCATACAAAAATGAAGCTAAGATGAGTATCTTTTTTTTAATTTTCTTTCATTGTATTATACAAAAGAGTGGTGCCCTATGCCCCCAAGAGAGGCCTGTGTAAACGTAATCCTCGTATTCGGTTATGCCAGGACCGTCGATAGAAGTGACGTGCGGTTGTTCATCACAGCTTAGATATCCGTTCGAGGTGAACCACCATATCCGTGTGTAGTTCACTCACGGATCGGCAACCTAAAGAGAGAAAAAAAAACACGTTGTAGACCCTTGCTTTTCTGCACTTCATTTTTAACATACAAAACACCTGGTAGTATTTATTTACTTAATTATTTATTATTTATGAAATAATTAGGTAATAATATTGCAGGCTCAAACTACCCTTTTAGGACAAGGTCAAAAAAACAAAAACAAAATATACAATCTCGAGCTCGAATGAATGGTTTCAGCTTTAGTAAAACCTAAATAGTGGACCTTACAACTGGCCCCATTATTAGTTAAGTCGCACCAGTGAAAGCTTGCAGGGTGAAACAATGAATATTTGCGTGTAGTAACGAGGCTTGAAGGCTGTGGAATTATTTTACTTTGGTTAGTTCTTTATTAGGTGTAGCAAAGGGTCAAGTAATTTTCAGTGCTGTTGAGTCAGCAATTGGTCATTAAAGAGTCGTCAAAAAGCTTAACACGGATGCTTCTACGCAGGACATTTTTTTTACAACTGTGTTATTGAACACGGACGAAGACGAGTAAAAGACAGGATGCGCTCAGGCTCCCAACTGAACGTTTAATGGTTGTAAAATGGCATATATAGAGTGAACATAACATGCATCTATAGCTCATTGGACCTTTTACGCCTACGTCACAAAAGTTTCATGTAAAAAATTTAGCTCGCAGTCAACAAGAGATATTAAGGTTTCACTTATATGCACCCACTCGTATTAGTAGTGCATGCATCGCGTCCTGTTTTTAACTTGTCTGCACTCATGTTCAACAGCGTAGTTATAAGCCTTTAAAATAATCTAAACCATCAAACTCGGCTTAGTGCCTTACTTGAACGTGGCACAGATTAGTTTGACTGATGTCAGAGGTGAAGCGCTGAACACTTTTGCCGAGATAACACCGTGGTATGCTTGAACGGCATGTCAATATGTGTGGGTGACGCCTCGAAGGTACGCGGTGCCAGCGTCAGTCAAACTGTTTCAGTAAACGTTCTGGAGCTGTTGTGTTAAAGGGGCCCTGCAACATTTTTAGAGCATGGTCAGAAAACGCTGCCGATCGGTAGAAGAGGCTTCCGACAACACGCGAGCCAAATATTGTAGTGAAGCACGTGGTCTGGAGCTCACAATAAATTATCAACATTCCTGAAAACTGATTTCTCTTTTCTCGACAGCTCACGGAATATGCCCAAAAAACCACACGTAGCAAGCCATAGCAGCCATTGACCGATTTGAACATGGGTCGCTCGCTGGTTACAGAGATCGCCGCGGGAGGCCGCTACTTGTCCACGAGTGCGTGCGTGGTCACACTGAGAAAGCCGCGCATTAAAAAAAACAAAAAGAAAAAAGTGTTCAAAGTTACGAGGCATGCCTGACGTTTTCCTGTGGCCCCGCCATCACTCCCTGCATTGCTCCCGGTGCTTTCGTCGGGACGAGAGAAGAGATAATGCAATCGCAGCATGCGAGAAACCTTTGTAACTCCACTCGCACTAGACAGATTCTTAAAACTTTTGCGGCGTTGAATTCGTGAGGCAATAAGCTCTTCCAGTGAATTCATTCAATGGTTACTTGAAAAACAGTTACAGGGCCCCTTTAAGATTACTGACGACAGTACAAAATATCAATGAATTTACGCTTTGTTGCGTACCGGACATATAGTGATGCATATCGCCTTTACAACAGAAGAGGTAGCAGAACGAAGGCACAATTTCTCTTACCCATCAGCGCCATTGCCCGATCAGTCTCCGTTCTAAGAATTTCGAAAACCTTGAGCACACCTTGTTCGCCCTGTTGTTGAGGTAGACAAAATTGTATGTTCAACATAACAAAATCGGTGAACATTTGAGAGCTCGTTACTGTTTCTTCCTTACGCTAGTGTTGTTAACGACGAGATATTATGGTATGTGACTATATGATTGCAATAACTCTTCGTTTTTCACATTCTGAATATCAGCACTGCAAAACGTGTCTTTCTCTACTATTAGCTTGCGTTTGCTATTACAAGAGGATTGTTGCAACGCCTGGAGGACATTGTTATATCCGGATACTAATATTTTGCAATAGATGCTAACAATAGCGTCGCATGAACAGCTGTTTAATGCCGAGGCCTGCATCTCATAAACGTGTTTGTACGTGAGCTTAATAAACCTGTGCTTACAGCTTATTTTTTTGCTCTTCGCCAAGCACAGATCAAGAGACATAGCCTGACTTCAAAGAAAATTGAGAAAACAAGACAAATCGCACAGCATATATTCATTGAATGTAGCCAGTGCAGAAACAAACAAGGTAAATTTTGAATTTATTCAAAACGAAAGAAATGACGATTTTACGTGAACTCACAGAGTACAGCTTAGTGATTGTTCAGTGCCGATCTGTGGCATTCCTTGTTTGTCCCACCATCTATAAACGCTTTTTTTTTCGCTTCCTAATTTTGAAATCCTCCACGACTCGCGTAATTATAGACTATGACGCTTCACTCGCAATCATTTTATGCCACATATCTCGTCTCACAATATAAATATAGTGAAGGAAAGCACCAACGAATGTTTTCTACACAAGGAGGAGAGGAGGTGCACTCACGCTGTATGCCAGGCCGTAGAGTACCGGTCTTCCAACGAATACTGCTCGAGCCCCTAAAGCAATCGCCTTGACGACGTCGGTACCGAGGCGGACACCTCCGTCAACGTACACTTCGCAGCGCGATTCCACGGCGCGGACGATTTCGGGTAGCACGTCGATCTGAAATGCAGCGGTTTCTGTTTTTAAGCGCTTTCTTTCTCTATTAGGCAGTGTATACAACGGGCACGCGTTTAAGTATTTCAGGAAATTTTTCAAAAGTTTACATAATCAAGGCCGCTTTTCAATTTCAAGTGACCACTACCCTCTGTGAATAGGCGTGTTGGAGTTTACACAGAAGGCCTAGATATGAGATATGAGATACTTACGAGAGAAAGGCACCCACGCTAGATACTTCGTATAAGCGGCCCCAAAGCCTGCCAAGGTTGCATCATGGGTGCAACCATGGCTGGTGTAAGCTAAGACGTGCGTGAGGACAATGGTTGATGATCGCTGAGATACGGGCTTAGACATCTGCTTGCAAATGAATTTTAGATTTCTTAATTGTAATTTACGGCCCCTTTTCTCAGTATTCAGCCCACTGAAAACCAGCTCCGATGACGATAGTGGGTTATGATAAGCTATTGGTAAAGGCAACACTGGCAAAGTTGTTGCCACTTCTGTTATCCCGCTTACAAAGTACCATCACAACTTTGGGGATCGTATCTGAGGCTCGTGAAATATGCTACCTGGTAATCGAGAATTCTTGATCGCGTTTGTGGCAGCGTCCATTTCTATCATGAAGGCAGCTAGCATCTCAGAATCAGGTATGCCTAAGTATTCTAATGTCTCCATGGTTACGCGTTCAGTGAAGCACTTTTTTAGCTGGCAGATTTGCTTCCGTTCTCAGAATGACCTGGATGCCCTTGTAGACGAACCTTCAGTCTACTAAATCGCAACAAAAATGTTCCATTCGAATTCGCAGGCATCCATGGCTTAGCGTCGTCGACTAGCGTAGTGTCATCAGGACAGAAATAAACCAGGGAAGTGAAAGGATGCTTCGAGTCAAGGTAGCTTACGGTTGCCGGAACGCAGTCGAGCTGGCGTCCACCATGATTGGAAACCATGATCGCCGATGCACCGTGCTCAACAGCTTGAATGGCCGCTTCGACTGCGCAAAAATAAAACTTTCTGAGCTATGGGGCATAGCCCAGTCAAACAACATGCCAACTTCTCAAGTATGATTTTTCGTACAGTAAGAGAGAGAATTAAACGGAATCAGAAAAAAAGATAAAATAACATAGCACAATTACGAAATCATTACATAGAGATGAACAATCAGTGGTCGTACGCATAAAAATAGTTTTTTTTAGTCGATGGACGCGTGTAAAGCATGCGGCCACACTCCGGCCACAAGAAAGGGACACATGCGGCACATGCACTGGGAGTGTGCCGGAAATGTTAATGTCGCGTGCCCCGCTGCGGTGGTGTAGTGGCTAAAGTACTCGGCTGGTGACCCGCAGGTCGCGGTATCGAGTTCCGGTTGCGGCGGCTACATTTCCGATGGAGGCGGAAATGTTGTAGGCCCGGGTGCTCAGATTTGGGTGCACGTTAAGGAACTCCAGGTGGTCAAAACTTCCGGAGCCCTCCACTACGGCGTCTCTCATATTCATATGCTGGATTTGGGACGTTAAACCCCACAAATCAATCAATCAATCAAAGTTAATGTCGCTGCCGCCGCTCCCTTCGCGACGCATGTTAGACAGGGACGAACTCCGAAGCCAATAGCTGCTGCTATCACCGAGCGAGGGCAGGGGCCGGCCGCCGCCGCTGCTGCGCTTACTGCTGCCAATCAGCTACGTAAGCTTCGCTGCCACTGGAAGGCGACACTCACCAGCGACGAGCTGGCTGACCAGCTTTGGACTGTCCGGCAAGCCGAAGATGCTGCTTCGGTCCAAGAACTTTGACAGGTCACGTGGGACACCACCGTCATAATCGACAGAGCGCGGAAAAGGACAAGGGTTAATCCCCTTTTTTTTCGACCTCACCCGGAGGAAACTGCCAGGCTTCAAAGTAAGTTCATTCATTCATTTGAATGTAATAGATCCTTCTAACTCTAGTTATTCCACCAAAACTTAAGTTGAGCACCTACTGCTAACACCCTTGGATCATATATGACGTATATAGCATTTTTTATCTCGCCCTGTACTCGATTTCAACAAATTGCTCGAGCCACTAAACTCATCTTTTCTAACAAAGGCATCGGTTTCCTTTCACAACGGAGCTGTAAAGGACACACCTGTTGCTTTTGATGCCTCTGTCCGCGATCCGAAAAATGATAGGCGTGGCTTTACTGGACCAAGTGACAATGACAAATGGAGCTGGCCTGCAAGTTACAGTGAGGGACTACAAAATAGTGTAACTCTAGGCCAATAAGACCATGGTTTAGCAAAGTAGGATCAAAGTTGAGCAAGGTTTGTTCGCAAGTAGCATTAAGGGGGGGGGGGAGGTGAAAGTGCATGTCACTTGGCTATACTGGCGGCGCTCCAGGAAGGAGGTCCAGCTGAAACTCGAGCTCAGAATCGTCGTTTTAACGCGATAGCGTTAGAGAGCTTGTGTCGCAGAAATTCTGCTATCATGGTCGGCCTCGTTGGTTGTGAGCGAAAAAGCTCGTTACAACGATCGCCACGGGAGGCCGCTACACGTCCACGCGTGCGCGCGCGATCACACTAAAAAATCGCGCATTCGAAAAAACAGGAAGGGACAAGTGTTCAAGGTCACGAGGCGTGGTTGATTTAGTTTCTTTGCCCCTGCCACCCCTCCCTGCTTAGCTTCTAACGCTTTTTTCTGATCGAGAGAAGAGAGAATGCAATTGCAGCATGCGACAAGCCTTGATAACTCCACTCGCACAGGATGGATTCTTGAAATTTTTGCGGCGTTGAATACGTGAGGCAATAAGCTCTTTAAGTGAATTCATTTCATGGTTACTTGACAATGTGTTCCAGGGCAGCTTTAACGTATTTTCTTTGATAGGTGTCACGACGAAAATGAGCCCCTTCGGCGATTTTTTGGTGCATTTGGGACGCCCCAAACTACGTCTAAAAAGGCCGGGATAGTGCCGCCATCACCGCTAAAGACACACAGGAACTTTCAAATAGCTCTAAAGATAGAAAACTATATCCATCTAGCACAAAACATATCATGACTTTCCAGAGGCGTTGATCAAGCAAACAACAAACGCTAGATAATGTGCTGCTATCTGTGCAGATTTAGTCGAGGCGGCTGTGTATTATATAAGGCTAACTGATTCATAATTCATTATCCTTCCTTTATCTCAGGAGCTTTTTGCTGGTGGCTCAACGTGGTACCGTGGATTTGAACTTCTGATCATATGGAAGTATGCTTACTCAGTCTGACTCTCGCTTCTTGGTTCTTCTTCCAGTATGTTTATTATGCAATTAGTCTGGTTATTGTCACAAGTTTCTCTGTGACAATGAAAGAGTAATGTTACAGTACACCCTCTTTTTAAAGCGATTCTTTCAGACAGGTCTGGAAGTATGATCGCTTTTCTAAGGATCTATTATGAACTGTTACAAGCATCTCTCAACTTTGACTATGTTGTTGTTTAAACATTGTTTAGCATGTGTACATGACATCACTGCTCCATGCCTGCTGTATTGACTGTGGCAGGTCAGGGCTCTTTGTTAAGCATTACACTGCGTTTTTGTGAACCCTGCCTCTTACAGGTTGTGGTGCAGTGGCGCAATCCTTGAGAAGGATGCGCACTGTGTCGTGTTGTTCTGTGCTTTATATATCGATGTCATTGCAGACCAGCACACGTGATTGTCAGCAGCCAATTACGTGTGTACGCGTCGCTTCGTAGTGTGGTTTTAATAAATGGCGGCTGGTCAGCCGAGTCGTTGTTAGGCTTCCGTGGAGATCGTTTGACTCAATCGTGTCGGTGGGCCGACTACCGGCGTGCGCCAGGTTCCGCGTTCAGTCGTCGGGCCCCTTGCCGTCGTTCGGATGCCGCCCGCCGACATAACACAGGTGTTATCAATGACTGTGCTGTGTAACTGCTGTTGGATTGAATTGAACGCGACTGCGAAGTAACCTAATGGAACGCCAAATAAGGAACTGTGGGCAAGATATTGATGTGATTAGAATCAATTGTGCGCATCGGCCGGAAGAACCGGAGCGAGGTGCTCTTTTAAAGTGTTCAAAACGGAGGAACCAAGAACGTGCCACTATCTCCCAATGAAGAAGACAAAGGCGTTCGTGGTTATGGGCAGCTGCCACGAGCGTGTTTGCGTGCCCTCTTGCTCTGCGCGCCGGCAGGGCTTCGACTGCTATTCGCTACTAGTATCTTGTGAAGCACGGTCGTGCTCGAGCTCCTCGTCCTGGTGCTCGAGGCCCAGTCCTTACACGACACCCACCTTCAGAACTTGGCTGCCAGTACTAACCCCACCAAAGGCTTTGCATTCGCTTCAGCGAAGCCCTCACTTGCGCTCCTCCTTCTGCGCTCCAACCATCTGAAGTCATATCTGCGCTCTTCACCTGCGTGCGCTCCACCGAGACATGCCAGCCGTCGCTGCACCAACATGCCGCACCTCTAGGAGGAAGAGGAAGTTTGAGTCGAAGTCTTCGTTCTCGGATCGCATCACGGGCAGACGAGGTATCGATACTTCGCCGCCGGCGTCATCACCGTCCAACACGCGAGCGAACCTTCCAGAACTACTCGCCATTCTCGCGACGCGCAAGGAAGCTGGTCAAAATAAGCGTCAGTGCGACAATTCTGAAGACCAGATCAAGCCTTCTGCTTCCTGGCGCCGAGGTGGATGTCCGACCACGACGACTTCGAGGACAACTATGGTAGACAAACACGATACTCGGCTACGCCACTGTCATCAGGCAGCATTGGCTCTTCGAATGGGGAAGTGTTCGGGGCAGTCACACTCGAACTCATCGCTGGAAAGGGGACGCTTTTGTGTTGAAGAAAACAAGGAGGGGGGGAGGGTGCTGGAGCTGAAGGCTGTCACCTATTCCTCCGCGATCGTCGTGGGGAGTGGACAAGAAGAGTTCACCATAAGAAGGGAGCCTCGCCGAAGAAGGCCAATCTGCTTGGAAAACTGGTTGCTTGGTTTGCCTCGTGTCCCACTCTAGCTTGAAAGCACGTTGCATACCTTGATAGACCATCGGCGAGAACATGGTGATGACTTGTGGTGCGCAGAAGACGTCGACGACGAAGACGAAGGCAGCTTCTCGCATCCTCGTCGAGGACGCAGACATGGAGAGTGTATATGAGGGGCTTCGAAGAAACAAGTTGTCTGTGCTGCGGTTGGCTATCTGGCGCAGGTCCCTTCATCTGGTGACTGTTGCACAGCTCTGGCGTAGATTACGAGGCCAAGCTATGGCTGCATCCGGGCCAATGCACATCAGACTAGATATTTATTGTTTATAGAATGTCGTCTGTAGCCGATTAAATTCAGCGTAGTTAGGCTAATACGGTATGTACTAATTCTTGAAGCCAGTTGAACGGCATCTGCCCCTTCTATTGCGCCATTGCCTAGCCGCCATTACCACACGAGTAAGGGCACGAGTTAACATCCAGTTCAGAATTAGGAACATTCAGAATTTATATTAAAATTCAGAATTACATTCAGGAAACAGTCAGTAATGTTACGCGGTAACATTACTTCAAATAGTGTACATTGATCAGTATGCATAGATTTCGTGTTAAATTGGGGGAAATAGTCGCGTCAATATTAGTAATACTAACGCGGTAACTGTAACGAGATATCTTCCTGTTGTAGGCGTTGGAGTTGTTGGTTGAGAAAGAAAATAAACATATGTTCATCGGTTCAGCTGAGTTTTTGACCTCACGGGAATTTTATTGTGTCAAGGATGGAGGCTCGTCATCTAGATACAAACGAAATTGCGGAGTTCCTCAAAAAGCAGTCCTTCCACCTCTTCTTTTTATTATAATAATGAGTTCCATAACTAACTGCCTGGATATCTATGTCTCTGTATATGCTGATGATAAAGCCTTTCTTTCTGCTGAGGATGATATTTATGTGCTAAAACAAAAATACCAATATACTTGAACGTGCTAGAAAGATCGCTGCAGCCAATTTCAATGACTTTAAATGTGAATAAGAGTGCTGTCTTGGCGTTTCCCATGGCTGATTTCATTTTAATTGACATTGTATACAATCAGGAACTTATTCCGCATGTAGGCTCCCTTAAATATTTGAATGTGTTGTAAAATGAAAAACTTAACTGGAGTCCACATATGAAGTACATAGCAGCTAGGTCTCAACGGGCTTTAGGCTGGCGGCGAAGAATGAGTAATCACAAATTTGACCTACGTAGAAACACCATGTTAATGGTATACAAAATGTATAGGCACCCAATATTAGAATTCGGGTGTGTCTTGTTTTCAGGAGGACCTGCCTACAAAACTAAGCCGTTGGTTCTCTTGTAGTGCGAAGCTCTGCGCTTGTGTCTGGGGCTCTCTACGTTTACAGCAATTAATGTTATTTATCAGGAAGTGCGTCTGCCTACATTGCTCTGTCGATTCCGCTTGCTGCAGCACAGACATTTTTTTAAAATTTTACAGCCTATCACTGAGAAGAGCTGAATTTGTTTTCATACATGACTCAGATTCATTCTTTCTCGCTCATTGGCCACATTTTCATACACTGCAGATAATATATGTACACGATAAACTGACTAGTATAAATGTCATTATTAGTGAGGTAATTGCATCTGATATCTCAAACAAACCATATTCTTAATGTAGAATATGGTGAGATTTTTCCTCCACATTCTGAATTTCAATCCCGCAAATTCCGCAGATTTCCCGCAGCATACACAGACACGTAACATAATAGCCACAGATGCTACTGTCAATGAGAAAAGGGCAGCCATAGGAACAGTCTCCCAATCACTTACCTGGTCATTTGCCGTGAGGCTACCCGATTTCACTCCTGTTTTTGAGGCGGAGCTAATGGCAGTCATTATGACACTGCGAAAACTTCCGAGGAATGAGAACAGAGCAATCATAATTATTGATTCGCTCTCGGCATGCAGAGCTCTTGCAACTTCTCATACTTCTCGTGCCATCACGACGTTACGATCTTTAGTTTCGTCTCAGCTGAAGTACCTAAAATTAGAATGGCTAGCAGGTCACTGTGGGTTAACGTTAAATGAAATGGCCAATGCCTTAGTCCACTCATCACTAGATCTTCCAGTTATTCAGGGTCTCCCGATGGTAGAATACTTCACCGCAATCAGGCTCTGAAGATCAGCTATCTACACAGATAGGATGGAAGCAATAACCACGTAGACGGAATATAATCACTTAAAATATCCATGGAAATCGCAGTGGAGCCATTCTCGACAATCAGAAGTGATGATCACCAGATTTCGATGTCGTGTACCCCCATCAAACTTTTACGGCTACAGGGCTGGTCTCACGATATCACTCCTCTGCAAATTCTGCGGAGAACTGGAAAATATCAGACATTACTTTTTGTCATGTGCAAGATATTCTCGTATCAGAACTCTACATCTAATAACTCCTTTTACGAACTACGCTTGACATTGTACGAGGAAAATGTTTTAGACTTCGGTGCTTCAGGTTTGGGATACTGCCACAAGGAAGCCTTTGATTCCGTGTATAATTTCAATATAACTAGTCAGCGAGTACCACTTAATCTGTATTTAAAATTCTTCGTCATTTCGTTAAGTCGAAACTTAAGTTTTCAAAATTATTCCCGTCAAGTTGGTAGAGCAGTCTGGAATACTGGCTCAAAAGCAGAATACTTTAGGTAATTAGAATATTTCACGTAATAGTGCCATTTTATTTCTTTATTTCTGGTTTTAAATTGCATAGCTTACCTAAAATAACATTAACCAGTCTCTACGTTGCATTCTTGGCCAATCCCCCACAGTGGGTACGATGCATGTATCTAAGAAAGCAAAGCGAAGCAAAGCACCTGCGCGTATGCTTACTCAGTCTCTTTTTTGCTGGTTCTTCTTCCTGTATGCTTGCTATTCACCAAGTCTGGGTGTTTCCACAGATTAATTGTTCTGTGACAATGAAAGAAAATTGTTGCAATACACTATCGTTATGAAGTGAGTCTTGCAGACATGCCTGACAGTTACCGTTCTTCTAGCAATCTTTTAAAAATCATGACAAGAATTCTGTATTCTAGGCTGCCTATTTATTTAGAACTTTTTGACATGCGTGACTTAAATCACTGCTCCTTTTGCGCTGTATCGACCGGGACGGTTTACGGCACTTTGCCAAGCATTAGGTTGCCTTTTTACTAACCCTGCCCTTATACAAGTGATCGATGCACAACAGTACACTGTACCGTGCAACTGTTTATCTGAATGAACGCGACCGCTGAATAACGCCAAGTAATGAACTGCGGGCACCATATTGAAAGAGTTACAATCTTTTGGTGCGCATCAGTTGAAATAACTGTAGCAAGCTCCTCTAAGGCTTCCAGAATAGAGCAACGAAGAACATACCGATGTTTTTCGACGAAGAAGAGAAAGCCGTTCGCGGTCATCGCCAGCTGCTACCAGCGTGCGTGCCCTCGTGCTCCCTGCACCGGCACGGCCCCCGATTACCATTCGCTACCCCAATCTTGCGAAGCACGGTCGTGCTTGAGCTTCGTGTACTGGTGCTCGTGGCCAAATCATTCCACAACGCCCGCCTTCGGAATCTGGCTGTCAGTATACCAACCCGACCGAATCCCTCACCTGGGCTTCATGGAAGTCTCGACCTTCAGGACCGAGATTTGCGAGCCGTCGCTGCACCAACGTGCCACAAGGCGAGAAGGACGAAGTCCCACTTGAATTCTTCGTTCTCGGATTGTTTCACGATCAGCCGAGGCCCCGACACTTCGCCACTGGCGTCACCGACCTGGATGCAAGCAGACATTCCAGAACACTGCGCCCTTACCACGATGCACCAGAAAGCTGGTAAAGGTAAGCCTGCAAGCGACGATTCTGAAGACCGAATTAAGCCTTCATGGATCAAGCCTTCGGTGGGCCGGCGTCGAGGTGGACCTCCGACGATGACGACTTCGAAGAGAACACTCGGTGAAAAATGCGCTATCTCAGCTGCACCACCGTCATCGGGCATTAGCATTGGACCTTCGGGTTGTGAAGTGTTTGGTGGCGTTACCCTCGAAGTCGTCGCTGGAAGAGGGACGTACTTGTTTTGAACGGGTGCTAAAGCAGAAGGTTGGCGCTCACTCCATCACTGTCGTCGTGTGGAGGAGGCGCGAAGAGTTCGCCGTTGGAAGGAAGCCTGGCCGAAGGCTGTTCATATACCGGAAGATCTGCGTGTGTAGTCCACCTCGAGTCCAACTCTTGCTTGAAAGCGCATCGGAAACCTTGATGGACCGGCAGCGAGTACTTCGTGACGACTTTACAGTGCGTGGAAGACGCAAGGCGACGACGACGACGAAGATGAAGGCAGCGGCGTAGCCTTATGAACGACGCAGACGTGCAGGTTGCCTATGACAGTTTTCGGTGACACCGGTCGCTCAGTTCGGGGTGGCGGTCCGACAGTGTACCGACTGGTGGAGGCCTCTTCATTCGGCGGCCGTTTCGGCAACCCGACGTGGTTGACAAGGCCAAGCACAGCGGTGTCGCTGACACCGCGTGCCAGTCTGGACATTTTTGTATGTGTATTTTGTTCCGTAACGTATTAAATTTAGCGTAGTTTGTCTAATATTATTTATACTTTTTGAGGACTGCAAAACTGCAGATGATCTGTCTATCACGCCGTAGATTGGCGACAAATCACACGTAGTAACGTACAGTGATGTCATGAATTAATCAGTCCACATCTAGCAAAACTCAGAATATACAGTCACATAATATTCGAAAATGTTACAAGAGTAAAGAAAGTTGGGTGAATTGGTACTGATTCAGGGCTATCTTTTTGCGCAAAATACACACAAACTAAAAGACGCAGACACCACGGGCGCAAACTCAATATCGATTTATTGAAAACTACAATTCCCTTTTATCTGCGAGACTAACAAAATTTGCACCCGTGGTATCTGTTTCTGCCCGCCCATGTGTAGGTTGCGCAAAAACAAAACGTGAACCAGAACGTTCCCTGGTAACATTTAATCTTCTGGCATGCTGGTTGGTAGCCCATAACTCGCAAGAAGACGCAGGAGACGGGTCGCTTAGCCACTGAGACGTTTCACTGTTAAACGGTCATGCGCGCGAAGGTGTGATATGTGGTAGCGTGAAATTCCAGAATGTCCATGCAAATACATTAAGGTGCACGTCAAAGAACTTCGGGAAGGCAAAGTTCATCCACGTTATATAAGAAAAAAGACCCATCTACGCATGTAAATCTGGACACCCTCAAGCTTGCCCTTGAAGAGTTGAATGCGACAGCAATGTCCTGTTCCTAGGGCGTACTTCAACCACTTAGCGCGTATAGTTCTTATTGTATGATGTTCCCAGCGAAGTTTAAATTGTGGCCTCGTCCCGGTGGTCTACTGGCTAAGGTACTCGGCTGCTCACCCGCAGGCCATGGGATTGAATGCCGGCCGCAGCGGCTGCATTTCCAATGAAGGCAGAATTGTGGTAGGCCTGTGTGGTCAGATTTGGGTGCACGTTAAAGAACCCCCAGGTGGTCGACATTTTCGGAGCCCTCCACTACGGCGTCTCTCATATTGATACAGCGGTTTTGGGACATTAAACCCCACATATCTATCAATCAAGTTCAAATTGTGGATTACTCTAGCGTAATCGATTGAGTTGACAGTGGCTTATGTCAGTGAAGCTCTCGCACAAGTATAACGGGTAGCGCGCTTCAAACCAAGAGCAATTGTGCACGTGAAATGTTTTAGGACTTGCGATGTATCCACTACGTCGCATTCAGAGAATACATGAATTAACGTGCGTGCCCACAGCAGGTGTAAGTCAGGCATAGAGGCCATCATCATCATCATGCTCTGACATCCGATGGCAATGTACGCTTGTTCTACGCAATGTTACTGCAATACAATATGTTGTATTGCGAACTCTGCACAGAACACGCGTGCTTGTAAAGCAAGTGCGAACGCTATTTTCCCTGCATTTCCAAGCAGAAGTGTTTAAAGTGTACCTCCAAAGATGCGTGGCTTTGTGTATAGAGCACCTTTTAGGGGCGGAGCTCCTAAAGGCGTGGGTCTGTCCATCCCTTGTATGCATGTATGCATACAAGGGATGGACAAGGTATGCATGTATGCATGTATGCATGCATGTATGTATGTATGCATGCATGTATGTATGCATGTATGAATGTATGCATGAATGTATGCATGCATGCATGCATGTATGTATGTATGTGATCACTCTGGATTTTGTGCCGAGCGGTTGTCCCCGGACGGACGGGCGGATGGACGCATAGACGGTCACACAGACGGACGCATGGATGAACAGAAGCAAGAACGATTGGACGGACTAATGCTTCACCCCTCTCTCCATCATTCACTCCCTGGATATGCTGTCAATTTTTTTCTTGTTTCTTATCTACGCAATCAATACTCGAATTGAAAAGCAATTCCCGTACCTTTAACATTACAAGTGGCAAATAAAATGATCCTTCAAGTCTTTCTTGTATTGTATGCTAACGGCATCTAAGGGCTGCATGTTTCCGAGGAAAGTGTTGAACTTGGCTCAGTATTGCTGCCTTTACCTACTGAAATGTCAGCCATGACGTTCGACGTCATGCCACAAAGCTATGACCACAATGGTACACGTCTACCACTATCTCTGTGTACAATTCCACTTGCCAGCGATGGATTAAAATTATGCATGCTTGCTCGCTCGGTTCTTTGGCATGTACAAAAGAGTTAGTTGCTTTTAATGGGACGGCTCAATATAGTTGAGTACCGAGTACTCGAAATCGTTAAACATTTTTTCTCAACACAAAAAAGTACAGAAGTGTAGGGTACTTGTTCCGGCTTTGTAACCACAGGATGGCTTTATGCTCTCCAGTAGTAGAGTACTTAGTATTCCAAATCGTTAACCACTTTTTCTAAACACTCTTTGTCGTGGCTTGCATCAATAAGGGGAATTGGCCAAGAAGCCGGCGGTTAATGCAAGTCAATACGTTATGCTTATTCAGGCTAGAGAAATACGATTACTTTGTTTTGACTTGGTGGGAATATTTCGGCACAATGTGAAAAAGAAAAGTGTATGAAAACAAATAATAGATTATTTAAAACTCTGAGTTGTAGTCGTTATATGAAATTCTTCTGAAGATAAAGTCGTTACAGTGTAATAGTTAAATAATAACTGTTAGATTAACTGGTAAAAAAAAGAGAGGTGATCAACGGCTTAGCAAGGTAATCTTGTGCCACATCGGAATTCGCAGAGAGGCCCGCAGATGCTCTTGTCACATTCTTGCCTTAAAATTTGTTTCTCGTGTGAGCAGGAAGCCATGGACTTCGTAAGTTTTGTGGAGCACTAAGTACTCTAAATCGTTAAACACTTTTTCTAACCATACATTACGGAAGCGCAAAAACAATCGTCATCTCCACGCCGCGGAAACCAACGGTCAACACAGGTGTAGGTGCGTACTGAAATCATTAGTGGTAATATGTGCAAGATTTGGCTCTGTAGCCTCCGTTACATTGCCAAGAAACTTTGTCCGTGAGTATAGTCGGCAACTTCAACGTTGGCATTACGGACCTCGGTACATAGCTTCACTCCATCATCAGCCTTCACTTTGTCGATTTTTACATGAGAAGCATCTTATGACCGAGATTGATCCGGTGGCGTCCGCGCTCCACTGCGCATGCACCTACTCTCTCTGCGACTCTCCTCCTCTACACAAGTGTCCGGTCACCTTCTTTGCTCCTCGACGCTCTGCAGCCGTGCACTCTCCTCCTTTACGAAGGCGTTCAATCGCCTTCTCTCCTCTCTTCCACTCGTGCTGCATCCAAACTAGAGAGGCTGGAACTTTTTTTCTAGTGTCGTGAGCGGGCGGCGCTTTCCGCGGGCGCTGTGAAATGTGTTCAGATCTGTCCGCCAAATGGCTCTGCAGCCGCTGGCATGCTGATTAGTTAGTGCGCGGCCAGGCCTGTCAGGCGCAGTAGCAAGGTGTATGCAGTATATTTGTGCATGTGCTGTGCTTGCGCGGTTTCAAACTACTTCGTCCTGATGTTGTGTTGACTTGTGAAGGAGCTGCAAACATCATATATTGTCGGCGTTCACCTTTCTCGTCGGATGTGCGACCATGCCTGCCCGTAAGGGTAGCACGTGCTTTGGGCCGCTCTGCAAGGGTGGTTGCAAGTCGTCGGAGGTGAAAGTGTCATTGTTTCGAGCTCCCACAGATCCTGTTCGTCTGCAGAAATGGTCTATAAACATCAAACGAGACGACAAGGTACTTCACAATACTTGTGTGGTGTGTTCCCGAAGTTTCTCATCCAGGAAACCTCGCGTCTTCAATCGGCCGCTCTCCAAGCACCAAACTTTGCCAGTAACACGTCGGCTCCCCAGACATTGTGATTGCAGGACGCGTCTTCGCTCTCTGGCGGTAGACACACTCTTCTGCTTGTAGCACGCGTCTTCACCCCTCAGATGGAAATCCTTTTCATTACCTGCTTTGTCGCTAAGGACAAAACCTTCGCCGATACGATACGGCGGAATGACCCTACGCACACTTGCGCAAAACTTTCATCTTTTGCCTACGCACACGGGCGCAAACTTTCTTCTCCTGATCACCACTCTCTCTTGCTCGCTTAAATACCTTTCGCGCTAGATTACGGAAAATTCTCATCGTTTCGTTGGTGCGATGCACAGCCAAGGCTAAGGAAAGAGCGAGACGTTTCGAGGGCCGTCCGCGACCCGTGACCCAATTCGACATCACCACGCCTCCTTCCTTGTAGATATTTTCGGGGCTTGCTCGGCCGCCGATCGAGGAGGTTCGTCGGCGAACTACGCTTCTGAGGGGAGAGAGACGGCGCGCCCGGGGAGTCTTTGGATGCTTGTTTTCTTGTTTATCGTTGACCTTGAGGTGTTTGTCAGCCCTTGGTATCGTTACTGCCGCTAGAACTCCGCGGCGCGCGCTTTTTTGGAACGCTCGTTTGTGACAGCTGTACGAACTTGTTTTAAAGCCGCGTCAAGGAAGTTGAGCAGTGGCATGGCTTACGACAAGCTGTGGGTTCAGGAATGAATCCTGATGTGAATGAAGAGCCCGCAGCTATATGAACATATAAGTAAGCGTGAAATCATGGCATTACCATGCAAGACTTGTTTAAACAAGCACTTGCAGGGATTTAAAAGCACATTCGGTTTCAACCCCAAGGTGTTTTCAGCCATGCAACAAAAAATAAAGGACATAGATGAGTTCATTCTTCATGGGGGCCTTGTTTTTGTTGAACTGAAACTATCCCAGAATGTTGCAGTAAAAGCGTCTGGAGAATTGTGTGGCTTGGCAACTTCACTGAACCAGAAGACAAAACTTCTCTGTGCGACCATGAACTCATCATAATGTTTCAGCCTTTCCAAAGTGGGTGGTTTCTGTCAATTGTACTCCATTATTGCCAAGTGTGGCTTACAAATAACAAGAATTTGGTTTCTGTCCGCTTTTTAATTTCGCATATGTGAAACAAAGAGCCTTCGTTTGTCCAAAACACTGCAATAATTGCTTCGTCTTCATTACAGGCAGATGAACCCATATACTTGGCGTGTTTTCTTCCAAAGGCAACGTGAAGGCCCCTCTACTTTCAAAATTACTTCTTGAAGCGACGATACTTGCCGGAAAATCAGGTCTTCGTGTTGATTATTGGACAAGCGACGGTGCGCCATGGAACAGAAGTCTTTGGAAACTGCTTGGAATAAGGGGTGAATTGCCTCATTCTGCGCCTCTTCGTAAAACAATGAATGTTTTTCTTGCCTGCGTTAGCTTAAATCTTTTCTCATTGGTTGCAGCGTCATGAGTGAAAATCACATGCAAGGCTCCCCATCCTGTTGATTCCGCAAAACACCTGCACATGATTTCTGAATTTCCACACTTTGTTAAGTGCGTGCGGAATGCCTTTGTTTCAAAAGGATTACAGATCCCACGAGGCCACGTCCATGTCTGTCCTATCAAGGAAGCTTGGAAAAATTACAGAGAGGCCATCACACTGAAAGTGATGCCACATATAACACAAGCACATGTCGAGCCAGATGCTTTTGAAAAAATTGCGCGTCAACCTGGCATACCAGCTGTTCCACGAGGAGGTCCTGAAAGGACTCTTTTTCTACGAGAGTGATCTGCAGGGAAAGTTCCGTATAGTCGAGCCTACAGAGCACTTTGTAAGGCTTATGGAGAAGTTCATTTTCATCATGTCGTCGTGAACACCAGTCAGAGGTCTTCGATCAGACTCAAAAAGTGCAGAGTTCTTGGAAGAGTTCATTATTTTTTTCAGCGAATGGGAGGAGCATGCAGCAAAGCATGGTGGTGAATTTCTGAGGGCAGAGACTGCCCTGGGACTTCGCACAACACTGAAAAGTACGCCATCTCTTTCGGATTAGGCCACTTCCAAGCTTCAATAGAAGTATTTGCTTACTGCGAACCTCAGTCAGGACAAAGTAGAGAACGTCTTTGGGATTATTCGTCAGTCATTCGGATGTAATGATCATCCGACTCCAGGACAGTTCTTGATTATTATTAATAACCTCAGCTTCTATAGCTGAGCAAGACCACCGAGGGGTCGAAATTCTCAGCCTGAGCTGATCAGCGCACTCTTGGAGCCATCTGACGCATCTACACAAGAAGCTGGTAAAATGACAACTCTCGTGGACAGCCTTTTAGATGAAGGAAATCTAGCAGATGCCGCAGATATGGTGGAGAAGCACAGCTCCTTGGTTCATCACGAGGACTTTGTAGAAAAGAAGATTGACAGTCGAATAATTTATTATGGAGGTGGCTACGTTGTACGCAAGACCATGAAGAAAATATTGTGTCTCGAATGTGCATCATCACTATGCATTCTTCCTGTTCAGGCCACGTTGAATAGTAACGCTTTACTAACTCCAGGTTTTGATCATGATGGCTTGCTTTACCAATCGAAACCACTTGAACGCCTTGTGACAGAACTTGCGAACGCATTTATTGTTTTTTTTTCAGCCGCAACTAACTGCATCCAGAGAGCATGACCTGTTTTCTTAGCTTTATTCATGGCAATGAAGTCAAGATGGTTGGCTGCCAAGTTCACGGCCGGGAAGTGACAGCAAACATCATCAAATTCTGTGCTCTTACGAGGCTGCATTTTCTCGCCAAAGCCTCTAACAATTCTAGACATTTGCAGAGGCAAAAGCAAAAGCTTCTGAAGATTAGGCGGTGCCAGTGAGTGTAGAGTCAAGTTCGGTGTTTAGGTTTCGTGTTGTAAAAAGTTATACGATAAACCGTAAAGATGTTGCATGTGCTGATTTCTGACGTACTGTGTTCTTCCAATATTACTTTGACACTGTTAAAGTGCTGCCTTCAGCAAAAGATGCGGGACTAATGGTAGGCGGTTTGCAGACCAGGCATCGTAACGTTTTGCCCAGTTTCACTTTAAGCTGTTTACTTGGGTTGTCGACAATGTAGGCGCTAGCGTAATTAGTGCCGTGGCAACGCCGAGGGAGCTTTCATCTTGAGACGCTAGAAAAAAGCGTAAGTACAAGGCAGAATACCTATTTCTCGCAGCAAGCTCGAGAACTTCAATCGTGGCCAACAGAGCTACAAAGTACGTGTATTCAGCAAGCAACATTCGCGTACTTTTCAGCCAAAGCCAGCAGTCTTTTGAGTTAAATTCGCGCCGATGAAAAGGCCACGGAGCGTGCCAAGAGTGAAATGAAGGGAACAACGCCCATTTACCAAGGTGTAGAACGGCAGGATAGCGCGTGCAAGCGCCCGCGCTGAATGCGTGCCAGCGAGCGGCAGCGCCACCTACCCGCAGGCTCGAGAAATATTACACCCATACTCCGCCGCTCCGGACACTATAGAAGCGTTCTAGCCTCTGTAACCCCCTCCTTCCTCTCGGTCCCCAATTTCGTAAAAGCGCGTGCACTCGGACGGCTTTCATCATTCTCACTTCGCTCCCGTTCAGACAAGCGGTAACGTCAACGACGATGCCAGCTGCAGCAGCACCCCAACCTCTGCAGAGATCCAGATCTCTGCAGGGCTCACGATGTCGAACACAAACGCCTTAGCAGGCAATATTATCCTGAACTCCTGGCCAGGGCCAGCGTTGGCCTCGAGCTGCAAACCCCGAGGTCTGGAACGCCGGCGTTGAAGCCAAGCGTCGGCGTCGAGCCACAGCTTCCGCTACAGATAGACAACGCGAGTCTGCGGCGAGGGTAGCGAGGCTGTCGAGACAAGTTCAGCGACCGGGAACCGACGTATCCGCCGCACGTTTCAAGCGAGACTTCCTCGACAACGCATGAACAGAACGTAATGATAACGCGAACACTAAATCCCACTGCACACTCTGACGTAAACGCCGAGTGACATTGTATACGTTTACTATGTTACTCTATGGAGTGACCACATACGGAAACTTGGTGTACACCTCAAATGCTGCTTTGCCGCCCCTCAAGGTTCTCTCTAGAGAGAGATGGTGTATTTTGTTCTTTCCTGCCTACAGAACCTATATCCTCGCATTGAAGCAAAATATGCGCACCTTTATTAAAATTACCAGTGCAAGATCAAATGATTTTTAAATATTTTTCTTTCATATGCTTTCTGCATATAAAGCTGAGTGTTCCCGAAGAAAATGCACAACTCAACTTACTATTACTGCTGTTAGCTTTGCATATGTCAGCCACGATATTCAACCTTACTTCATAAAACCAACCCCATATATATATATACACGTATAACTATATGTCTCTGGATAATCCCACTATCCTGCGACAGCAAGATATAGTCCGTGTCTAGTCATGGTACACTCGTAGGGACGGCACCTAGTGCTCTAAATAGTGACGTACTTTTTCTAAACACTCGTAGAGTAACAGTTATTCTTGCACCTCATCTCTTACGTAATGCCCCCACGTGGGGTCTAAAATGATTTCATCCATTGTAGGGTACGCAATACCCACAACGTTTAACAACTTACTTGGTCCAAACTAGGTAGCGCCATCATGTGAGAGGACCTTCGAACGGCTTTATGATGATTTGATTGATATGTGGGGTTTAACGTCCCAAAACCACCATATGATTATGAGAGACGCCGTAGTGGAGGGCTCCGGAAATTTAGACCACCTGGGGTTCTTTAACGTGCACCCAAATCTGAGCACACGGGCCTACAACATTTCCGCCTCCATCGGAAATGCAGCCGCCGCAGCCGGGATTCGAACCCGCGCCCTGCGGGTCAGCAGCCGAGTACCTTAGCCACTAGACCACCACGGCGGGGCGAACGGCTTTATGGTCTTCCATACTAGATTACCTTGTACTTTCAATCGTAACCACTTTTATAAATGCGAAACACTTTTTAGCAAACTTTGGCGACTTTGAGCGTATCTATCTATCTATCTATCTATCGTATCTATCGTATCTATCGTATCTATCGTATCTATCGTATCTATCGCATCTATCGCATCTATCTATCGTATCTATCTATCTATCGTATCTATCTATCGTATCTATCTATCTATCTATCTATCTATCTATCTATCTATCTATCTATCTATATATATATATCTATCTATCTATCTATCTAGCTAGCTAGCTAGCTAGCCGTCTACGTCTTTTAGCTCTCCTGGCCGTTTGAATAATGGTATCGATACCAAGCTTGGTATGGCATAACATGACTGTATGAAGAACATATTTGACTAGTCATAACTTAAAAGTAATGACGTATGTCATCGATGTCATGATTTACATTTCATGGTCCTGCAGCTCTTGCGGTGGTTTGATTCACATGGCATGTTACTAAACTGGTTGGTATGGCATGATTGCATGGCGAACACAAGCGACAGACCCTAAGACGAAAATCATGGCATGCGTGTCATGTAACTGCATGACTTCATGTCACGCTCATGATTTGCTCGCGGCATATACCCAATATACCAAATTTGCTATTACAGTACGTCAATGGACGACGAAGGTATGTGACTGGCGCAAACATGATAATCATGAGATGCATGTCATGTACCATGAATACATATCACGCTCATGATGCGCTGGTTGCCGTTTCGCAAGCTTCACCTATACCAAATTTGGGTATTACGGGACGTGAATGGATGATTAAATATGATACTGGTGCAAACATGATAAACATGAGATGCGTGTCATGTAACAACATGACTGCATGCTACGCTCATGATGCGCCCGCGGCCGTTTCACTAGCTTCACATGTAGCAAACTCGGTATAACGCGACGCGAACGGACGACATAGGTAAGTGACACATCCAAACATAATAATTACGACATACGTATCATGTAACAAGGTTACTACATGCCACAATCATGATGCGCTCGCGGCCGTTTCGCTAGCTTACATGTCAAATTTGGTATTACGTGACGTCAATGGATGACGAAGGTAAGTGACTGGTGCAAACATGATAATCATGGGATGCGTGTCATGTGAGAACGTGACTACATGCCACAGTCAAGGTGCCAATACATTTCGACGTGACACGGTGCGCATGCTCACCAGCGTTCATTTCTACGCGTCACGCCGGCGTTGCCACGCGAGGTGCCGTTCCTGCCGTATACACGCAGGCGCGCGCCGCGCCATGTTGCTTTCACGCATGCGTGTTTCAGCGCGTGCAGCGTCCCTCTGTCACGTAAAGAGGGAGACGCAGCGTTGTCTGGGTGAGGGCCAAACCTCATAAGCGCGAAAATGCACGCGACAGCAACGAGCAATGCGATGTAGATCTTCTTCGCGCGATCAGTCGCTAGCGCAGGCAAACCTCATTGACGCGACGGCTTCGGCGAGCGAACTCCACTATTGCTGACATGAGGCCGTCTACTCGCACCAAAAAACGTCGTAGTGAGCGGTATGCAATTTAAAAATAAGATATATTGATGTGTAATGGAACGGAAAGTGTTTATGAGTGCCTTGCAGCACTTTTTTTATATGCACATGTGTAAACATTGCGTTATTTTTTGTTGCGCATACGTGCCTCGGGCAGGGTCACGTGCACCTACGTAGTCTTTGTCTTTTCCGGTTGTTTGCTATTGGCTGCTTGAGCCCAGCACTTCCGGGCGATGAGCGACGATTTCCAAATCTGGAGAACCGAGCGATTGCGCGAAAACTACCCCGCGAAACGTCGCGTGAACGCCCTGTTTCGTCCCCGATAGCATCGCTCGTCGCTGTCGCGTGAATTTTCACGCATATTAGGTTTGCTCTTAACGCACCGGCGCGAAACGCAGCGTGTCTCATTTCGCACCGGTTGCCGTCGGTTTCCTGGCGTCAGACTATAGAGTGTTCGCGTTTTGCTAACGTAGCGTCGCTGTGCCCAGCGTGTGCGGGCGTCAACGCTTTATTGAAGTATATTAGGCCCTTCGTGATGCGCTCGCCGCCGTTTCGCTAGCTGCACATATACCAAATGTGGTGTTACGTGACAGGAATAAATGACGAAATATATGACTGGTGCAAACATGATAATCCTGACACGCGTGTCTTGTAAGAACGTTACAACATACCACGCTCATAGCATGCTCACGGCCGTTCCGCTAGCTCCACATATACTAAATTTGGTATCACGTGACGAAGGTAAACGACGCATCAAGCATGATAATCACGACACGGAAGCCACGTATGGCATCATTTACCTCCACCTCGTAATGTTGTGCTGGTTTTAAAGTGACATATCAACATTTCTCATTCGTGCTTCGCATATCATCGATTCCCACTGTACGTGGGATCTGCCATTTTTTTTTCTAAAACGCCACGGCCTTATCCCGTCTGACGCCAACCGGACGGCTTTACGCTCTTCCATAGTAGAATGCATGCGTACTCTAAATCGTTAACAACATTTATTGGCCACAATTAGAAACAGAAGCGGAAGTGCTTTTAACAACATAACCTCATGAAATGTGAGGCCACGAGACTGCTTTTTGCCCTCCCATAGTAGAGTACCAAGTACCCTAAATCATTAAAAACTTTCTCTTAACACGCAGTTAGTTATCGCCATTTATTGGGCTTCGCTGCTTTATGTTCAATTGGTGGCGTTAGTTTCGTCGACAGGGCCACGTCAAGTGTGAAGCCAACGGGACGGCTTTATAATCTCCCAAATTAGAGTAGCAAGCACTCTAAATTGTTAACTTTTTCTAAACACAATTTACTTCTCTCCCATAGAAGCATCCTATTCTAAATCGTCGGACATTTCTTGTAAACACGGATTATTTATGCTTCTTAGATTGGTTGGTTGGTTGGTAACAACTTTATTGGAAGTCCGGCAGAGCTTTCACCGACCGGGACTTGGGACTCCCGCGTGGGGACGTCAAGACCTTGCTTGACTGCTGCCTCACGGGTCTGCTCGACGGCCCAGAGTTGGTCGCCGAGGCTGGGGCTGCACAGGGCAGCGGCCTACCGTGGCTACATAGTGTGAATTTTTTTTTCTAAACAAGAACATTTCAGTAATTTATACGCCGTGAATACCATCGGTCCACACAGCGCACGTGTGGGCAACTGGTTTGCCATATCACACCGTGTCGTCAATCCAGCCCAAAATATCAAATGCGTGCGCCTACACCTCACTGACCAAATCGAGATCACGTGACTTGGTTCAGGCAATGGCGTTTCAACGGTTGCCTCGAATTATGTGATAATCTGCGGGAACAGCCCGAATAGTGCCAACTGTGCGCTCTCCAGCATCTACATAAGCAATCAAAGCACTCAAAGCCATTGTCTTGGTTTACTACATTTCATAAAAGTCTCTAAAGATAGGCCTAATTGCTTCTCTTTGAGTGTACGTTCTGTAAATTCGTTTCCACTCATGCTGCTTCTATAAATAATTGAGAGCACATAAGTTTACGATTTACTGCATTGAGCTTGAAGTGTTTCGTCACCGATAGCTCTATAACATGATACCCCTAGCAGATGTCGTCTGCCAGTTTATACCTAGGCATCCGTGTTTCAACATTTCGAGCAATACTTGCTTCCCTTTCTCTCTCTCTCAAGGGTTTAACGCTCCAAAGGTTCCCATTCCTCAACAGCGTTACATACAAACTTGTGCGTATGGCAACTGGAAGGCGTATTCGTGCAATAAGGCAGAATGCGTTAGCTATCAACACCAGCCGTGATAAACCAAATTAGGAGCTGTAGAGAAGTTTCCCTGTAGAGAAAACGTTGGTAAGGGAAGCTTTATGCGTGTATAGACCATCTAGTTTTCTTTATATTGCTGTACATCACTGCAGGTACTGCTACCACCTTACTTCTGGCTGTCTACATGCCGGGAATCGAACGTTCACGCACATGCTTAGGAGCGAAACGCTTCTTTTCGTACAGGCAGCTATATATTCTCTGTGGTCTTACGTCTCTAAACCACGGTATGAGCGTCACCGGGGAGGAGGACTCGAGAAATTTCGACCATCCGGTGTTTCTTAACAAACACTGACAACGCACAGCAGACGGACCTTCACAATTTTGCCACCATCGGACAATGCGACCACCATGGCCGGGGTCGAACCTGCGACCTCCGGGACAACAGCCGAGTACAGTAAGGTATCACTCAACCGCCGTGACAGACAGGTAACAACTGCAGTCGTGCATGAAACAATGAAAGGCCACGACGAAATGTTGCAACGTAAAAAATCCAAAGAAACATATATAGCAGAATTTATTGCTCCATCAGTAACAGCTGACTACCGGCAAGCCCCCGATCGAGAGAGAGAGCATCAGTGATTGGAGCACGGCGCTCACGAACACGTGAGTGACACTCGCCGCCCACCTTCCCGAGCAGCAGTTGTCTACTCCCGCTTTTCTCGTACGGCTCCCAACGTCACGTTTTCCGCGCACTATGCTGCGGCCTTAGAAATTTATAACTGATAAACATCATCACCTGAAATCTTTAAGTATTGACAAATCATGTTTCAAAAGGTCCTCTCGAAGGCTGGTGCTGTCGTATCGTTCTTGATCTATGTGTAAAGTTAGTATTTTTTTTTCTTTTTGCCGAGCCATTTAAGTCCACTGTTAGTTCGTCCACAGCGAGCGAAATACTATGATCATGAACAAATGATGCGCACGCTGTCTTCATCTCCTTTTTCGCCCTCTTCTTTATCTTGCACTTCATATTGAAGAACACGTGCGCTGAATCTTCAGGCGTCCGATGCAACAAATCGTGGGTGAAAGAACGAGCCCAGAAGGAAAAAAAGGGCTGAAGATAGGGAAGAAGCGCGGAAAAACAAAGGCAAAGAAATACATGGAGCTTGCAAGATACGGAAAAAACAGACAAAAAATACGGGGAGCGATACAAAATTAGAAACAGATAGAAAGAAAAAAAGAGCGAGAAATAAACATGTGTAGAAACAAAGAACGAGAGAAACAAAGAGAACTACGGAAGGCCGCCTCGCAGCGCACTTCCTGCAGGTTTGACACCAGGCTGCGTCAGATTATGAGGCGAAAGCCTTAGATGTCTCCTCAAACGCGCAAACTTATTGTTCGCGCTCCCCACAAGTGATGCGAAAGCTCGTATTCCCGTGATGACGTCACCATAAGACTCCATCATGACGTCAAAGATAGTCAACACTTTGTGACGCCAACTTCCAGTCCTTTTGACTTTACAGCGCGTGACTTCTCGCGATGACATCATTACGCGACATCTTCTCTTGGTCTAGCACGTGCCGATCACGGTGGCGATGCGAAACCAGGGGCACGCGCAGGGGAGGTGCAGGATGTTTGCAATGCCTGCCATCATGGTGACAGTGCGAAACCCCTTTGGATGCTCTCAGAGAGTGGACAGAGAGTATGAACACATCATCATCATCATCATCATCATCATCATCATCAGCCTGACTACGTCCACTGCAGGACAAAGGCCTCTCCCATGTTCCGCCAGTTAACCCGGTCCTGTGCTTGCTGTTGCCAATTTATACCCGCAAACTTCTTAATCTCAACTGCCCACCTAACCTTCTAAGTTATTGACTGTTGAACATTGTGAGTGAACTTCCCGCATAAAATTAAAATTTGTTCATGGATGTTTATTACAACTTTACTTCAAGGGGATGTGATAACATCGGTGTTCAGTTGACTTTATAGTTATTAGTCCAAATTATTATGATAGGCTTATTTACTCGTAACTATCCAAGTTTAGAAAACTTCTTGCTCCCAAAAGCACATCAAAGTTTGATATTGCAACATGGAATCAATAACGACCCTGCAATTGAAAGCTCGGCAGGCTACCATATTGATAACTATATTATTATCGCAGCAATTCCAAGCTCCAGTCTATCTTATTTAGCCCAAGTCCACACTTTGTACGAGGATGACTGCAATGCAGGTGATGTGTCATAATCCCATGTAACCCCCTGTAAAGGCAGTTTCACTGCAGTAAATGGCGTACCAAGTCTTAATGCATATTAACTTGCCTTTAACCTTTTTGTTAAAAAAAACCCTGTATATCATTTCATAATTTTGAATTAACAACAAGTGATTCCTCAATTAATTCAAGTGTCAAGCTTGATTTCACTAGCGGTACATGAGCTTGACTACCTTGCTAATGTAAAGTATGCAGTGGCCTAAGACATTTCGGAATAAAGTAAATATGAAATATATTGCAGACCCAAGTTTTAATAACCAGAGACAATAAAAAAAAACTTTCCACAATTCAGAAACACATATCGCAGATGATATTACAAATTTACTTTTCCAGTGATTAGGTTTAATTTTGATTGCAAGACACCTCTAAAAAAAAACCCGTGGTCCGAAGGTTGTTGTCTTCACAGATTCTCACTGTTTTGCGCTCCTAAAATTTGAAATTTTCGTTCGTAATAGAAATATTTGTACCGGTTGAACTCCTTGTATCTTCACAAACAAATAGACACCACTCTGACCCTCCTAGAACCAATATTGCTAAAGTTATACGTAGATATGTGTAGAGCTCACTTACCCGTGCTGCTGACGCGGCCGCCATTGGACGCGGCGTTCAATGAAGATCAAGGAACTCCTTATCGCAGTGGGGGATTGCACTCGTTCTCGTTCTCGGGTCTCGTAGGTCTTGGCCCTCACACTCCTCTTTGGGTGACTCCATCTTACCTCCCCCTAAATCTCTACTGATATCATCTTTCTCTGTCTCTGTGCGGAATTGCTGCTTCGACTTATTGGCCATATATGGCCGAATCTCCGAGAATGGTTGTCTCAGATCTGTACTGACGTTCCAATAGTCGGGCTAGCTGGCCTCTTTTCTCTCAAATCAATCCCTTCTAGACTTCCTTACAATTGTCCTCACCATGTTTTGTTTTCTCACTATCTAGTGCGCTCTGCATTGGGATGCTGCAAGTAGGTTCTTTCTTTTTTTTCCTTTACTCCGTTCCTTTGTGACACTTTTCTTTGTTTTTGTCTCTCCAGTCATTGTTTGGGGCTCCCTGAACCCCAGCCCGTGGCTATTTAACGTGTCCTACCTTGTTGTATTAACCGAGAAGTGCTTTTTTTATATCAGATTCTGCCCTGTTGCGTGCAGTATGAATACTCGACTACTTAGTTCCGTGCAGTATGTGTTTAAGTGGGGGAATTAGGGTCCGGTTTCTCTTCAATTAACAACGTAATTCGGAAAATACTACTGGGTAGTTGTTAAGCCTTTTATGTTCTTCCAAGCTACCAGAAAAGTTTTGTTCACTACCTCCAGCTCGATGACCGTGGATTTAATTGTGATGTCGTTCCCATTCAAAATGGCTGCCCCCTTGACGCTGTGTATGCAGACTTTTCAAACGCTTGATCCCGCGTTACTACGGCAAAATACACACTGAGTTCCTAGTATTCTGTAAACTCAAGGATGTGTGAAGAAGAAGATGTGCCTGCAGCGAGCAGCATCGCCAACGCCAGGCTCTCTCGGCTCGTGCTTCGGTTCGTTGCGGTGCCGATCGCTGGACGGTTCTTCACGCTGTCTCGTCGCTGTCTTTAACGGCTAATAAACCTCCGCACATTTGGTGGAAGGTGCTGTTAATCCCCGTTGCTGCACCCTGGAGCTGCGAAGCCGCACGCTACCATCTGTCACGACTGCCAACGCCACTACATCGACGCCATCGCTCCAGTTCAACTGCCCTGGCCATCCTAAACTACGGGAGCCGAAGGTCTTCAGCGGTGCGGATGGGACCGACGTCGAAAACTGGCTCGAGCACTACGAACTGGTGAGCGCCAACAATAAGTGGGATGAAGCCGACAAGCTGGGCCACGTGATATTTTATCTCACTGGCGTCGCCGAATTGTGGTTTAATAACCACAAACACAACATCCCCACATGGAGCGTCTTCAAGACGTCATGTGCTGAAGTGTTCGGTCGGCCGGCTGTCCGCAAGCAGAGGGCAGAACAGCGCTTGCGCGTCCGCTCTCAGCAGACTGGCGAGACCTTTACCAGTTATATTGAGGACGTCGTCAACCTTTGTCGACGTGTGAATGACACCATGCCCGAATCTGACAAGGTCAAAAACATCCTGAAGGGCATCGACGACGGCGCATTTCAGATGCTCTTGGCAAGAAATCCAAGCACAGTTTCCGAAGTCGTCAGCTTGTGTCAGAGCTACGACGAGTTGAAGAAACAACGCACTCTGACTCGGCAGCCTCAGCATGGTGGTGAGTCACTGTCCAGTTTCGACACCCTGCCGGACAATTCACCACTGCTTCAGCAAGTTCGAGCCTTCGTCCGTGAGGAAGTCGCCCGCCAACTTTCCCTTGTGCCCTTCACTCACGAGACCACCACCCGTCTACCTGCCCCGCTTCGCACTGCTATTTCGGAGGAGGTTACCCAAGCTGTTCCTGTTGCGCACCACGAGCCGCCTCTATCCAGCCTTGCCCACTGCCAGCGTGCTGCTCAGCCGGTAGGCCCTCCTGTCGCCTATCCGCCAGCCGTTCTGCCTGTGGCCGCGCCCCTAACCTATGCAACGCAGCCTGTGGCTCCGCCTGTCGCCTTTTCGCAAGAGATGCAGCCCGTAGCCGCGCCGCTCACATATGCAGACGCTGTACGTAGGCTCCCACAACCACCCTACACCACGCGCTTTGCTGGCTCTCCACATTGAAAGACCCTTCTGGCCGCCTTGCGCGATGGGCACTCTGCATCCAGGAGTACAACATTCGCGTCGTATACCGCTGCGGACGCAAACACTCTGACGCTGATGCCCTGTCCCGCTCACCTTTACCACCAGATCAGACGTGCGGAAACACTTGCCTCCAGACCTTGTCATCGCTAAATCTTGACTCGATTGCCACCGAACAACGTCGTGACCCGTGGATCGCCTCTCTTATCGAATATTTATCTGGCACGCCCAACCTTCCAGTATCTAGATCCCTCCGACGTCAAGCTTTCCATTTCGCCATCCGCGATCAACTTCTTCATCGACGCAACTACGCTCCCGATGGCCGCCGGTGGTTGCTGGTCATTCCACGCACTTTAAGATCGCAAGTATGCGCCTCCCTTCACGACGATCCGCAATGTGGCCACGCCGGAGTGTTCAAAACATATGAACGCCTTCGCCATCGCTATTACTGGCGCGGCATGTACAATTTTGTACGTAAATTCATGCAGTGCTGTCCTGACTGCCAGCGACGTAAATCAACACTGCCACGTGCGACTGGCGCATTGCAGCCACTTCCGTGCCCTGCCAAGCCGTTTGATCGCGTCGGCGTTGACCTCTACGGTCCCCTTCCATTGACACCACATGGTAATCGGTGGATTATAGTGGCGGTCGACCACCTGACACGCTACGCCGAAACAGCCGCCTTGCCGAGCGCTACAGCTCAGGATGTCGCCTCTTTCATTTTGCAACGCTTTATCCTTCGACATGGTGCACCTCGAGAGCTCCTTAGTGACAGAGGCCGCGCTTTTCTCTCCGAGGTCGTCGAAACTCTGCTTTCGGAATGCCACGTCATTCATCGGAAAACGACAGCATACCACCCGCAGACTAATGGACTAACAGAACGGTTCAACCGCACGCTAGGTGATATGCTCCCAATGTACGTGGCATCTGATCACAGCAACTGGGACCGTGTTCTCCCATACGTCACGTTCGCATATAACACCGCAATACAAACCACCACGGGATTCTCACCTTTCTTTCTTCTTTACGGACGTGAGCCTTCCCATACAATTGATACCCTACTTCCTTACCGTCCTGATGCTTCCGAGTGTCCACCTATCTCCGATGCTGCTAGGAAAGCCGAAGAGTGCCGCCAGCTCGCCCGTGCGTTCACCTCGGAAGAACAACAACGCCAGAAAGAAACCCGTAGCACCTCTCTTCCGGATGCCAACTATGCCCCAGGGTCTCTTGTGTGGCTTGCCATCCCATACCAAACACCGGGACTCTCCTCGAAACTTGTCCCCCGGTACGAGGGGCCTTACACCGTTTTGGAGAAAACCTCTCCGGTTAATTTCCTAATTGAACCAGTTTCCCGATCGGACGACATGCGCCGGCGTGCACGTGACATCGTCCATGTTTCCCGACTGAAACCGTACCATGAGCCTTTGCCTGAAACTTCTTAAGTCGCCAGGATGGCTCCTTTTTCAGCGGGGGCGATTGTGAAGAAGAAGATGTGCCTGCAGCGAGCAGCATCGCCAACGCCAGGATCTCTCGGCTCGTGCTTCGGTTCGTTGCGGTGCCGATCGCTGGACGGTTCTTCACGCTGTCTCGTCGCTGTCTTTAACGGCTAATAAACCTCCGCACAGATGTGTAATCCAGCAATAAACTCGACTTTCGTCGGTGGCACTTAGATTTCTTTGATTATGTTAGATTCGATTAGCTACCGTGCCCTGTGCTTCCTATGGAGGGAATACATGGGGTGACCACAACCCCTATAATTCGACTTCTGTTGATCCTAGAATTTTCAAACCTTTGGAGCAGAATCCGCACTTATATCCGCGACCGAGGTGTCCATGGCTTGGTATTCTTCGTAGTTTTGGTCGTTTTCGTCGTTCCGAAGCCTGGCGAGCTCTGGGGAGGCCTCCAAGGCCGCCCCGAGTGCCGCGCCGACGGAGCACATGGTCGGAGCGAAGGTAGCCGTCGTTAGGCATAGCGGGGCCTCGCCCGCTTCGCTAATGAAATAGCTCTAAAACTCCCAAAATTGGGTGAAAAGGCCCAAATTTGGTATTGACGTGGTCCACTCACATCGACATGAACACATCGACAGGGAAAATCACCATGGCGCATTGAATAGCGTGCCCGGCATCAGTCGTCGAAGACAGAGAGACAATGGGTTCGGCTCTCATTGAATGAAATGTCTCCTTGCTATCTAATTAGGTGCATTTTTAAATGTCATCTCTGTGATGACAATAAGTCACTGAACTCTTAATGGACCCGGGCATAAAGCGCTTGCTTGTAGTCGTTAGATGGAGACTACTACAAGTTTTCTTGGCCAATGTCCCAGAGTGGGTATGTGCCAGAGTTTACAGGCAACAAACAAACTATGAGACACGTCAGGCGAATGCTTAAGGTAGCCAGTAAGCTTATCTTCGACATCAACGTTTCAACTTTCCCTTACTCTTCCAGCGAGATAAAGCACGTTCGGCCAGAGTTTTTTTTATTGCCGTCTAGCCACCTACCAGTGAGGATTCCTTTGACGACAACGGGCAGTTTGGTGATGCTCTTGAGCCAGGCGACGTCGGACCAAGTACTTTCCGGGTTCATGACCTGGCGAGGCTGAAATCTCCCGCCAGTGTTGGCGACGTCTTCTTCTCGAAAGTTGGCAAACCTTTCGTGATCAGCACATGAACGGGACAGCACACCGTGGGACAGAGCAAAAAAAAAAAAAGAAACATTGTTAATCCCTTAGTCATGGGATCAGCAAAACACGAAATTAAAACGCGTCCTTATAGAAGTAGTTGAATGTTTGCTGAACATTCATGTCAAAGAGCTTGCCCAATGTCAATTATTGTTTAACAGCTATACTGCCGTTTAATGTCGATAAACCCACTTTGGCGTTATTCCCACTCAAAGCTATACAGCCATGCGTTGTCCGAATAGCCCGACAACAGCTACTGTGCAGGTTATCCTACCGTGGCGTGCACTTGTGATTAAATCGTGCTTCAAACTGTGGTATGCGGTAAGAAAAAAACTAAAAGAACAGAAAAAAAAGTCTATCCAATTCCCAAGCCTTCATTCAAAGCGGAAGATGCGGCACAGGCTGCCACTCGTTGATTGCGCATAAAACCGATCGCCACAACGCGTGAAATCTGTCGAGTTTTATAACGCAGCTTCCTTCCCAGTGCAGCGTTATTTCTTGCAGGCTCCACCAGATAGCACAACTGTTCTTTTCTTTTAAGAAAAGAAAATGAATAATTTTGCCCTCATGCTTTCCGCACTTAAGGTTAACCAGCAATGTTAAAACGATTGACATCGGTATTTATCACTGGGTTAATTTGTACTGTTCTTTCTCAATCAATGGTCACCTCTTAAGAGAAATTTTATCTGCTTCATATCCTGCTTCATATGTTGTGGACCAGTACAGTAAGTAACGCATTTCGCTGAATTCCTAAGTCATTTTTCGCTCGCAGTAGAATGCTTAATTTTCAGTAAACCAGTGGCATCTAGTAGGTATTTTTTCCGGCCGTTGCCAGAGGAGGGGGCTGGCTTCTGAAATTCTGATAAAGAGGGCATTTTACCGAGGACAAAGAATAAAAATAGGCATTCTTTCAAGTGCTTCAACAACTGCCTCTCACCAAAAAAAAAAAAAAATCCTGGCTTTGGGCCTGCTCTTTGCCTATTTTTATGGCACATCCGCGCTAGCAGTTTCTGCGCATATAATCACCATCATCAGCCTGACTGCCCCCACTGCAGGGCCAATCAACTCGGTCCTGTTTTCTCTCTGCTGCCACGTTATACCTGCGAATTTCTTCATCTCATCCTCCGGCCTGATTTTCTGCCTATAAAGTGCTAGGTGCCGGCCCATAAGACGCATAGCTCGCATCCGCGCATATAGAACATACAGAGAGAAGAGAGAGAGGTAAATTACTAGACAGATTTAGTTGCACGTCTGCAGCCGTACGTACGCCGCCTCCCATTGCAAACATATCGCAGGCTGCGTCCGTACGGCGCCTGCGGACGCGCTACTAAATCTGTCTATCAACAGAAAGGTAGAAAGGTCGAATAAGCGTGCGTTAAGATTTTGGTTTTGCCTAGCCATACACAACTTCTATATCATAACCAGGCAGGGGCCATGGATGAACGTGGTTTGTATGCTTGCTTACCGGAGGTCTCCCGAGCAGTCATTGAGAAAGTCACCGAACCTCTCTGTGTTCGAGCCGCCCACAGGAATATCCGCAGTGTACACGATGGCGCTGTAGCCGGCCTTCTCTGCCCTTGTTACCAGTCGATGCGTGATCGCTCGATCCGCAAGGACGCAGAGCTACGGGAAGTGCCAAGAGCAGCAAAAACGACATTGATGAAGACCATTACAACGCCACCGTTCGATTGAATTGTCGTCATCAGTAAAATGCACTACCCTAGCCCCACACATCCAGTGTAGCTCAAAAAGTGTGGCACGAGGCCCGAATAAAGAGCAATCAAGCTTTCGGCTGGTCTGAACGGAGAAGCCACCACCACTCTGCTTAAGCCTTTCTCCTAACGTGAGCATGTCTCTGGTTAAACTGATGACGTTGGGCCTGTTATAGCAAAAACAAAGGAAGAACTAGCGCTGAAAAGACGTTTAGTGTCGTTCCTTCGTGTCCACGACTTTTATGTGTTAGTTTTTCCTTACGTTATGTCTCCCGTTACAGCACCGCTTGCGTGTAGTTTACTGCAGATGTAGTCAGTGCGACTCAACGTGGGTGAGTTACGTGGTCACGAAGACAAGACCGCGCCTGTTTCTCAAGATTGTTGCCCTGTGGTGTGCAACGAATAGTTTTCAGCGCGCTACCAACACAGCTTACTGCCACGTCGTTACGGAAACCAGGTAACGCGTATCTACAAAGTCGTCTTAAATTAGAAGTATTTCTCAAAGGCGGTGTATATCAATGCCGGTGTGGGACACATCATCCGCGAAGCGTGCCTAACAATGGCACAATGCGCTTGCAAAAAAATTTTGTAAATTCAGCACTATGTTTCATGGCTCCTCTTGCAAATGGTATAGCTTTATTTTATTTTTCAAGCTTCCGGACTTGATGAAGAACTGTGGCCCAAACATGCTCAGCGCATGGTTTCGAGCTTGTTATCACTACATAATTCATGAATGGTCAACATAATTCTGCACGAGTGACCATACAAACCCCGAGAGGCAATAATTTCCAAATGAATATTACTCTCAGGATGAGATTTTAAACGATGATATCACCACGCAACTAATCATCATCAAGGCATGCAACCACTTATCTGTTACATGAGTCAAGTATGCCAACCAGGAAGTCCAGCTTTTCTGTTGTCAAAAAAAAAGCGTGGTCGCGCTGATTCAATTACTGCCCCCAAAAGCAGCGCGCGGGCTTTTCAGGACTCATTACTAGAACTTATATAGGCATGAGTACGATATAGGCATGAGGCATGAGTAGGCATATAGGCATGAGTACGATTTCCGCGTGAAAATTTCACGCATTCCCTGCGATAAAAGAGATGGATGCTTGCATATGATTCCTTATGCAAGACTTGCATAGGCTTCGGATTAGGGTGTACGTCGCATGGCAATAACCGTACTATACTTTTTATTTATTAAAACTTGTTGTTGGGCTAGTTGGTAATTTGCCATAATGCAGTAAATTTACAGTCAGTAGGAAGCACTGTTTGTGGTCTGTGCTTCTCGTGGAAAAGAGTGGGTGACTGCGTGAATATTTGCGGAATTTCCCAGTTGCGATAAATTCACTTACAATACTTTTGGTTGTTTGTCTTCATTGACTGTATACGTCGTATACTGGGGTATTATAACGCCAAACTGAAATTTAAGGGTGCGCACTGAGAGGGAGATTTATTTTAAATAAGTTGTGGAAATCCCAGGGTGGAAGTTTATTTACTCCATGTTTCTTCCAGCAGTTTAAGACACACTGCCCGCAGTACATATAATCAACGTATACGCCTTTGCTTAAGAGATCGACTAAGCCATCTGGCTGTCATGAATCCGTCAGGGACTTGGAATAAAACCAGGCCGTGAAAAGAACAACCAGAAGAGGTGTTGGTAGTTCTGTGTCGTTTATAGTCTAGGACCATCCTGGTTTTTTTTTTTTCTTTTTTTTAACAGCCGTGTCTTTGTATTTCGCATTCGTGTTCAGTAAAAAATTGTCCTATCGTCATATTTGTAGGCCGTTGATCTAGATACAATGCCCCTGAATGCAGTTGAGAGCATTACGGAAGCCTGCTAGTCCGGCATGAAATATTTTCAAAAGATACCTTGCTTTATCTCTAGTGCTCGTTAATCCAAAACCTGCGACACACTCGAAATCGTGACGAAGGTAACCTTTTGTCACGTCACGCACCAAACCGAACAAAAAAAATAAGATCGTAAAATGCGCAGTTGTTTTTATGGTGAGCACGTTCCCCGCGTGAGATGCGAAACGTTAATACATTCATCTAAGGTGGCGCGGCGGGCTTGTTGGTTATTCATAACGAGAGGCTCAACAAATTAAGATGCTAAGGAGCGGCCAGATAGGTTCCTCACACTTCACTGCAAGGAGTGCGCATGCCAACCCCTCTTCAATCACACGAACATCACTGAAAGGAACGAAACGACAAGGCTTCTTATAGAAGCGCGAGTCAACGCCGAGTTTGGTGGCACGTGTATCAGTAAACCATCTGTACCATTATCAGCCACAGAAATAGAATATTTGAGTGTCACGTGATTTCCATCATAAACAATGTTTCTGGTTTGAGTACGTGCACGTGTTAAAGTACATGTATTGTTGATTCTCGAAAAAAACGCCATTGTTGAAATTTAGCGTTGTGTTTGCGTTACCTGTCTTCTTTGTCCCGTCCTGGATGTGCTATTCCTCGGATACTGTTAACACATTAGTTTTAATATCGGTCTTGTCGGCGTTCGGATACCCTCTCTTAAAAGAATACTGCTCCCGAGATTCTGGGCTGGAGTAAATGGCTCCGTGATTGTGAGTGAGAGATCAAGCATCGTTTTGAACAAACCTGAAACCACAGCAGGGCGTCGGGTGCGGCGTGCCTGACGTCCTCTAAGGCAGTGGTGCTCGATATGCTGACGATCATCACCGTTCCCGCCTTAGCCGCGGCTGAAAACATAAAATAAATCGTCAGAGAGAGCACCGAAGAACACAGGATAGCTACTTATTTATAGAGTGGCAATATTTCTTGTCTGTCCCTGCGCTGAGAAACCTGCAGCGGGTGCGTAATTGGTTCAAGCGCAGAAAATCCCCGCGAGCATCGCAGCAACAAATGCGGCAGAACAGTTTTAGATCGCCACGCTTGTGTCGGCCTCTACATGCATGCGTCGCCGCCATTGAAAGAGTGATGTAACTTTAGAAGAGAAAGGGAAAAAAAAGAGGGTACATATACGGAAGAATAGAGGGAATGTGGGAGGGCTGAATACATTGTTTTGTTTCAACGTGAACTTTGTGTCGAGTTTGAATATTAGTGTGTCGCTAATGATGGTGATGACAACTTAGGTCCAACGAAGACGCACGTGAGGCCCCCACTCGACCAAGCGAGTGCCACCTAGAGACCACCTAGCCGAGCTTGTTATCTTTGAAACAGCGTGAAAGTAGGAGGGCACAGTTTTTCAGCACTTCTCAATGTAGAACACTATACAATTCTCGTGAAATCAAATATCAAATTGATTCAGTTTAAAACTCAATGTCTTACTGATTCTCCCGGAACTCTGAGCAGAATACGGTTTCGCAGTTTTTTTTTTCTTTTTTAGGCACTTGGATATGTACAGTCCGACAAATCTCTAGCTATCGTGCATGAGTGTCAGTTTTTTTTTCTTTTGTGTATCTTTGCCACGCGACTGAAAGAAGTTACAGTTGAATTAAGGGCAAGTGTATGCCCTCAAAGCACATGTCTGCGAAGCAATATTTCGTACCTTAGTTTCATATTATGACACTGACAAACAAAAAAGGGGTCGCTGCGCACAATATCTAATGTCATGGCTGACTGTACAGCAAAGTGCTCACGAAACCGCTTCACTGTACGAAATCACACCTAGATATAAAATTTATGAATCATCGTATTGATTGACCGAGTTTCATGCTAAGGATCTGAGATAAATAAACATTTGTAATCTATTGATGTGCCACTGGTATACCATTATCACTATATAGTACTTTATTGGCTGCCGAAACTTTGCACCCCGCATTGACTACAGAGCATAGCGTGGGACAATGCATTTTGCAATCGATAAAGGATTTTACTGCGGAAGCTGTTATGGGCTCACAACAGCAGCTTTCCGAAGCGTACAGTTGTCCGCCGTGCAGCTATAATTCACAAAAAATGGAATGGAACGCAGTACCTTTTGTTGAGTTGATCGCTCTACCACAAAGTCATGCCAGCTTTTTTTTTTCGCTTGTACGTCAGTCACACGGAGAAAAGGGGATTCTATTACAAATATACAACAATCAGAAGGACTGCCTTGCAGAGTATATAGCGCTAGCAAAAAGATTTTTTATTGTGATATCACAGAAGACAACTAAGACAGTACTCTACAAAACTTCCGGCAAGGATCAAGGTATAAATAACCAACGAATGGGTCTCTTCATCATTAGATATGGCAGAAGGCCTGCTATGACGAGTTGGAGAAGGCAGAATTTTGCTTAACATGACAGAATTTTATGCTGCAATGTTGTTTAGGTAGTGATTGACGGCAGTGGTATCCGTTCATGTAATTTTTGTCGTGTCAATCTTGTGCAAAGTCAGCGCAATCGCTTCAAACGTTCTAGCAAAACTACCCCCGTAGTGGAATCACTTCGAGTGAGGAATCCAGTTAATTGATGCTTTTCAGGAATGTTCAGTTATCAGTACCAGCAGAGGTCGGCTAGCACGCGATATTATCGAGGCTGAATCGATTGACAGGCTGGCAGATAAGTATCTCCAAGCCATATATTGCTCTTTCTTCTAAAAAGATAACCTATCTAAGCAAAGATTCCTGAATCAGCAGAGTTCTTCTAAAGACGAGGGTTGAAAAGCGATGCTGCCTATATATGCGGTTTCCTGTTTTCGAAATAAACTTTGTTGAATGTTAGCGCCAGTATGAGTCTCGTCCTTCGCAGTAGGTGTTTTTTCGTGTGCTATAAAATATCAGTAGAACTCTATTGTCACATTCTTTTCATCTTTTCTATCATCTTTACCATCCCCGAGGTCACAACAGCATTGACTAGAAGGTAACACTAACTGAATTCCACATGATCTGAATCACATTAGCGCTGCCTGGGTGATATTTAAAGATTCAAGGAACTTGAGTTGTGATTCACACCACATTTACTTCTTTAATAGGTAATAGCATCGAGAAACGCGTCTGTCTTGTTGTAAACCAAATAATTGTGTCTTTCAGGTTCTGTCCTTCGCAACATCTTCGCAGCATGCTGCTAGGCTCGCAATACAAAACTGCCTGTCTCTTTGCAACAGGCAAGTAGACTTTCTGAAAAATAAACAATAATGGCAAGTGCGTTGGAATGACATTCAATATGCTACGTCAAAAACTACAACTATTGTTCCACCTTGAAATAAGACACATCAAGGCAAGCACATCATATCAGTCAATTTCTTGGCTCAAGCATATAGACAGTGCTTTAATTTCTGTGCACCAGCGTATTCGATGTTCAGAGTGCCCCGATTGCGAAAGAAATCACATGGGTTTTTCTGGTGCATTTTCACCGTTGCCCTCATGACTTCTCCGAAGTTCAACGGAAATAACGACGCGCGGCAAATAGCATGTTTCATGTGAGACTGGAAATGTGTGAGAAGGTAGCCAGTGATCGCGGCTCAAGCGTAGATGTGTCGTACCAACTCACCCAAGCAACCACGTTAGTTACTTTCATTTCAAGCGTAGATGAAATTCAATCTCTGTTTTAGCAGTGTTCGTCGGCAGTGGACGCGTGCATGCAAGCATAGAAGTACGACGCGCTGAGTTGTGTTATCTATTCGTGCTGTGACAGGTGATGAGTGATACTTACGTTGCGGTGTTGTGTGGTGGTATGGAGGTCCAGTACAACGCTGCATGCAGAATGGCTAGCCCATAGATACAACGCTGTATGCATGGGTGAACACTGCATAGCTAGTGGGTACAACACTTTATGCGGAATAGCTCATGGATGAACACTGTATACGGTACAACAGCGTATTCGGAATAGCTAATGGGTACAACGCAGTATCAATGGCTACAACATTGTATGCGAAATGGGTCATGGGCCAACGCTGTATGTAGCGCTCCGTTGTATGCGGAATAGCTATGGGTACAACACTGTATTCGGATTAGCTCATGGGCACGTTGCTCATGGGCCACCGGCTTGTGCGAGGTTACGTCATGCTGCATGCGACGTCTTAGTAGCCTGCACGCGCTTCGCCCTAAAACAGACACTAATTAAATATAATCTCAAAAGTCGCAACTGAACGGGCCAATCGCCTGCGAATTTTGCCAGACTATAGCACTGCTGAGTAGGCAAGTTGGGGCGTGATAAAACAGCATTGCTTTAGCACAGCTCCGTTTGAGCGTGAGGAGAAGATGCTACGGTGAAGTAGGCAAAAAAAAAAAAAGACGACAGTATGAGAGCTAACTTCCCGCTCTTGTTTGTTGCGTGACCCTACAGCACATGATATGGCTCACCTTGGTGCACACGTTACACCGCACGCAGGGCAGAACCATAAGCGTGTGGTGCAGCATACGTTACCAGAAAAGTTATCTTTAAATCGACAATTACAATACTATTTAACATTACTGCTGCATACAGTGGGGACGTACGCCCTACGGCTTCAGAAGCTACGCGCCCGAAACATCGGTTCTAGATGCATAGCTAGGGCACTCTAATGCCATATGATGGAGTGCTAGGGGAAATGTTGTATAGCGACACCGCCAGGGTCGAAAGGGTCAAACAGGTGCCACTGTTACTACTAATAAATTCGGGCACGCTCACCTTTGGCCGTGGCCGCTTCTCCGTCAGGATGGGCCATCTTGTGGAAGGCTGTTGGTGAAATTCCAACAGGCAGCGAGACTCGCTTACCAAGCAACATGGTCTCCAAGCTTCGGTCCGCTACGCCCCTCAAGAGACGAGGAAGTAGACGGAGTCTGCATCGGACGTGGTTATACACAAACGTAAGCCCATGTAACGATTAAGAGCTTGTGGGATGTTAACATCGCGAGAAAGCCATAGGCTAGGCTTTGCCCGGAAATATAGCGTCGAAATAAAATGTTGCAGAATGCAGTTCCTGGAACATTTGCGGTTTCCCGCTGTAGACTTGGAGCATCGTGCCCAAAACAAGCAGCAATTCTCATTGTATCTTCTAAAAAAGAGCATAGTTGTATTCATGGGCACAACGTTTAACTGAACTTTTCACGTAAATGTCAGCACGAATATACATTTATGTCTTACTTTGTTATTTTTTCTTCCTTTGTTTCTACTTGTGTTTACATAGTAAACTGTTCATTCGCACGCTACGCAAATACGTATATGTATGGCGAAATTATCACTGAAAGTCTATTGAATTTGTATTAGAAGCGATGGTTGGTATGTCTGCAGCGTAACTCCATACGTAAGTGCTGGTATTCGTGGGTGGCACTAAGCCTGCACTATAAGTTCCACGAAAGACGCGGATGAGAAGCTAGACATTGATCGCAGGCAATCAAACAGATTATTGCCATAAAAGAAAAACATGGCTAATCCCT
This sequence comes from Rhipicephalus microplus, assembly GCF_013339725.1. Lineage (NCBI taxonomy): Eukaryota > Metazoa > Arthropoda > Arachnida > Ixodida > Ixodidae > Rhipicephalus > Rhipicephalus microplus. Next base: position 70,417,678 of record NC_051174.1, on the reverse strand, counting down.
CCGTGATAAGAATCGGTATAACACGAAAGTAGAACGCCTACTTACCGTTAATGTTTACTGTGCATTGAATGAGGTAGCTTATAGAATGTCTGTTGGTGTCCAACTGCTAAAGCACCATTTGTGTAAATCCATCCCCGTTGACGCTTAGTAATACAGCTTCATCCCGATAAATATCGTGTATACGATTATTAATTAACAAATTAGTATATGCTCCTGTGATCATGGATGTATGTAGTAGCTGTAGTAGTTTATAGTGAGAGCGGAGGCAATCAGAAAGTGATGTAACAGCTGCAAGAGCACGACTGATTGTTCGACAAACATGGGCTATGGTTGCTTACTCACGGGGTGTTAGATTTATTGAATGCCACTGCCCGATTAGATTGATTTATATGCGGGGTTTAACATCCCAAAACCACCATATGATTATGAGAGACGCCGTAGTGGAGGGCTCCGGAAAATTAGACCACCTGGGGTTCTTTAACCTGCACCCAAATCTGAGCACACGGGTCTACAGCATTTCCGCCTCCATCGGATATGCAGCCGCCGCCACCGGGATTTTATCCCGCGACCTGCGGGTCAGCAGCCGGGTACCTTAGCCGCCAGACCACCGTGGCGGGGCTACTGGCCGATTAGAGAGGCGACTTCTGTTCGCCGATTATAATTTTTCGCGTAGCAAGCGCAAGCAGAGAACGCTATAGGTGGACGCGGAGTTACAGAGCAGTGGCAGACTGCCTTGCGCAGCTTGAAACCTGACTTCCAGGAGGCCATCCTGGGTTGGGCAGAGCGGGTTGCGAAGCACTACACAGCGTAGCAAGCTCTCCTTTTCTCTGTCTCATTGACACTTTCCTTTCCAAAGGACAAATAAAGTTTTTTACCTGCCTACCCAAGCCACGATGCAAGATACAAAAAGTAAAATTGTATCTTACGCCATGATCCAGGCGAAGCAGGCGCGTTGCTTTATGCGTTGAAGAACTACTTTTAGTACGGATGGATGCTATGAGCAACGCTGACGTTTCGAGTAAGGACATATCGGTGGCGCGTCTATACATCCAACATGGCGGATGGTGATACGATTGCCCCTAGGGAGACAACAGCGGGAAGTACACTTTTGCCGAAGACTGCATTTTCTCGCACTTTGGTGGCCCTTGAATTTATGTTTTTGAGAAAATAGGGTAGCGCTAACATACTATAATAAGTAAATAAATGCTGGGTAGCATATTTAAAAGACAAATATGCGTAAAATGGTAAATAACGTTCACACGTGCGATCTTCACATTGCTGGCTGTACATAATCATGCGCAACGCTGCAAAAATTGCTGCAGATGTGAAGGTTTTAGAAGCACTTCGCAGACGCCTCTGATGTGTAATGATGCGATGAACTTTTTCAAACTAGTCCTTTCATTGTGTTCTAGAAGCGTAACGCATCGAGCAGACGAACTAAGCGTGAGAACTGCAAACCTGGAAGTTGCTGTATTCGTGCAGAGAATGGGTGTCTGCGTAGATTCACGGGCCTTGGATTTTTTTTCCTGCTAACTTTCTTAACCCTTGTAGCTTTTTAGGGCGCTAATTTGAATGGGACGCTTAATTTTGCTCCCGGTGTATATAGACGGTTTCAGTGTTTGCAAAAAAAGAAAACTGGCTCACGTCGAACGGCCTACCCCAGAAGACTTTTAAGCGCGCCACTTTCGGTATTGCCTTTTTAGTGGTCCCGGCGGTGTTTCTATGATGTGTTTGAGTTTGCTGCTCTATCATTTTTGGTGCATTTCTTTGTATGTGTTTACAGCACCGTCCAGTGGCTACACGAAGGGGCTCGACTTAGCGCACGGGAGGTACAGCCACAGCCGCTGCTGCAGATAACACGGCTCGCGTGGCCGACTTGCGCCATGCGAAATATCTATCGAGGAGAATGAGCGCAACCCTCTAACGTTGGCCGCCAGAAAATGCACAAACTTCAGAAGATTTCAGTCAGCGAACTTAATTGCACCAGTTGGTTGCGCATGCTGACGATGTGGATATACTTTTTGGTAGACGCGGACAGGGAGTTGACAGCGCACACCTGGCTTTTCCCAGTGCGCGTCTTCAAAGCGCACCCAAATCATCGATATGCAGGAGAAGAGTTGCGCGATCCAGAGTGAAGTTGTACAATTCAGCTTTCTGACTGAAACTGAAAGCCTGCCTTCTGTTGAACCAAGAACGTATTTGTGCTGTCGTCTAAGCACACAACCTCGGAATAAAACGCTTCTTTCTGCGCCTCTGTGACACCGTGCACTCTTTAAAGAGATCAGCGGCGATCGGAACAACTCGCGATCCGAAGAGTTCGTGTCACTGAGAAATTGTAGTGTGTACTAATGATGTGATGACGTGAACAGCGGCTGGGTCACGCAAACTATCATGGCTTACTCACGACTATGCTATTAATGAACCAAACTTTCTGTGGTCAATGTTCACACCCAAACATAAATGTTAGCGGCGTAAATGAAGGCGATGAGTCATTTGCTCGCACAGATGAAAGCCCATTCCCTGGCGCAGCTTTGAAAGAAAAAACGAATGAAACAACAACAAAACGTGAACACTGCAACGGACACGGCGCGGCGATCCATGTTGAGCACGGGTACTCAGTGTCCCGCGCTATTTCGAACAGTCCACATCGATCATGCGTCGCTCAAACACCTCTGCGATGAATTTTCAGTGTTAGCTTTCACGTCCCGTACTGTCCCCTACTGTTTACTGGGTCGAAAACTGAGGAACCCTGGGAATAAAAATGAAATGAGAGTCCCGTACTGTCGCGGGCTTCAAAGCTATAAGCACTAGGTTGAATATTCTAGCAATAATATGGTACGTTTCTTGCGTAAAACTGCATTATATTTATGTTCACATTTAAAGGCCTTCTAAACGAAACGCATTGTCCCTGCTTACGCGTGGCATGGCACATGTATCTCATGGTCATACCACAATAGACCCTTTTCATATATACGCCACCTGACGGTAAGCATTTCGTCAGTTTCGATTTTGCCATGGGTTCTGCTATAGAAGCCACCATGTATAGGGCAGGTGAGGGGTGCGAGCTCTTCCTACGAGCATCCTACCGCCAGCGAAAGTGGTTCCACAGTAGCGCCCGTATTTTGAACGCAAAATATAAAACTTCCTACGTTATTTTAAAGACGATAGTCTTTCTTGGGACCTTCGACGCAAAAACTTTGGTCTATCTGTGTGAACTTGTCTGTTTGTCTGCCCTTAACGTTACCCTAAACGGCACCAAAGTGGCCAAACGATACTCCAAACGGCCAACCCCATCCGCAGCGCCCACCAATAGTGCTCAAGATTTAACGTTCATACCTGTGTGAATAAAAAACAACTATTGCGCATATTTGAGGCACCATAACAACACGTATGTGTATCTCTTACTAGAAAAGGCATACATAAGTAATTCTAAGGACCATAGCGTTTATAATGTTGCGCTGACCATGCAACACTTGCGCGAAAAGGCTAGAGTTTCCAACGCTTTGCTTAGACGACACGGTTGTGGCACTTACTTATGGCCTTGCGTTCTACACCTTATCACCTCCGAGACGGGCTCGCACGGCACGCGCGCTTCGTTTTCCAAGATAACTGCCAGGTGGCACTCATGTCTCACGTGTGACGTGACTGTGCTCTCGTTCGCCTCCACTGCACGCTCGAGACACTCAAACGCAGCACCTACAAAATACCATTCACTGATTTTCTTGCGCAGAACATGAGACTGACGTTTTACTCACTCTCTACAGACGCAAGACTATCGCCTTTCGACGACATTTGCAGTGTAACATGCACATGCGGGGCCACTTTTTCCTTCGTTGAGCTATTTGAGACAGAACGCAGCTCACTCCAGTAAGATATCCGTATTTCTTTTGTAGCGAAGCCTCCGAACTATGAAATGGGTCGAACTCTTGCGTACCTTCTAGTGGGGCTACCCAACAAGGACGCCGCTCGCGCCGAGAGCCCGTGCTTTGCTGTGACTGTCGCCATTGCATATTCTCGCTCGTTGCCGGCTAATAAACGCCTTAACAATTTGGTGGAGAGTGCTGCGATCCCTGTCTATGCCTTTGGAGCTACGATCACGTACCCTGCCATCTACTATGTACCAAGACGCTTCTCAGCAAACGCCTCCTCCAATGCCACCCCCTTGTCCCGGTGTCCCCAGAATCCGCGATCCACCCATCTTCACTGGCGCTGATGGCACTGACGTGGAGGACTGGCTCGCCATTTACGACCGCGTGAGCGTCCCCAACAAATGGGACGAGGACGGCAAGCTGACAAACTTGGTGTTTTACCTTGCCGGTGTCGTCAGTTTGTGGTACAACAACCACGCGTCCGATTTTGCCACCTGGTCCAATTTCAAGACCGCAATCGTCAACGTCTTCGGACGCCCTGCTGTTCGCAAGCTGCAAGCCGAGCAGCGCTTGCGTGAACGGGCTCAGGAGGCTGGTGAGTCATTCACCAGCTATATTGAAGATGTCCTGGACCTATGCAACAAATCCAATCACACCATGTCCGAGTCTGACAAGATCCGAAACATCATGAAAGGCATCGACGATGATGCCTTCACGATGCTGCTCGCCAAAAACCCCGGCACGGTGGCTGAGGTCATCACACTGTGCCAGAGCTACGAGGAGCTCCGCCGGCAGCGTTCGATGACCCGACGCACCCCACCACGAGCTGCAACGCTTGCTGGCTTGGAGGCCAGTTGTGACCAAGTGGCGTTGATGGCAGAACTGAAGTCCTTTATCCGTGAGGAAATCGCGCGTCAGTTCTCCCTCCTGCCCTTTTCCCACCAACCTGCTGTTCAACAATCGGCTACTACCCTTCTCCCTCCCATCCGCCGAGCGATTGAACAGGAAATAGCGGAGGTAATGCCTGCTTACCACCCCCAACAGCCTCCGGCTCCTGCGTCCCTGAGTTACGCGCAAGTGGTCGCCAGGCCACCCCAAGTCGTTCAAGCACCCGCCCCTTTGACCTACGCTGAAGCTGCTGCACGACCTCCGTCCGTTGCAGCGGGTATGCCCGCTACGTATGTTGACGTAACCCCTCAGCCTCAGCTTCAACCCACCATGCAGCCACCGTTCCGTCCATCAGCCCTTGCGACATGGGTGAGACCTACCCCGGTGAACAGATGGCGCACACCCGACAACCGGCCCATCTGCTTTGCCTGCGGTTACGCCGGTCACGTGGCCCGTTATTGCCATCGCGTACAGCCGGCTCCAATTTCTTCACCTGTTGCTGGCCAACTCAGCCGTCCTTATCGCGAAGAACCGCCGTCTATGCCACCTCGATCTCGCCCAGGTCCATCTCGAAGATCACCGTCTCCACGACGCCGTTCCCTGTCTCCCATGCGGCCAAGTGCGGCATCTCATGAGCGGGAAAACTAGTCGTCGCAGTCCCTGAGGCAAGGACTGCGACGCTATCGCAATGTGAAAGCCCTCAGAGCAGCCCCTCGAATGTCATTGACGTGCTTGTGGACGGTGTTTGTGCATCGGCCCTTATTGACACTGCAGCTGCCGTATCAGTTATGGACGAAAAACTCTGCCGCTTACTTCGAAAAGTGACGACGCCACTTTCTGGGTTATCCCTTCGTACTGCGAGTTTGCACCGGATTCATCCTACAGCAGGGTGCACAGCTCGCGTTGTCATCCAGGACGTTCTGTATGTCGCCCAGTTCATCGTCATTCAGGCATGCTCTCATGACGTCATCCTGGGATGGGACTTTCTCTCCCGCCATGACGCCGTCATCCATTGTGCCGCTGCCGAAATTGAGCTCTCACCCTTCTCGCATTTGACGCCAGAAGACAGTCCCCCGACACTGAGCAAGATTCTAACGAGAGACGATACAACAGTGCCTCCAAACTCGACGACGGCTGTGTCTGTCTACTGCGCTGGTCTCTCCGACACCATTGGACTTGTTTCGCCATCTGACCGCGCTTGCAGCAGGAAAGGGTTGCTAGTACCTTTCGCGACCGTGCAGGTCAACCAGGGCAACACTGCTATTTTTGTAACCAACCCGTTCCCGTACGCTGTTACCTTGCTTCGAGGGGAATGTCTCGGCAGAGAGGAACCAGTCGACGACGCACAAGTCCTGGACGTACCCGATGACACGCGCGCTCCCAGGTCGTGTACCATCAATGCTGTTTCCACTTCTGATTCGTCGTCTGCTGATGTATTTGGCCCCTCCATCGCTGACAACCTTACGACCGCACAGCGTTCCCAACTTCTGGACCTGTTACAAGAGTATCGTTCTTCTTTCGATGTCGGGCGAAGTTCTCTCGGTCGCACGTCCGTTGTTACGCATCGCATCGACACTGGTGCCCATCCACCTTTACGGCAACGTCCATATCGCGTGTCGCCTGCTGAACGTCGAGTAATTAATGATCAGGTTGACGATATGCTCCGACGCGACGTTATTCGGCCCTCCGACAGTCCATGGGCGTCTCCTGTTGTTCTTGTTGCGAAGAAAGACGGTTCTGTGCGGTTCTGTGTAGACTACAGACGGCTCAATAAGATCACTCGCAAGGATGTTTATCCACTGCCACGCATCGATGACGCGATTGACAGCCTTCATGGAGCCGATTTTTTTTCTTCTCTCGATCTGCGCTCGGGGTACTGGCAAGTACCCATGGCTGACGACGCTCGACCAAAGACCGCCTTCGTCACGCCAGACGGCTTGTACGAGTTTAACGTCATGCCGTTTGGTCTATGTAATGCACCTGCGGCCTTTGAGCGCATGATGGACACCATTCTGCGCAACTTGAAATGGTACACGTGCTTGTGTTACCTCGACGATGTCATTGTCTTTGCTCCGGATTTCTCCACGCATCTCCAACGTCTGAAAGAAGTTTTCGCACGTGTGAGCAATGCCGGCTTACAACTAAATCTGAAAAAGTGCCGCTTTGCAGCACGGCAACTCACCATACTGGGGTACGTCGTGTCCAAAGACGGCATTCTTCCTGATCCTGCCAAGCTTCAGGCCGTGGCCGAATTCCCCAAACCTGCATCTGTCAAAGAACTGCGTAGTTTCGTGGGCCTGTGCTCATACTTCCGACGCTTCATACGAAATTTCGCCACGATCATATCACCGCTGACGAAGCTCCTTGGAAGCAACGGGCCCTTCAATTCGTGGTCATCCGAGTGCGACGACGCGTTCGCGAAGCTCCGCCATTTGTTGACGTCGCCTCCCATTCTACGCCACTACGACCCTACAGCCCCAACGGAGGTGCACACGGACGCCAGCGGAGTAGGCCTCGGCGCTGTCCTGGCGCAGCGAAAACCCGGATTCCCAGAATATGTCGTAGCATATGCAAGCCGTACGCTCACGAGAGCCGAGAAAAACTACACCGTCACGGAGAAAGAGTGCCTGTATGGGCGACCTTACACTTTCATTTATTCGTTGTTACTTCACGTTTTTGAGCGCGAGAGAAAGTCCCGCCTTCTTACGTGTACCTCGAACGCTGAGCGGCGTCTGCGCCTACATGAAACGCGGTTAGTGCCGTCTGCTCCGGTACCCAATACATGGCGGCAAGGAATAATTCGAGTAATGGGTGCTTTGGGTGTCCTTTTATGAAGAGGTTCGATAGTGGAAAGCAAGGTGTTCAGTTAGGTGGAACAGCATGCATTTTTTTTTCGTAATGCTGCCAAAAAAGAAGAAAAAGCGAAAATCCAGATGCGAAATCAACCACTGCTCTAATGCTCCAAACAATCACAAAATAAAGGTCTCTTAGTGTACATTCACAGCTGCAGTTGTATGCAACGTTAGTTGTATGAGCACAGAAACCTAGCATAAACCGTCTGTTTCTGAAGCCTACCTACTGCATACTTGTTACTGCGCTGGCCAAAGAAAAAATTGTAGCATATCCTCGGAGTGAATGGTCGAGAGTGGGGCGAAGAATTCACCCGTCCATTCGTTCTTGCTCACATCCGTCCATGCGTTCGTCAATGTGACCATCCATGCGTCCATCAGCCCATCCGTGCGTGCGTCTGTTCGTGCGTCCGTCTCTGCGTTCGTCCATGCAGCCGCCCCTGCGTCCGTTCATGCGTCCATCCATGCATCTGTCTATGTGTCCGTTCGTCCATCTATTCAACACTCCGAGTACCACCATCTCGCATCTTTTCATCATATATTCCCCATATAGAAGCACCGCCATCCAGCGGACATTCCAAGGACTAAACGAGAGGTGGCCCACGCACACTTTCTTACGGCTTGCGCTTCGGGACCACTTCCCACTTTTAACCACCTCGAGTTCATGGTGTATACTAGTTCACTGTATTCGTGGCACTGTGGCCGAAAGCTCGCTAAACCTTTCGAAAACCAAGGAGGTTACGCCTAGCGAGTATGACGTAGCAAACTTTTTCAGTCAGATAGTGCTCAATGTACATGCCAGTGGCTGCTAATGGAAAATAAGAGGCAGAGAATTCGGCTTTTACTTTCTTACGGCTTGCGCTTCGTATCTACTTCCAATTTTTAACCACCTCGAGTTCATTCATTGTATAATACAAGTTCATTGTATTCATGGCACTGCGGCTCAACGCTCGCTAAACCTTTCTAAAGCTAAGGAGCTTACACCCAGCGACTATAACGTAGCAACCCTTTCTTGTAAGATAGTGCTCAATGTACATGCCAATGGCTGCTATTGGTGATCGCAGCCTGCGCGTTAACTAAAAGCCGAATGCTCCTGTCTCTCATTCCCCATTATCAGCCATTGACATGTACATTGAGCACTATTATTTATTGTTCAACAACGCACAGATGAAGTCTCTCACTGGCACCACCTTGGAGGTCAAAATGTTATACTTGTTACGTACTACGGAAGACGAACGGGTGTCGCTATAAGGAGCTTCGCCCCTAAAACAGAAAGCCGCGAATTTCATGTGAATTTGAAGCAGTATTCGGACTCATAAATCTGCATGTGCGACGTACCACACAGCTTGCTAAAACTGTTTGCTTTTAGTTTTCCTCCCTTAAATAGATGCATGCAACTGCTGTCGTGGCGGATGTTCAAGTGCCGTTTGTAGTGGTCTCATTTACATAGTATTGATATGCAAGAAAGCTCGTTCAGCTCGAGTTATTCGCCGATAACAGAGCTACACAATAATTCAAACTGATTTTTAGTGTACAACTATACCACGTCTCATAATTTACAAAGGGAATGCGTTTCCGACAGAAAAAATTGAGTTAGAAGTCATGGTTACTTTTTTTCCCTTTTCGCGGAATGGAGTCTTTATGACTCATCCAAAGCCCCGCCATGGTGGTCTAGTGGCTAAGGTACTTGGCTGCTGACCCACAGGTCAGGGGATCAAATCCCGGCTGTGGTGGCTGCATTTCCAATGGAGGCGAAAATGTTGTAGGCCCGTGTGCCCACATTTTGGTGCACGTCACAGAACTCAAGGTGGTCGAAGTTTCCGTAGCACTCCACTACGGCGCCTCATAATCATATGGTGGTTTTGGGACTTTAATCCCCACATATCAATCAATCATCATCTGACTCACTCAATTCGTCACAGCGGCCTCTGAGTGAACCCCGCCTTTTCGCTGTGGCCCTCTCTTCCTGCTATGTTTTGATTGAAGTAGAGGGTATACGAAGCATACTCACAAAAGCTCTCAAGGCCTGACCACACATTCCTGTCACAGCGCGTCAGCGCGTTGCTTTTTGACGCGGTGCCACACCCTCCATTTAGGGAAAGACAGGATGCGCAACATTGCGTAGCCGCGAGTCCTCTCTCCCCAGAGGGATCAGGCATGGCACTGCATTGCAACTCACTGACGCGCTGCGACGCATACGTAGGGTCAGGCCTTAAAGGGTCTCTGCAACTCTTTTTGAGCATGCTCAGAAAACGATGCTGAACGATAATAGAAGCTTCCGAAAACACGCGAGCCAAATGTTAGAGCGCACAACGCGGCCTCGAATTCGCAATAAATCTTCAAAGTCAGCTGAAGCCTAGTTCACACTGAAACATCCGCTTTCTACAGCGACCGCAATTCCCCTGCTGCCGAAACGCAGCGTTGTTCGCACTGGACGCGCCCGAGCCGCCGAATATGCCATCCACCACCGGGCGAACGCGGGATGGATGCGCTGTCACCCGGTTGTTGTCACGGCTCGCAAACATCACTACGATATCCGGTAGTGTATGCTTCGATGATTCTCGTACGCAGGAAGCAAGAAAAGACAGTACTGCCTACTTTGCTGGCAAGTGGCTGTCTTGTAATGCACGAAGAGCAGAAAAAACCACTGACGCCAGCGGCGTCGGCGGGTTCGTTTTGCTCTGCAAGACCGCAACAAGCTCGGTCACGCCAACAGCAAGCTCGGTCACCTGTTCCACGAAATACGGACGCGAAGTAGGCACAAAGTAGGTTAAACACCCGTTGATTTAAACGGTCAGTTACGTGCACTGCGGCATAACAAATGAGTAGGGCTTGGCCGCCATTTTTAAAAATTCTTTGACTAGTGCTCCTATTGGTCCGTGGTGACCGATTCGGCGGCAGACGCCGAAAAAATCGGTCCGACAGCGATCGGCGCGGAGAGGGCCCTTTCGGCGAATCTCGCCGCCGCCGAACCGGATTCGGAACACTTTCGGCGGCCGGATTGCTCAGTGTGAACGCGGCCTGAAAGTTGCTTTCTCCTAAGTTCCCCGACAAATGACGGCAGACGCTCAACAATCACACATAGATTGCCATCTATCGGCCATTGGCTGATTTGAACATGGCGCGCTCGGTTGTTACAGATATTGCCGCGAGAGGGCGTCACTTTTGAAATATACGGGATGACTAAAGGTAACGGGAATGCAGCAGTGATGAAAAATAGGGCACTGTGAAATTACAAAAGGTATGTTGTGAGAGGAATATGGAAAGGGGTCATGGTTCCTGGGCTCACGTTCGGCAATGCGGTCTAGTGCATGAGTTCAGAAGCTCAAGCAAGATTAGAAATTAAGCAACGTGGAGTGGGTAGGCTTGCTTTGGGAGCTGACGGGAATACACCAAATCAGGGAGTACAAGGTGATATGGGATGGACATCATTTGAGGGCAGGGAAGCTAGCAGCAAGATAAAATTTGAGAAGCGATTGAGAAAAATGGGGGTGATGATGATGAAAAACATTTATTGTAAAAGAGAGAGGTGCGGGGCCAAAGCATGACCCCGCTACATGGTCGGCGTCCTTAGTCCGGGACACCGCATGATGAGGCCCCTACTCGCGCCCGTCTCACCAGAGCCCGTTGAGACTCTAGTGATGAGCAGTTGAGGAGGGCAGTCTCCCATGCCTCTCGGGAAGGGGTAGGGGAAGGGGGTAGGCGGGGGTTTTTCGGACATGCCCACACCATGTGGAAGATATCACATGTCTCCCCACAGTGTGGGCACCGCCCGTCTGTGTTCGCATCGAAATGTTTTAGGATTGCAGGACAGAGTAGAGTACCTGTCTGCAGGCGCCTTAGAGTTCGCTCTTCCGCCTTACTCAGCCCCTTTGCAGGAGCCGGGTAAAGGCGGTGAGTGTCGCGATAATAGGTCAGAATTTCTTTGAACCGCAGCAGCGGTGTATTGGCCTCCGAGTCATAAGAGCCAAGGTGAGGAGCCCGGTGGGTAAGCGCTCGGGCGGCCGCGTCAGCGGCCTAATTACCTCGTAAGCCCTGATGGCCAGGAGCCCATACGATGCGTTTCGGGGCTGGATCAGCGAGAGCCCGTTTTAGAATTTGGCTGGCTAGGGGGGATATCTCTCCTACCAAGTAATGAGCACATGCTTTCCGGGAGTCCGTGATGATAACTTTCGAGTTGGGGTCCGCAGCAGCAAGCGCTATCGCGACTTCCTCAGCGCGCTCTGGATTTTGTGCTCGGAACGAGAGCCCATTGACATGCTTTTCCCGGTGAACTACAGAGGCCGTGTAAAATCCCGTGGGCGAAGGCCCTGCTATATCTACGTATAATACACCAAGTCGGGAGCCGTGTTGCCTCTCAAGCGTCCGAGCCCGCGCCTGTCTTCTGCTTTCGTGCGTGTGCTTATCCATGTTACTGGGGAGTGGAGCGACCGAGAGCATATGCCGCCACAGTTCCGGAATACGCTCCACCTCCTCTGCAGTGCAAGTGTGCTGTATATGTAAGCGGTTTAGCAGGCGGCGCCCGGGAGCCGTCTGCACGAGCCGCGTATATTGATTCATAAGGTGGGCCTCCCGCAACTCCTGGTAGGAGTTGAGCGCACCTAACGCCCTCAGTTTGGCGTTGGAAGTGGCCACCGGGAGATCGAGAGCTCGTTTAGTAGCCTTACGATTGATGGCATCTATTCTTTCGTCTTCTTGCTTGTTAGTGCGAAGGTATGGGACGGCGTAGAGGATCCGGCTGGTCACGAAGACATGGGCGAGCCGAAGCGCGTCCCTGCCCTGCAGACCACCCCGCTTGTTGGAAACGCGGTGGATCATGCGCCCTACCTGTTCGCCTATTCTCTTGAGTTTCGCTATAGTGGAGTCCGGTCTGAGTCTGTGGTGAATGAACAGGCCCAGAATCCGGAGCTCCTCCACCTCTCTGATGGGAACCCCAGACAGGGAGATGTGTATGGCTGACTTATCTCTTGGCTTCGCTCTAACGTGCAGAAGCTCTGATTTGTTTGGAGCACATTGGAGTCCACAATCCTTGGCATACGCCTCGACTATGGATGCGGCCTGCTGAAGGCGTTCCTGCATTTCACCAAGGCTCCCTTCAGTGGTCCAGATTGTAATATCGTCGGCATATACTGCGTGTTGTGTGCCTTCCACCCTGACCAATTCGCTTGGAAGGCGCATCATAGCAATGTTGAAAAGGAGCGGTGATAACACTGCTCCCTGTGGGGTACCCCGTGTTCCCATAATGCACGGGCCATATTCCTCGTCCTCGATCCGAAGAAGTGCCTGGCGTTTAGAGAGAAAATCTCGGACATATGCAAAGGCCTTAGCCCCGCAATCGGTGGAGCTCAAGTTAGCCAGGATGCTGCTGTGTTTAACATTGTCGAAAGCCCCCTTCAGATCAAGGGCGAGGATGGCTTTATCATTGTGTTGCATACTTATGGGCTGTATGACGGCCCTATGGAGCTGGAGAAGGACGTCCTGTGCGGACATGTGTGGGCGAAACCCAAACATGGTGTCTGCAAAGAAGCCCTTGCCCTCAAGGTATTGGGAGAGGCGATCCCGTACCATCGTCTCCATAAGCTTGCCCGCGCACGAAGTCAGTGATATGGGCCTCAGATTTTCCGTATTCACGGCCTTGCCTGCTTTAGGGATAAAAGTCACAAGTGACGTTTTCTATTCGGAAGGGAGCGCACGGCCGTCCCAGATCTCGTTCATGTATTCCAATAAATGGAGGTAGGCTGTGTCAGGGAGGTTCGCCAACGGCTTTACTGTTATGCGGTCCAGCCCCGGAGCCGTACCCCTGCGCATTTTAGCTAAAGCCGCTTTAAGGTCATGCAACTCGAAGCGGGCATCGAGTTGGTGGTTAGGCTTACCAGAGTACGTGTACGCCGGCCCAGGCGGGTCCTCCGTACGACAGAGATACCTATCACACAGAGCATCCGCAAGCTGTGCCAGAGTGCCTTGGTACCCTTGCAGAGCTCGCCGGAGCTGCTTCTGCGCCTCCCCTCTCGTTTGAGAGGGGTCTATGAGACTGCGAAAGAGACGCCATGTCCCCTTCGAGCTCATCTGACGAGCTGCGGCGTCGCAGCGGGCTATCCAATTTGAATCTGAGAGTTGGGCAGCATACGCTGCAGCCCGTTCCATGAGTTGGGCTATGCGGATACGTAATTTGCGATTAGTCTTCTGCTTTTTCCAACGTTTTGTTAAGCTTCGGCGCGCCTCCCACAAGTGTAGGAGGTGAGTGTCAACTGCGGGAATTTCTTCGTTGGTTTGGAGGGTAGTAGTAAGTCTTTTCTGGATGTTGTTTACGTGTTGAGCCGAATCTGCATAGCCCCCAGAAAATAGTACGGGAGGGATAGTCTGATTGCGAAATTGGGTCCAATCGGTCAACTTGGCTTGACCGCATTTTTTATGAGCTGACTTTTCCAGGAGTGTGACCCGGAGAAGGCAGTGATCACTGCCTAGAGAATCGCCCAAGTTCTCCCAGGTAGCATCCTTAGCATTTTTTACGAGAGAGAGGTACGGACACGTGTCACGGGTTACCGAGTTCCCCACTCGAGTGGGGTACGCTGGATCCGTGAGCAGCGTGAGGCGAAGGGTGGAGACAAGCTCCGCCAGCTTACGTCCTCTGGCCTTCTCGTAGTGATAGCCCCAGTGAAGGCTGGGAGCATTGAAGTCTCTCACGATCACTAAGGGGTCGTTGTCTGCCAACTTGATCGCCCGGAGGAAGATTTCGCTAAAAGTTACGCGGGGCTTATGCGGGGGGCTGTATATATTTAGGATGTGTATTGACTGGTCGCGACATCTCAGAGGGAGTACTCTGACCATTGTGTATTCTTGTTCAGTACTTAAGTTTAAATCGACCTGAATCGCGGTATATGCCTTGTTCACCAGGATGCATGACGAAGGCCCCCCCTGGAAAGTGCTATAGCCAGATAATTTAACGTCCAAACCGGGCTCCTGCAAAGCAAGCAAGGCAGGCATGTTTCCGAGGGACTGCAAGTAGAGCTGGAGGTGCGACCGTTTTTTCCAGGCTCTAAAACCCCTGCAGTTCCATTGTATAATCTCAAATTTTTGTAGATATTTAGCTTGTTTATTAGATCGGCTAGCCATCTTTTAGTATTTATTTACGGTGCAGTGAACCGGTCCGGACCTAGAGCCGGCCCCGAAAAGCCTTCTTCTGCTGCTTGACGGGAGGCCGGCTTGCGTTTAACCTGCGGGCAGTCGGCCTGAGTGGTGTTTTTAATTTGGGCAATAACCCAGGGCTGCACGGCTTTAAGGACTGAGTTAGAGACCTGCGCCACAATTTCGGGAAGTGCTTGCATTAAGGCTGCCGTGAACATGTCCTGAAAGGACTCGCGGACTGCCGACATGATTTGAGTGGGGAGGGCTGCCACGCTCGCCTCTAATTGCTCGGTTTTATGCTCTAGGGACTCAATGCGACCATTGGATCCGGTAATGGAAGCTGGTCCAACTACCGTGTCCGCGTCCTGCCGCGAGACGCTAGTGAGGCGGGATGTGACGGAAGAGCCGTCATCCCCGTCCTCTGCCTCGGCTTCCTGCACTGGCTCGGATGACCCAACCTGCTTCGCTTCTAATTCTTGAATTTTGCGCGCAAGAATTTGGTTCTGGCGCCTGAGCTCCCCTATCTGCTGCTGTAGGGCGGTTTCAGTAGGGGAGGGAGAAGAGGAAGGTCCAGAGACTGCCCCACCCCAACAGCTGACCTGTGCTTGGACGGGTGTCAAGGGTGGGAAGTCCTTGACCAAGACAGGAGGCTCCAACGGGGTCCCAGACTTTACATTGGAGTGCCGGGTGTTTGTCTTCTTGGATTCTAGCTTATTCGACTTGGCGGCTGGTGTTTTCTTGGGGCCAGTCTTGGGAGTCGGAGCCTGTTTGTTCCCCCCCTTCCCCCCGTTGTCCTCGGCTTGGATCCGCGTGGGAATCCCGACTTGACCGGCTGCCGGAACCATTCAGCACAACCGGGAGCTCCAGTCTTGTGGCCACCGCCGCAGAGGAGGCAGCTCGGAATGCACTGGTGTTCCGTGGGGCCGTCAGGAGTAGCAGCAGGTACCTGAACGCCGCAGCTTCTGCAGCGGCCGGGCTGCGGGCGCGGGCAAGTATCTGCTCGATGGCCCACTGTGCCACAAAGTGGGCATGCAGGCACTGTCTTCTTATACAAACGAACAGGGAGCCGCTCTCAGTTGCATAACACCGTCCGTGGCACCTTGGTCCCCGCGGAGGTGATCACCGCAACCGGGGTGTCCCCATGCTTGCGCACAGACACTATATTTGGCTCAGCACTGAGTTTGCTTTTCACAGTTTCGGACGTTTCGTCTTGAGAGACATGCACGACGCCCCGACAGAACTCACCGGAGAGTTTGGGATGTCCCCGGAATGTTAGCTGGCAGCCCCCGACTGGCAGCTTAATGTCCCGGAGGAGTCTCTCGGCGGCCTCCACTGATTTGAGCGTGCACACAAGTACATTTTGATCCCAGAGGGGCCACACCGCAAGTCCCACACTTGCGTCGGCTCCGAGGATGCTGCGGACTGCAGCGCCGGCTTGTCCAGGACCAAACGTGGCCTTGACGTCGAGCGTCTCACGCGGTTTCCGCACCACTATGATGTCGTCTTCTTCGATGCGCGGCGTGTTCTTCGGCCGCCACTGGAGTTGCTTGGCGCGCTGCGAGGCGACGCTCGGCGAGTTCTTGCCCTGTGCTTGCTGAGGGCGAGACGCTGCTTGTTGTTTGGCTGCAGGAGCCCTGGCGTCTCTCGACGCCACTGCTGTGTTCTTCCTTCCGCGCCAGACGCGGACCATATCCTTGAGGTACTCTTCCTCGGTTGGTAGAGGTGTCTCGGTTTGAGCGGTATCCATCTGTATTATCTGTAGGGACTCCGGATCGTAGCCGGTGACTTGATTTGGAGACGCCATTACCGGGGAAACCCCGGGCAGGGCCAGCGCGGCCCTTACTGCGGTTAGGCTTAACTCCGCGGTGGTTTGGCGAAAGCTTCAAGTGACCAAAAAAGAGTCAGAAGACGGCCCACCTTGACAAGACGTGATGTCTTCGGTTGCGGCTGACGTTCTTGGAGACGGTGGTAGAAGGCTTGCAGGAGAACGACTTGATGTGACGCAAATAATTGCGATATTTCACAGAGCCGACGTGGTATGCGACCGCTCCCGTCGATCGACGCCAGCGCCCCCCCAAATGGGGGAGGAGCCTTGGGCTAGGAAGGTTTTCAGCTACTCGTACATGAAGAATGTCCATACAAAATGGAGGAAGCGAACCAGAAAACTGACTGGTAAATACTTAGAAAACAGCAGGTGGCAAACCAAAAAGAACTATCGGTTAAGAAGAAAGTGAAGGTTAAGAAGAAGTTAAGAAGAAAGTGACTGACATGTGGAGAATGGGCATGATTAAGAAGTCCGCACTAGAGATCTATCGAACTTTTAAGCAGGAAATCGCCAAGGAAACGAGCTATGATAATACTCGGGGTAGTTCTCTACTGTTTGAGGCCAGGACTTGAGTACTGCGAACCAAGACATATCGGGCCAAATACGAAGGGGTAGACACAGTATGCAGTGCGTGTGGAGAGGAAGAAGAAACTGCCGAACACTTGATAATGTTCTGTAAAGGGCTTCACCGAATAGTTAAGGATGATGGCGCAGAGTTTTTCAAAGCACTGGGGTTTAGGGACCGGGAGGGCAAAATAGACTTTAAGCGGGTAGACTTAACTAGAAGGAGCTTATCTGATTGGTGGGTAAAGTTAAGGCACGAGGGAAAACTAAACCCTTCACTGCAAAGTACGAATCCTCAAACTCACTTTTTAAAGAAAAAAAATCTAGTTTTTGGTTCATTAAGTATTACGGCTTGGTGGCGCTAGCCACCGCCCGATCTAAAGGGTACAGCCATCCATCCATCCATCCATCCATCCATCCATCCATCCATCCATCCATCCATCCATCCATCCATCCATCCATCCATCCATCCATCCATCCATCCATCCATCCCATCCATCCATCCATCCATCCATCCATCCATCCATCCATCCATCCATCCATCCATCCATCCATCCATCCATCCATCCATCCATCCATCCATCCATCCAATCCATCCATCCATCCATCCATCCATCCATCCATCCATCCATCCATCCATCCATCCATCCATCCATCCATCCATCCATCCATCCATCCATCCATCCATCCATCCATCCATCCATCCATCCATCCATCCATCCATCCATCCATCCATCCATCCATCCATCCATCCATCCATCCATCCATCCATCCATCCATCCATCCATCCATCCATCCATCCATCATCCATCCATCCATCCATCCATCCATCCATCCATCCATCCATCCATCCATCCATCCATCCATCCATCCATCCATCCATCCATCCATCCATCCATCCATCCATCCATCCATCCATCCATCCATCCATCCGCGCGCGCGATTGAACGGGCCGCATATTCGAAGGAAAAAAGAAAAGAAAGTGCTCAAGGTCAGGAGGCGCGCGTGACGTTTTTTGTTGGCCCTCCCATCACTCCCTGCTTAGCTTCCAGCACTTTTGTCAGAAGGAGAGTAGAGAGAATGCGTTTGAAGCGTGTGACAAATCTTTGTAGCCCCGCTCGTACTGAACAGATTCTTAAAATTTTTGGCGGCATTGAATTTGTGAGGTGCAATACGCTTTTACAGTGAATTCATTCTATGCATAGAATGAATTCACTGATTTAAGCAACCATGGTTACCTAAAAAAGTGTTTCGGGGCCCCTGAAGGAAATCAGAAGCAGCCTTGAAAATTGCAAGTCTGCTTATCGAAACATCGACTACAGCCCCCCCCCCCCCCCCCCCAGTTTTCGTATTTCTCCGTAGCAAGTTGCATTCCAAAGGGAACAAAACAAAACAGACCTCTTAAATGCTTGCACGTTTTCCGCCAGGGTGATCTCTTCGTCAGCGCCCATGCTGTAGTAGAGCCGGGGTCCTGGGCTCAGCTTCACCTTCCCGATCCTCTCGATGTCAGCCAGAGTTCTCACCAGTTCGGCATTCGCACCCGCAGGAACTGCTGTACTCCGGCTGTCCATGGTCTTAGCCTCTCCTGCAACTGAAGGTGAGCGAATAAACATTGCAACGCATTGCTCCCCACGACTACTAAAAGTAGTCATAGCTTCAGCTTTAGTGGCTCAGAAAAAAAATGACACCAAAGTAAAACAAGTTCTTATCAGACTCGCAGCCGGGAACTATTATCACCAGGTTCAATCTCAACAGGCAGTGTTTTGGCGCACAGCGCTTTCTCAAATTAACGACGAATGAACCGAAACTAAATGCGTGATGGCAAATCGCTCATTCATGGCGGCAACCGATTCACCAGGTCAAAAAAACAAAATCAAACGATGCTTCGCCCTTTTCCATGTTCACAAACTCTAGAGACACTGTAACTCTGGGAACAAATTTAATACTGGAACTGCTCCTATAGTTGGCACCAGTTTCAATGCGACAACGTTAAAAAGCTACTTAAGCAGAAATTCTTACGTCGGTGTTGGCGTCGTTGATTGCGAGCAAAAATCATCACCTTGTCCGTGACTGAATAATCGCGAAATACGCAAATAATATTGTTAAAAAATTAGCCAGCCCCAGTGAGGAACGAGCGCAAGCCATCTACGTGACAATCAGGTGTTCCACTATATAGGTATACTAGTTCTACAGGTGTTTTACACCTACTACAGAGCCGCAATATTGTATTAATCTGCTTTGGAAAAACACACGATATGAATGTCATGTAAACGTAACGCATGAGGTATTGCGTGGCTGAAGCGTAGAGTCAAGCAAGGCTTAGAAAGATGCGAATTGAGTATAAAGAGGGTGTTCTAAAGGCCCACTCACAACAACGGAGTGTGCAGACGCGTTTAATCAACAGCAGCAACAAAAGCATCAACAAACGAAACACCTGTGTGGGTTCGTGTGTTGCCCACAGACGCGAACAGTAGGCCTTTCGGTTATTCGCAAAAGGAATAATTATGACGTAGTTGGCGCTTAACATCCGTGCTTGCAATAGGCATCCAATTATGCTTTAAAACAGCTAATATTAAGTGCAAATTCGTTTTTTTTTTTCCTAATGTAATGGTTGAAGCATGCACCGAGGACCGAAGCAAGCTGGCTTTTCAGAAAGCGATGAGTGTGAGTCCAGATTACGCAATCACGATCTGCTTTTGGAGATGAAGCCCGAGTGCCCTCTAATTTTCCGAATTTATTTGTTCTACCATCCACGAAAATCGCCACTCACTTTTCCTGCAGCAGACAGATTGGACGTACCGCTGTTAGAAACTACGGAAAGTCTCGTAAACATGGTTAACTCTAATGTGAAACTAATCTGAGCAAGGAAAAGGGTATTCGACACCATCTTCGTCATTAGCGTGTACGTTGATGACATGTAGTTCCAGTTTCTATCACTTCGGCGCTCATAGATCAAGAAACTCACGCAAAGTTGCCCTGCGAATCACCATCTCTCCACGTGGCAACTGCAATCTCTTGGCTATGTCATACGCCCCCGACACCGACCAGAGTGCGCGTTGGAGCTTTTCTGTGCCGCCTCAGCACTGACGGCATCGACCACCACGGATGCCAAGAAAGTGAAACGTTCGCTGAACAGACGGACATGATCAAGTCTCCCCTTTAGGCACGTCTTCAAAGAACGCGTCTTAGGTGCCTTTATAATCACCCGTGACTCCTTGCCCACTTAAGAAACAATACATACATGCACTGGCGGGTTCGATTTTGCTTCGTCTACTCGCTAGGTTGCGTGTTCTTGCGCTGGCATTGTATCTCGTAAACCGCATTGCCGGGTGCGTACTGAGACGCCAAGTTTGAGTTCATGACTGGAACCTCCCTTTCTGACCTTGTTGGCAAACTCGTTTAGTATACATCCTTGCAGTGGTTTCAATTTTCCTACTTCTCTAGCCGTGCTCAATGAAAAAAATTGTAAACTTCCCTTGCTCGAAAACCTTCGTGCGTACTTTCTAGTGAGCACCCTTTTCTCTACGGGCACAGTGCATGCAATGAATTTTCAACAGAAACACTGTCACCAGCGTTTCTCATTTTATTTCTGGTACATTTATGCACTACATCTGCGCGTAGAAAGTAGCGAGCAAGCAGTAGCGCTAAACTACGGGGCATCGACTGCGAAGTCTGATCAACTACACATTTCCCGGATGAGAAAATGCGCGCTTGCGCAAGGCTCACTTCCTTCTTCAAGAAGGCGGGTCGTATTTTAGCAAGTCATCGATAAATCACCATTGCTCATATGCGTGATACAGCTAAGCGTTCCCAAATTTGAACTTGTTGCAAATCAATGTAAGATTGGCCGACTCCTGTCAGAATAGAAATTCTCGCCCATGAAATTCGGCCGTCCCAAAAACATTGATACACTGGCCTTTGATCCGTCGGATAAATGGTGGCAGATGAAGCTTGGCGTGTGCATATCTGACGGATTACTTACTGTCCGTCTGTCCGTCCGTCTGCCTGTCTGTATCTGCCTGTCTGACTGTATCTGCCTGTGTCTGTAAGTTTTTTTTTTGTACATCTCTGTATATCTGTATCGCCGGGGCCATATGCCTGTATGTATGTGTGTGCATATATGTATGTGTGTGCATATATGTATGTGTGTGCATATATGTATGTGTGTGTATGTATGTGTCTGTATGTATGTGTCTGTATGTATGTGTCTGTATGTATGTGCCTGTGTGTATGTGTATGTATGTGTCTGTATGTGTGTCTTTTACATTGCGGAATGCTCCCTTCTAATTGTTTCCTAACACAGCCGTCGCAGCAGTGTAGTGATCACGGTGCTCGGCTGCTGACCCGCAGGTCACGAGTTCGATCCCAATCGCGGCGTTCGCACGTCGATGGATGTGAAATGCTAGACACCCGTGTAGTGTGCGATGTCAGTGCACGCTAAAGAACACTAGATGGTCAAAATTTCCGGAGCCCTCTACTGCAGCGTCCCTCATATCATAACGTGGCATTGGGACGCAAACCCCATCGAATTATTATCCAAACTGTTTCATCCCTCCGTACTGGTAGTTGAGCCTTCAGCCCCGTGTTTAGCAGAGCAGCGCTTCAATCACCGCTGGCAACAAACAACGCTTATGCGTTCATATCCAGGCAGCAGTAAAATATGGCAACAAGAAAGGACCTGGACCAGAGATCAGATCGTCAAATCACAAACAGCTGGCCACCGTCAATCTCACGCTCGAAAGAGAATTAATTAATGGGAATTGGTACATTAAAATACGCGTGTAGTAAACCACAACTTCGAGAGCCACGTATCAGTACGCCCGCTGGTGCCAAAGCACGCGGTCGCGGAAATTTGGGAGTTATGAAATCTGCGCTTGAATATCCCCAGACTGGCAAGACACTTCTTTCATATAGTAGCACGTACGCAATGCTGCCAGATCGTTGAAACAACTTTCCAAATGTTGCAGCAGCGTTGCGTCGAGATTTGGTGTTACTGGTATAATATCGGAGAAATATCAAACATGTAGAAAGGTACTTGCCTTGCACAATCTGTTTTTCCTTTAGCCAAACTGTGGGCGTTAAGAACGTGAACTATCTCTTTCCCTGTGCATACGTTATCCCCTTCTTGAATGCCACTACGAGAAAAGATGGCTTGATCACGTTTTTTTTTGTCCTCACTGACAAGCGCCGCATTCGTCGCTTATCGATTACATGCCCTCTGCGATATCGAACTATACTCCATTCACCATAATCGATGTAAAGTTGCGTATCTAGTAAGTGCGGTGACCCTGTCTGCGCAGCAGTTGCTTCCCTCATGACGATACAGTAGCCTGACTTAATAACAAATAGGGCGTTGCTCTTTATGCATCCATCACCGGGGTTTAGGACACCATAGGGATAAGAAATTGTCAATGACCGTTGAAGAAGAGCTTCATACCTATATAAGCTAATTCCAGGTTTAAAAACGCAACCGTTTTATGTTCGAACTACGACTGCTGAGGGATATAAACAAGTCAATAACCGTTGAAAAAGTGTTTCATACGTAGGCTAATCCCGTGTTTAAAAACACAACCATTTTATATTCAGATTAAGGCTGATAAGGGTCTGTGCAACAGATGTAGCGGACAAGCTTCTGTTCACTTTTAAGGGAAACACTGCGGCAACAATGCGCAAATAATGTTTAAATAATAAAATATAAGCAGAGTGACAAAACTAGGTGATGTGTCAGGGTGCAGTTTCACATGAATCGGCAAAGGCGTTATCAATTTGTGACGCTACAAATTACTATGCAAAAATGTTTTATTTATAGATACAGCAATTTTGTACAGTATCTTTGCACCGTTGTACATGCAGATAGGTGCATAAAACAGAAAAAACAAGGAAAAAATTATCAATGAGTTCGTTCGCACGTGTGCCCTGAAGAGTTCACAAAGAAAAGGCACGCGATGTCATTTCGACAATATTGAAATCAAACAGACAATTGATAACCACGAACAGAAGAAAGAAAATGAAACGTAGGATACATCTGCATCAGACAAAGGCGTCCTACAAAAGGTGTGATTCACGATGCGATAGAGAATTTTGTATCAGTTTAATTGCACAATTTTTTTCTATTCACTACCGTTCTATAGGAATAAAAAACGATACCTAAAACAATTGGCACGTGAATTGAATTACAAGTATACTGTATCTGTACCTGGTAGCGTAACCAGACGAAAATGCAAGAAGGTGTGATACGCCGATCTTGTGCTGACATTTTATTTGTTTACGAGTTCAAAAAAGACTTTTAGACATACACCGTTTCGGTGAGTTATAGCAGGCAAGCAAACTTAAGATATGAGTTTTGTGAATCAAATGCGACCATATACAATGCAAACAAGTCTGACAGCTTTTTCTTTTTTTCTCTGAGGTTTCTATTATAGACAATAGATATGTGGGGCTTAACATCCCAAAACCACCATATGATTATGAGAGACGCCATAGCAAATGCTCTGAAAAGTTCAACCACCTGGGGTTCTTTAACGTGCACCCAAATCTGAACACAAGGGCCTACATAATTTTCACCTTCATCGGAAATGCAGCCGCGGCAGCCGGGATTCGACCCCGCGACCTGCGGGTCAGCAGTCGAGTTTCTTAGCCACTATACCACCATGGCGGAGCGAGATTTCTAGTTTTTCTACGTCAGATTTAGTGGACGGGTGCCACATATTCATGAAATATTCCAATGCGGGGCGGACGACTCTTATACGCCGGCAGTCGTATTGCTGGTGTCGATAATTTTAATACGCGTCTTAAAGGGAACTACTTATGGCGGCAGTTCGCTACCACTGTGTCAAGGTGTTTAGAGCACTACAGATCCCTCGCTGTGTAAAAGCCCAGTATTTGTACTGCGTAAACCCAGACAAAGGAACGTATTCCGTGCCACAGCAATGCATTAGTGGCTTCCGTTTAAATATTGCCCGTATATATATATATTCTGTATGAATGCAAAATGGCTATGTTGGGCATGACCAAGATACCGGTTATTGCAGACATCTGCAAAAAGCAGCACCAGAAGTGGCCGGCTGGTCGTTCTAGACAAGTACGGTTCCGTCTGTACGCTGTCCACCCTTGAAATTAGCCAACTTCCACGTAACGGACGCAGTTCATACTTCGTCAAAAAGATATGCACACCAGGCTGTCAAGCAAAAGCCACTTTTCGATCTTGAAAGAATGTGTGGTGCTTGTTTAGCCCTCATGATTCTATTCCGACAATCCCTTTTGCTACAAGCTATTCAGTGCGCCGCCATCATGGCAGATGGAATCATTCATGAAACCAATGTCACACCCAGCGGAAAAACACGCGCGTAGCCGTAAAAAGGCAACGCCCCGTTTGCAGAGAAAAAGACTCGTTTGAATTCATCTCGCTTGCTCTTGATTGCCGTCGAGTACGATTAGCTCATGCGTATACTCTGTCGACAAGGCCTGCGAGGCTGAAAAGTGCGAGCGCTAAACTCGTCGTTCGGGCGCTTGAACAAAGGAAGAACTCACCCTACGTGCAGAGGCAAAGTGTCGTGGCCGACGCCGGATGCGCCTCTACCGTATTATGGACACGGCACGTATAGATGTACTGAGGGCATGAAGTAACACTGAGTGTACGTATGCAGGTTTAGTGGGGAACTGTTCTTGATGTGTCCACCTAGCGGACATATCCACTTCGGCGGGGCGAATTCAGTCACTCGAAAAAGTGGCGAACCATGACATCATGGCACTCTTCACCACGTCGGCGCGCCGAATCCGCCGGTACATTCCCAGTGCAGATAGGAAAAATGTTTAAGTGCATGGAAGCTTTTACGAATCTGTGCGACATTACGTAATAACTTCACACTGCCGAAGACAAGAACACGCAAAAAAGACACCCAGCACTCGTGGTGTCTGCTCTTTTTAGTCTGTCCTTGATTTGTAGCGCAGTGAATTTGTTACAGAAACAAAGTACACAAACTAAACCCTAACACGACACATAAACGAACTTGACAAGGCTTAACTTTCGTATTAACGTGTTCTGATGTTCGACAATGACGCAGGGAATGCATACCAACCTTTCATGTACGTCAGGTGGGTGGCCAAATCAATCCTAATCACTGTTGCATCCGTTACCGAAAGAAAAGCAACTGAATATGGTACTTGTTACTCCAACAAAAAAAAACGCGTTACCACCCTACGTTACCTACAAAAAAGGTAACGCGTTACCGTTACCGAAAGAAGTAATGGGCGTTACCTCTGCCTTTACTACATAATCATGAACTTTGATCAATGTGTCTTTGATGCAGGAAGTATTTCAGGAACAATAAGAATTTTTTTGTACCTCAAATTCATGTCTAACATAAAATTATCACCCAAAAAAGGACCACATTCAACATGCTGCTTCTTTAACAAGTATTACTAGTACATATGTACCACACCTTAGCGATGTTATCGTGGCTTAAAGCTGCTCGTTACATGTGATGCAGTATTGCAACTCTATGGCACATGGTGAAGCCATTTTTCTCAATGCGACGTTGTACACAATATCCGATTCAATCAGTCACGCTATAGCCACAAGGAAAGCATCACTGAACTCTCGAGAAATTCGCAGTAATCGACTTCTTCTGGGTCCGAACAGCCCCTCCAGTGGAGATCGTCGAAATCGAATGTGGCGCTCCTTGGCGTCCGAATTGCCCCGCCACGCCCCAGTAGGCGTTCGCGGAGGCACCTGCATTGGCACTTTTTGTTTGTTTGTTTGTTTGTTTGTTTGCTTGTTTGCTTGTTTGGATGGAAGGGGGGGGGGGGTCATTTGCACGTTTGTGACACCAGTTGTCTCTTGTTCCACTCCTTTCGTGTCGTTTGGACCACGAAAACTTATGGCACTTGTCTCTTCAACGCGAGTGCGTTTGCGCGGACGACCTACACAGAAAAGGGCGATTCTGACGCGCTGAAGAATGGCCATGGCTTAGCCACGGAAAAAAATATTTGCGCATGAACATTTCTCGTTCACATTGGCCTGTACAATTACCGAAAAAACTTTCGAGTGTTTATGTGAGCGTGTTCAAGACCAACCTCACTGGCTCGGGAGTTCAGTAACCAAAAAGTAGCTGCCATTGCGGAAAGAAAGAAATGAAACTTGTTTTATTAACAAAGTTGACAAGTCTTATCAACCTCGTGCTAACTATTTTATTGCAAGCTTATTTAAATCCCCCATATTGAGACTTTTTGTAAAGAATAGTTTGGTTCGCTCTACGAGCTTCAAAAGTGTTTCTTTACTCTTTGTTCTGCATATATTCATACACAGAATGTCTTCTTTGTAGCGGTATTATATGCGCATTATGTCGTAAGGAACTTTCGACAATGACTGGTGATGAAATAAGTCCTTTATTTTATTGAATACGTTGCATACTTTTTCCTTGTAAATTATGCAGGTAAAAAGAAAAGTGACTTTCTTTTTGGGCTAATGGATGCTATGTGCATGAAATATGAAGTAATAAATCAAATTTAATATGTAATTTCACGGATTTGTGTCGATTTCTCGTGGAATTACCCGTTTGCGACAGTGGCGTAGTGAGGGGATGACACATCGGGCGCATGCCTCCCCCCCCCCTCTCTGATATTTTATTTCGCAGTGGAATGCATGTTTGCCAGGCCCATACTTCAGCTCAAAGAGCCCCCCCCCCCCCCCCCGCTCCCCATGAACAAGACCTGTTTAAGCCCCTGCTTTGCGATAACCACGACTAGAAGGCAATAGTGGTTATGTTAAACGTGTAGCTCTCTGTAACTGCTATTAGCCGTAGTGTGCGTGTGTCAGCGGTACTAATGGGCTTTAGTTTATAGGGTTGCGAGAAACCGAGCCAAACAAGGTAGTGAGAAAAAAAAGAAAAGCTTTTTTTGAAATGAGAAGCATTTCTTAGCGAACTTCGGTGACTTTTAGCGTATCTATCTATCTATCTATCTATCTATCTATCTATCTATCTATCTATCTATCTATCTATCTATCTATCTATCTATCACTCTATCTGTCTATCTATCTATCTAGCCGCTTAAATTTGGATGCTCTCGTGGTCACCCGCTTCACTTGGCGTGAACCAAAATTAGGATGGAGGATCACATGGTTTGTGGAATATGACGCACTGCTCAAGACACGACAAACGTCACAATCTCGCCGCGTACGTCGTAAAACAGTTTCCGCCAGACAGTGGCACATACCCACGAGAGGGTTTGTGCCACTGATATGTGGGTATGTGCCACTGATATGTGGATATGTGCCACAGGTGATTGACACTTAGTACCTACCCTCAAACAACGAGAACACACATGGGCAATATTACCGCGCAAGCGTTAAGAAATACCCAGTATCGGTAGCGTCGACCCGATGAATGCAAAAACTAAATGTCAGAGTTCAGCTGTAATCGAACTCAAGCATTCTGCGTGGCAATGAATAATTTAGCGTGGAGCTACGCCAGGTCTCGGAACTACTTTTCGAATAGACGCTAATCTTCGTGAAACATCCATCGTGGTTGTAGGGCTGCCTATCCAGTTTTTAAACATTACATATGTACACTTTTGATACAGCCGTCACGTTGGGTTAACGTTATTTGTTGTTAGTTGCCGTGCGCTGAAGTTGATTTATGCAGCAGTGTCCAAGGCCAGCATCCTCGCAAGCATCAGCGCTTCATATCAGCTTCTGGTGTTACTAACACGCATGTTCCAGTTGGCATTGTTTCGCAAGAGCAAACAACTGGTTATATAAACATCTTCATCTTTTCCACATACATCTGTATGTGCAATATTTGTACATATATTTAGCGTCATTTTATAATGTGTCGCTCGATAAAAAAATTCCAACATGGTCACCTTCCTTCCGCATGCTTCGCACAACGTCGATTCTCAGGTACATGAGATCTGCCAAATATTTTTGTGTTTGTGTGTGCTGCTTGGCTGCTTGTCTGCCATTACCATTATTCTTTTTACAGCAAACCGCGCGTGAAACATTATGTTCGTGTACCAAAAAAGTATTTATGTGGTATACGTTAGTAGATTTCTGTAGGAAAACCATCAAGTTGTTTGAATCTGGCCTTACCTAAAGTATTACTAAATAATGTATGGAACGCTGGGAATGTCTGTAACCAAAAACGAATTGCTAACATGCACACGTTAGAGGGCGCCCAATCGGTTATATAGTATTAGGTTCTTTAACAGATTCATCTATAATAATTATAGATGTAATAGGGGCATATTTATGGTAGGAAAAACTACTGGGAGACTTTGGCGCCACCTTTTATGCCCGAAATTACTAATAAAATGTCGTTCTACTCCTCTGTGGATTTGAACTCGAGTTCTTTGCGTGCCAGCCCAGTATTTCACCACTGCGTCATGCCGGAGCTTGAAACTACGCGACTAATTGGCCTCAGGCACGCTTTATGCCCGAAAAGATCCCGTTTCTCAGTAATACAGCGCTTTAGAGCACCAAAGGCATAACCAGGCGTCACACAATATAAATTGCATTGAAAGTGGGTCGTTGAACGCGACAACCCGTTACAAAAGCTATAGGCATATTTCTTCATCGTCGGCAGCCACAGAATCGAGAAAAAATCTGAAAAATTCCTTGCAAGAGTGTGTGAAGCAGCTTTTGATCTGGGCTGTGTCCGTCCCTCGGCGACCGTCCGTTACCTCACTCCGCATGCGCCAACTCAGCCGTTCTCCTCAAGAGAGAACGAGGAGGTGGGAGGATGTGTCAGAGCGCTGCCTCCGCTTAATTTCTCTTCACCCGTTTGTCCCTCCGCCACAGCTGTGCGCTCGTTTATAATGCTGCGCGTTGCTCTCTCCTATAGCAGCACCCGGCGTTCACGGTGCTGTGCACAAACATAGCAATACACACAAATGAGAGGGGGTTGACATAAGCAGTAGACAACATATACACAACTCCGCAATAAAATTAAGCATACACGGAAACATACAAATCGAAAGAGCAAATGCAAACACTATCGAACACCAGCGTTGCTTCGCATACCACATGGTTCCCTTTTGTGGGAGAAGGTGCTATTTTTGGTTTACTTCTGCTAGCGCAGCAAGTTGATTCGTCGAGCGTTTGACGCGTCACTTGGTGGCGGTTGCGATTCCTCAAGGCCAGAAAGTTTGAGAACTCCTGTTTTAAAGTAATGATAAAGATCACAGTTTTGCGGCCGCTGTAGTGAACCACGTTATTGGTTGAGCGACCATTTTCAACAAGGTGGTCCTTTCGTCAAGAGGTTCTTTCAACAAGTGTTTTTTTTTTCGTCAAGCATTGTATTCCCACTATGGTTCTGATCCATTTAACATGCGTGGTCTACAGATGGCAGTATGAGAACGAACCAAATAAGTTGCTACACTCGTCTCTCCTGTATGTCCGAAAGCGTGAAACATTCGCGAGTAGGAGGAAAGGCCGTCTGCCGTCATTCGAAGCCCTCGTGCGACGTGAAGCCGCCGCAACCTGTTCTCTACTGAGAATGCTTGGAAGGGTGTGTTCCTATTGTTCACGAGCTCGTTTATATCGAACGTGCAATATTTATGCTTTTTTTGCAGTTGTGTTTATTGAAACGGATACTACGCGCCATCCGGTATGCCTGATCGGGAAGAAAGATATCCCGTCTGCCTGAGAGGTAAAAATTTACCTGAGATGTAGAAATCGACTGAGAGGTAGGAACTTACTTGTGGCATTGCAGTTCTGCACGAGTCCACAGAGAACGCGTTCATCGGTTAGTCTGTCAACCTCGCCGAATGCTCTTCCACGGGTTTCAAGAGTGCAATAGCAGCGGCAGGTGTTGCTTCCTAAGAAACTTCCGGTCACTTCAATTATCACTCTAAGACCAAGCAGAATTTTTTTCAAGTTGTGCTAAAGTAAGAAAGAACTCTTTTTCCACTTCCAATAGAAAAGGTGCTTCAAGTTGAAGATCATCTTTTACAATGCTTTGTCTAGTTGAAAAAATATATATTTGATGTATTTGGCCAGTCAGAGGGACAAAACTTTTGAAAAAAAAGCGGGCTCCTCACTAAGGCTTTTGTTTCACCACCATTGGTAATGGTTGGCCGGCAAGCGAAACCGGAAGCAGATTGATTGATTGATATGTGGGGTTTAACGTCCCAAAACCACTATATGATTATGAGAGACGCCGTAGTGGAGGGCTCCGGAAATTCAGACCACCTGGGGTTCTTTAACGTGCACCCAAATTTGAGCACACGGGCCTACAACATTTCCGCCTCCATCGGAAATGCAGCCGCCGCAGCCGGGATCAGAACCGGAAGCAGAGCAGGACATATGTTTGTAAACACGAAAACCGGAAGATCAATACAGCACGAGCGTCTGCATGTTGACGGCTTAGTGTCCTAGCATTTTTGTTGT
This sequence comes from Rhipicephalus microplus, assembly GCF_013339725.1. Taxonomy (NCBI): domain Eukaryota; kingdom Metazoa; phylum Arthropoda; class Arachnida; order Ixodida; family Ixodidae; genus Rhipicephalus; species Rhipicephalus microplus. The sequence goes on along the minus strand of NC_051174.1, from coordinate 70,387,171 downwards.
TGTTGTTGTTGTTGTTGTTGTTGTTGTTGTTGTTGTTGTTGTTGTTGTTGTTGTTGTTGTTGTTGTTGTTTTGTCCGCAGAGGTGAACCGCTCCGGAGTAGAGGTGTACAGCTTGGTCGTAAAACTAACGCAACCGCTGAAGTGGAACGAAACTCGTGGAAGTGCGTGGTCAACCGTTGCTGCTGAAAAAGCTGCCTCAGCAAAGGCTCAACGGCTGTGACGCCAGAGTCTAGAGGTGTGCGTCCATGAAGCAGAAACGCTTGCTTCAACCTATAGAAATATCGAAACACCTGAAAACCTCAGAATTTGCATTAGACATTATCGTATTGTCCGCATTTTTTTTTATTTCTTTCATTCAGAGCAAGACAGCTCTACAGAAGCCTAAGGCATTCCGCTAAAACTCTGCCGGCACAAAGCCTTGCATCTTTGACGAGTGCCACCAAGCACTGAGGCTGTTTCCCATACGCAGTTTCGAGCGTCATACATTTGATGAGAAGCAGCTCTCGAGGCCTCTCATGCATTCAGTTAGGACTACTCTATTTCGTTTGATTTGCTTGCTCTAAAATACGGCATATACGCACTGTGGGAGACTGGCCAAGAAAGCGTAGCGATATTTTTTTTATGATTACTCCAACAATGCTCATGAATGACTCAATGTTTTTATTTTGTTTTCCTGAGATACATGGCACGTATCCACTTTAGGGTATTAGCCAAGAATGCGAGGTATAGCCTTTTAAATGGTATTTTAAGAAGGGTAGGTGATTTAATAAAAACTATAGAAATGAAATGCAACAAAGTGAAAGCCTTTTTTTCACACTCGATGCACTGATCCTGCCCCGCCACCATTCAAAAGCTTTCTGCATCTAATCTGCTTTTGCACAGCTCAAAGATTGGGTGCGCGTCGCCTGCTTTTACATTGCATTCGTGATCGGACCCCCTTGGACCAACTACAGTATCATGAATGGCATCATCGTGTCACGTCAGACCACCTGACGCCATAAATTGCAATCTCTGACGGTATCGTGACGTCATAAGGTGACCTAACTGAAATCGCTCGTCCCTGATGCCTCGGCATGCTGACACCGACGGTCAAATTGGACGTTTTTCGGGGCATTTAATGTTTTCACCTTAATCTCAAAGTCAATGATAGTCAACCAAAAACATGGCCATGTGCGAATGAAAGCTTGTGTGTATGGTACCTATACGTGACGAGTGAAATCATCAGAAAGTTTGCTCATACAATGTCCGAACATTTGCCAAAACTACTCTATAATAACGGCATGCTATATTTTTAAACGAGTGGCCTTGCACCGTGTTCGCACATACCATCTTTCAACAAGCGGCACGGACACTCAAAACAGCCAAAGGTACAAATTGCAAATCATCCCACTCACCACGGTGGCGTAGTGCTTAAGGGGCTCGACAGCTGGCTGGAAAGTCGCGGGTTGGAATCCCATTCATGGAAGGTGGGATTTCTATGGAGGTGAAAATAATTGAGACCCATGTACTTAGATATACGCGCACGTTAAACAACTCGAGGTGGTAGAATTTTTTGGAGCCATCATAACGGCGCCCCTCTTATTGCAACCTGGGTATTCGGACACTAAATTCAAACAATTTTTATTGCGAATTTGCTTATTGTGTTTTGTGTTTCTGGCCACCTTGCATGTTTGTCATTTGGAGATGCTTTCTGTTGAACAAAACGGGCAGAAAACGCCCGTATTGATTGATTGATTGATTGATTGATTGATTGATTGATTGATTGGTTGGTTGATTGATTGATTGATTGATTGATTGATATGTGGGGTTTAACGTCCCCAAAGCACCATATGATTATGAAAGACCCCATAGTGGAGGGCTCCGGAAATTTTGACCACCTGGGGTTCTTTAACGTGCACCCATATCTGAGCACACGGGCCTACAACATTTCCGCCTCCATCAGAAATGCAGCCACGCGCAAGCACGTTACGACGGCCCTCTACTGTATTGCAACTCAAAGCAGCCCAAGCTCACAGAAAAATAAAGCAAAAATGAGGGTAACACACTGCTATATGAACGTAATTTAATCTACTATATGTGGCTATTACGATCACTTCGCAATCGAATATCAGTGAGGCGAACTGTATATATCAGTAATCCAGCGAACTAGCGATGTGTGTTCTCATTATCAAAAAGAGGTGTGTCGTAAATACGTGGGTAAACCACTGAGGCCATATTCACACCGAAATTTCGAATACGGAGCAGTACTCGGTCTTGAAGAGTACTTGATCCCGTTTGCACTGAAACAGCGGCGCAAATTGAGGCACGTTCATGACCGCAATGTTACACTTCAAGTTAGCCCACCTGGCATCGTCGCGATGAAAGAAGGGATCTTCAGCGCGCTCGCAAAGGTGGGAACAGTAACGTGCGTAGAAGGTCTGCAACATCACCGGCTCCAGTATCTCTCGCGGAGTCCTGGCTTGCTCTAGTTCGCTTGCCTCTAGCGCGATCCGAAAACTGGTTGCCCAGAAAATGACGTCGACCAGAAGCTTCTCTCTTTCGTGCTTCGATCCACCCTCCAGTTCAGGCCAGTGCAGGAGCGTGATTTCGGCCCCGAAGCAGGGCATGACAGGTTGGACACCTTGGCTGATCGAAGCGGGCATCTTCGCTAAGCTGCGGGCTTCCGAGAAGGTCAAGCCAAGTGACTTCAAAGCCTCGAGTGCCACAGAAATTCCGAAAGTGGCGTAGTTCAAAAATCTGAACGGCCCCTTGCAATAAGAAGGGAGCGCGAGGTCTTCCACAGGGACGCGAAATTTCATCGACTGTCCCTGCTTGACGCTTCCATCGCTGGTGATGCTCACGTTTCCGTCTGGTGCCTGTACCTTCCGGAATTTCCCGAGCTCAATAATATTCCTGTAGAGGCTTCGAACACTCATAGTTTCCAAGCCGTCCATCCATCTCGGGTACACGACGCCCGTGTCGCTTGACACCAGCGTCAGGAGCTTTTCGATTTCGTCCTCTGTGACCGATGTGGAGGGTTGGCGTTTGCCGTCACGATGCACTGCTATTTTCTTTAGCGTCGCGAGCACGGCCTCGGTCATGAACAGGGCGTCTCCTGTGTGGTTGACCGCGAGGTTCATGCGCGTAGCCAGGAATCCCCACTCGTCCCAAAAAGCGAATTGAAGCAGCTTGTAGCAGACACTCCTGTCCCTTCTATTCGCATGCACCACCAGCAGCTCCTCTGGCAGAAGCAGATAGGCCAGGACGTACACGGCAGATTCTGAAGTATTCATGTCCACAAATACCGCGTGCAAGGTATTTCGGAGCTTCCCTAAATCGTCGACTTGAACAATGTACTTCTGTGGCGGAAGAACTGTGTTTACAACGCCATCTGCTGAAGAGCCCGAAGAATTCCGTTTGGTTTCCAAGAAACTAGAGCTCCCGTCTTCTTCATAAGCGCTGTACGCTTCAGCATTCCTCGGCGACTGGATGAACGAGGTTCTTCTAGTCACAAGCGTTCCCTGGTGCTCTGTTGTTTGCTCTGGGTTTGTTTGATTGTAAGTAGTGTTGGGAGGAAACGTCTTACTAAAAGCTTCTTTTTTATTCAGAGTCGGCGTGTCGTGATGCAATTGCAGGTCGTGGTCTATTTCCATGAGTCGCTGCACGATACGCGCAGAGACTGCATACTCTAGCTGCAAGATGTCCACCGTGTTGGCTAACACAAGGCGTAAATCTATATCATTCAGGTACGTCGATAGAGGAGGGCGTACGCCCACAACATAAAGCTTCTCGTTCGGCCCAGAGGTAAAGAACAAGAAGGCTGACATGCCGTACTTCAGGTACACTATAGATATGAGTTCTAGGATGTCTTCGGAGCTGTTCAATTGCAGAATGGCATTGACGCTGACCTCTGGCATGAGAGAGAAAAGCACTTTCGCGTGGTCTTTGACGTTCATTGTGACGGCGGAGACTAGGCGTCGACAAGACCTGAAGAATCGGGCAGCTTTATTTTCCACACCCTGCCTGTCTCTCTCCCAAGGGACATTCATGAGGTTCCACTCAATCTGCTTCCAAGCAATACCGGAGCCTTCACCACGCACCGAGCCGTCCCTGCGAGAGAAAAATGATGACCACGTCACCACATCAAGTAAACCTTGATCGAAAGCTTCACTCAAAAATCAATCTGGTGTACAGAGATCGGTAGCGTGCAAGGCACGTTAACGCTCTTCTTCGTTGAGGGTTGGGTTTTTTTTTTAAATCTAGATCGCGCACAGTGAACAATTGAGCTACGTGATTGAGATAACGGGATCGAAAGCTATACAATTTACCATTTTCCCGGCAGAATGCCCAATATGGTCTATTGGTGCATGCTACACACTGTAATTGACTCGCAAAAAATTATCGTAACCTCATTCTCCTTAACTAGCTCCGAATGCACGTCTCACTAATGCAGCTTCGTTCGCCTCCCATGTCACCACCATGCGCTGGTCGCAGCAACTCATGGTCACCATCATCAACATTCCCAGCCAGTTTTAGTCAACTGCAGGACAAGGGCCTCTTCCAGTGATCTCTAGCTTAACCTATCTTGAGCTAGACGACTCCAATTTGCGCGATTGAACTTCCTAATTTCAGCACACCATCCAACTCTATGTTGTTTGACTGCGTTTCCGATCCCTTCGTAACCACTGGCTCAGTCATTCTTAGTAGCACAAAATCGGCCACTGAGATACCGTGTCTTTGGAATTAACTTGAGTGCCAGGCTAGACAGGTATATGGCAGCTGCTGCTGCGCATTTCTAACGCGGTTTCGAGAATGTTACCACACATCACCATGGCCCTGAAAAACTGCCAAGTTCAACCTTGCCACCAACGCCACCAGAATGCTCAGGTACAGTAAAGAAATGGTGTAGACTCTACGCAAAGGCGCATAAAATGCAATCCGCTCTGCTCGAAACCGAGCCAATTCTATTTGCCAGTTTTCTGTCTACGTCTACTTGTGCTCATGGATTGGTTTCTCTGCCCTTTTTACCCGCAATAAAAATTTCGTTGCTGTTATTCAACCAACAGATTGAATTGAGCTCTGAAATGCGCCGTTCCGCGCCAAAAAACGGTCGCTTTTTCATGTTGTCAATACGCTCTTAAAATATTTATTCGTGTTCTTCTGACACCGTATCTGTACTGGCATTAAGTGCTGACAGAGTGCCATCCCTGTTCAGTCATCCTGATAGCCTCACCTCACATGCTTTTACCCTATTACTTACCCGCCAGGGCTACAGACGAACGAATAGAAGTCATCACATGGGTTTACGCTAAAGTTGAGCGTGGAGCGAACTGCCTCGGCCGCTTTCGAGCAAAGGAACGGAGGCGGCCTTTTAAGCATCTTGCTAGGGTAGAATAGATCCTGGCGGAAGTAAGCGAAGAACAGCACGGCCGCCGCTACCACTGCTAGCGAGGTGGTCAGCGTGCATCGACATATCAAGATACGATGCCTCAGCAACCAACGACGCATGAGAACCACCGATGGCGAGTCCATGCCAGTAGCGGCCGACTTGCGAGTGGTACCATCGCCGTGGCTGGCGTCAGGTGCTGGTATCTTGGCAGCCCTCGACGGCTTCTTTGACACTGGCTGTGGAGGTGATTTGGGTGGCGATTCGAGAGAGGCCTGAGGTCCGGACGATGTCAGAGGTGTGGAAACCAGTGGCGAAGATGGCAGTGGTTCCTTCGAAGCTTGCTTTGCTAGCATGCTCTGTGGCACCTCAGGAACCAGCCGCTCGACTCTGGGTGTACCAACGACATCGGGAACCTTATCTGGTGCTACTCCGTCAGTCATTTCGGGCTGTTCTCGCATCAATTCCCGAAAAGGAAACGTTCACGACAAAGCAGGTGCCAGTGACCTTCCGACAAGGAGTGCATCTTGTTCTTCATGATGATGGCCCTTGAAGATGTAGATACTAGGAAACACTTGGTTCGTCAGTCAATCGTGAAACCCACCGCGGGGTTCCTCTATGAAACTGGTGGTATTTTGTTCACTCAGTAATTAAATTCTTTGACATTCTAAGTCTGTTTAGTAATATACAATCGACAAAATAACTTACTAATATTGCCACATAAGCGCTTGTGCCGCTGTGGACTAGAGGACAATACTAGCTGAAAAAGTTGAGAGGTGTTGCATACCCGAGTGGGTATAAATCAGGGTCGACGTATCATCATTATCATCATCATCATCATCATTCATGCTTACAGAATAATAAGAGTCTACCAAACGACTGGTTATATTACGTCGACATTACACGTACCTCTTGCGTGTTGTAAATATACTGTGAATACTGCAACTCCAGGCGGAACAATATAATAGAGGCCAGCTTGGGTAAAACACTCCTCTTTTAGTCGCAGTTGTCATTGTCTTCCTTACATGATGTACACCACAGCTTTCTTTTTTTGTTAGTTGCTGTTCGCCTTTTGAAGTTAGCTTTCATAAACTTTGGGAGGCTGCCCACACAGTCTGCAGTTTTTAGCCTTCACCTTTTGGAGACACTAAATGGCGATTATTTTACGCCGATGATTCACACAGATAGCGAGTGCTCATGAACGAGAAAAATCGAGCTCTCCCTCCCCATAATTTCCTCATGAGCAGTGGCATAGGCATATACGATGCTTTATTAATCATACAAAACAGACAAAATTATTGCCATGTTACCATGATAAGTGCGTCCATATTCACTTATTATCAATTTTGCCTTTATCTTCTGTACATACAATCAATACATTCTGTTTCATTACTTTCATGAGCGTTTCATTAAAAAAACAAAATTACCGCTAATATTTTTCTTCTCTATAAACTATCTTTTTCGCGTATCCTGCAACCGTTTTTTTTTTCTTTATCAAGAAATTCTAGTGCCGCAGGTTTCGTCGCCGACCCCCCTTGGTGGCTTGTGTCATTCCTCTGGGAAACGACAACAATGTAGCCTAGGGTTGTACACCGGGCCCGTGCCCTTCTTTCTACTGCCGAGGAGAAGGAAGAATAAACTTTATTGTAAGAAACCAGCTCGTTTAGGTGGCCGGGCCTAGGCCTCCCATGAGGGGACGTCTAAGGCTTGCCACGACGCCACCTTGTTTTTTGTCGTTATGATACTCGACCAGTTGTGCCTTCCGGGCCATTACTTCATACGAAAAAGGCATCCCTCTCCCGTAAAAAAAAATCCGCATACAACTCTGCTCATGATAGGGTGGAGGAGAAACAAAAATGCAATCAAAAAAGGAAACACGGTAAAATAACAAAATTATGAAGTCTTACTAACGAGTATCAAGAATATTATTATTATTAATATTGCTACTATTATTATTATTAGATTATGTAGATAGCTTATACAAACAAAACAAACTTGAAGTGGTTAAAAAAAGGGTTCTGACACGAGATCACAGGCTGATCGCGCCCTTCCATACGTCAAGACACAAAGGTTCCGTCAGCGTCACACGTACTCCGGTTTTCAGCCTGACTCCAGTAGGGCAGCAACGGCCGATCGATGGTGCTCCTTCATAAAGCCCATGTCAATGGGACTTTGTGGTGTTACCTACCCGTCCTACATAATATATCGTATATACCCAGGGGAAAACTTGAGGCATCAGGCAAGAGCAGTCTTCGAATATGCCTTGGCCTCCCAAAAAGGTCATCTCCAGCAGGTACTGTAGCAGAAGCAAGATATCTGTCTCTTGAAGTACTATCTTCACACAGGACTCTTCGGAATCACCTCGGACATGTTATTCATACCCAAACCCACTTCTTTAAAAATACTCCTCAAGCAAACCCTACATCTAGCATCGGGAAGGCTGCCGAAGGTATATGCACTCGTACATCGATCCCTTCTCAGGTGTCATTTACTATGTCAAGGAACACCTCACCCTGGACATGGCCACCACTCAAAAGTGCGCCATATATCTCCGCAATCAGCGCGAAAAAGGAAATTCCCAAAGCAGCAACCCATAAGATAGCGTTGGAGTATATGTACAATGAGTATGCTGACGTAATGCTCATTGTCGATCGTCGTACGGAGTCGTCACGCCCTCTGCAGGAAAATATCTCTCACGTTTCTCCTAGAGAGAGCGACATCTTCGACGTCAGCGGAGTGTGTGTCGAATCAGGAAGACTCTAATGGTTATTCTGGGACACCAGCTGCTGAAAAAAAAAATCACAGCATATCCACGGAGTGAATGATGATGAGTAGGACGAAGCGTCCATCATCCCTTCCATGCTTCCGTCCATCTATGCGACCATCCATGCGTCCATCCATGCGCCCGTTCATCCAATCATCCGTCCGTGCGTCCATCTCGCGTACCCTGTGGCTCATACTCACTCTGCGCGTGCGTCCATCTATCCGTACGTCCGTCTGCTAGTCTGTCTGTCCGCCCGCGCGTCCGTCCATGCGTCCATCTAATGAACACTTCAAGTACCGCCATCTCCCATCTCGCGTCCCGGTGGCTACGTACGACAACAACGGAGGATGACACACCTACGCTGTAAGGACCATCGCTCCTAAAAAATCACAGCATATCCACGGAATCAATTATGATGAGTGGGGCGAAGCTTCGAAGGATTTTATCGGCAAACCGTGAATCATCCGCTAGCAGCATTGTTCATCCGTTCATCCGTCTGTCCATCCGTCCGTCCGTATTTCCGCATGTCCGGCTGTCTGTGTGTGTTCGTCCACCCGTCTGACTATCTAGTGAACTCTACACGTTCCGCCATCTAGCATCTTTTCATCCTTAATTCGTCATATATAAGTGTCATATATTCATCATATGCAAATGTCCGGTGGATATACATCCAGCGGAAATTACAAGGTCAAAAACGAGAGGTGGCTACCACATACAGGAGACGCACAGCCCACGCCTAGAGGAGCTTCTCTCATAAAAAATGGGCTGTACTTAGATATTCTAAAGCAGCTCTACAAAGTATGTGGAAGCGGCATAAGAGTGGTAATCACCAACCTGTAACATTTGATACCCCTACATCCATCACAAGACAGAGATTGCTGCACATAGTATTACGTTTCAGTGGATACCTGGTCATTCTGGTATTAAAGCAGATGCAGGTGCTCAAAATGAACTACGATTCCAGAATTTCATATTTACTAAGGCCCACGCTCGGAACATTGTAAAATAATAGGGCTACAAAGAAAAAGGCCACCTTCAGAATTTGTCACTTCAGAAAGATAGCTTTCTCTATTGTATTGATCCAAAAGTGAGCTCTGAAATTTCTCATTCATCGCTTCGCCACCTAGAGACGCTATATCATCGTCTTAGATTCAACGTGGCATACACGAACGGTTCTCAGTATACCGTATATGGCGTACTGCAAATTCATGTTGGGATAACTGTGGCAGTATAGAGACAGTTGAGCACATACTACTCGAATGCCCCACGTACGGCCACGAGAGACAATTGTTTGAACGAGAAACACACATGATCTGCCATGAACGATTATCGTTGCGCAACATATTGATCCTTGTGTGCAGACTTTCACAAAAGCCTCGGGTCGTGTTACCAATAATTAATTACTTGTTAGATATTCGCCTTGTCGGAAGGCTCTGATATTACATCTCACACAGGAAAGCCTCGATTTACCTGATCCTCTAATTGTAAAGAGTTTTATCAGGTTCAGTCGGTTACTAGTTTTTTTCATATTTTTCTTTCCTCTGTTCCGATTTTTTAGCCCCAATTTCTATACAACATGCCAGTGATATATATAGACGCCGGCAAAAATCTCAGTTTTTCCTCATAGAGTTTCTCTGGCTCTCTCTCTCTCTTTCTCTATGCTATGTGAAACAGTGAACGAGAAGGAGCGTAGGCCCCTTTTATTTCTTTTAGGGGTGAAGCTCCTAAAGCCGTGGGTCTGTTCCTGCATGTATCTTTGTGACTAGTTCGTAACCACGTAGTTTTATGACTCACTCATCAGGTGGCACTAGTGTGAGAGACAGACAGACAGTCGGACACATGGACGGAGTCATGGACGGACAGACGAAGGAATAGACGGACGCCCGGACGGACCAACGGAAGCATGGGTGGACAGATAGAAGGACGCACAGAAATACGGACGGACGAATGAAGGCAGATGGACGGACAGACAGCTGGACGGACGGACAGACGGACAGAAGCACCGATGAACAGACAGCCGGAAGCAGCGACGGTTGGACGGACAGACAGACAGACGGACGCACGGACTCACGGATGGGCGAATAGAAGCAAGGACGCTGGGACGGACGGACGGGAGAATGAATGGTCGGTCGGATGGAAGCACAGACGAATGGATGGACGGGTAAATGGACGGACACACAAACGGTTGGACACACGGACGTATGGATTGGCTCTTCGCCCCACTCATCATTATTCACTCCGTGTATATGCTCGTTGTTTTTTTTTACTTCAAGCCAAGCGTTACTACGTGAGTTGGCGCCATTGTCTAAATTTAGCAGTTGTGCACGCATCGCGGGATTCTTAAGGCCCCGCAAATGCACTAGCGTGAGAAGGGCCGTGGCACGACGTGGCCTTAGTAGTCACTCTGGAGCAGAGACGTCAGTCTAACCGCAAAGAAGTGCGCCGTTAAATTTCAAAACCAGACAACTTCGTTTAAAGATTTACAGGCTCATTTTCTTCTCAATTACTACACTTCCCGGTAAGCGACAGTGAGAAAAATTGCACTTCTTAATAGCAATACACAGGGCTTTGCCAATATCTCATGCACGAGTCACAAAAAAAAGTGTTGAAGTTGTTATCACGGACCCCGCCACGTCTCCATAGTAGCTATCTCCGGCTGAACTAGCAGATAAACTCGCTACAGATCTTTGACACGTATACGTGTCATTCACCGCCCATTCACACACGACTCGTGAATGTCGACCGAAAAACGCTTTATTCGCACGTGCGCACGTTCCTTCAACTTAATGAACATTGTGCGTCTGCAAAGCAGCAAAAACAAGGTTGTTTCAGGAGCTGAGCAAAAAAAAATTGCCCGCAGCTTCCCTCGGGGGAACACTGAGGAGGATGCGGACCATATAATTGGTTAACGGGGAGTTAAATTGCGACTTACTTGGGTCGATGGCTAAATTGGTTAACGTGGTTGTAGGAGGGGGTGTTAAATGAGTGAACACGTACACACGTATGCGAAAGGGCGGCGCTGGTCGAAGGGACGTCGATCATTGTGTTTGTGGATTCGTTGGAATTCATTTCACCGCGACCTTGGACGTCGACGCGCCGTACAAACCAACCGACGAGCGGCAACTGAGCGAGCGAGCGCCGACCTTGAGTATATATACAGCACGACGGCGCATGCACTGTCAGCTGTTGAATGTTCTCGAAGCGCGACGCCACATGCGCGTCCACTGGAGAATCTGGAGAATTGTAGATGTCGAACGCGGTGTGTAGAGGAGGAAGGGTGCACAGATGGTGGAGGAGTGAAGCGCGCGCGGTGTGTAGAGGAGGAAGAGATGCACAGATGGTGGAAGAGTGGGCGACGGCGCGACGGCGCATGCGCGCGCGTCAGCTGTCGAATGTTCGAGAAGCGGTGCGGACGGCGCGGACGGCGCACTACAAGGCGCGAGTATAAGATGCTTCCGCATCTAAAACCCGAAGTGGACAGCCTCAACAATGCTGTATTACTGATGTAGGGATGCTGATTCGTAGTGAACTGCGTGGCGGCTTATATCGAGCTAACACCGAAAAACACTGTTTTGCATTAGTCACAAAATTTCACACGCTTAGTCGAATTTCGTGCTTCTCTGAACTTCACCTCAAAGATATAAGGGGTCGAAGCTTCAGTGGAAAAATAGGAAGCTTACATGAAGTGAAGAACCTCTAACTGGCCGAAATAAAGAATATTAGAATGTATTGCACTCGGATAGTTTGAATATATTTGTGAGCTGAATGAGCGCTTTACTTACAAAACCCATCGCCACCCCTGTTTGTTTGGTCATTTTCAAAACTTTTTTTGCGCTGTTCGACATTTTGCAGCGAATAGATACCAACTTGCCCCCACGTGAAGCCTTTCAAAGTACTGCGCCCAACTCACAGTCTTTTCTACATCAGTTCGAGATCTTTAAATTGCTCGCCTTTTAGCGTGTTCTCAATTTGAGTGCACCCAACTTAAAACTGTGCAATCCCAGCACTCCGTATGCTGTCATGATGGAGGCTGTTGTAGAGGTTCAACCACTCTTTTTCGGCCACTTCGGTTCGGCAACTCATCACTTGTTAGAGTGATCAGCTCACAAGTTTGACACTCAGATGACGTTTTAATGCGATAGTGTTAAAGAGCCCGTTTAGCACAAACTTCGGCGTTGGTGTTGGCGGCGGTGTTGTTCGTTCTGAGCGAAAAAACGTCGTCTTGTCCACGACCAAAAAAAAATCGACAACAATCGAGATAAAATTTTAAAAAAATTCAGGTTTAAGTGAGGAACGAACCCAGGCCGTTCAAGTGGCAAACAGGTGTTCGCACAGTCTCGCGTCTGCTTGAAAATGCAGTGAAAACAACTTTCTCTGCCGTGAAATGCAGAGACAAATTCATTCATTCTTTACAAACACATGCCCCTTGTATACAGGCTTCCCGATACATCATGTGATAAAGCAGCAATATTGCGTAGTACAAGCGATCAGACGTCAGAATATGTGATTAGCAGAACGACTTCATGGTTTAAAGCCGGCCACCCATTACAAAAAGGTACTCACGTTACTGCGCGTATTCCCTTAGAGGGACCGGCAACTGCCTAGAACACGAAATGATATGACTGCAGGGATGGAAAGATTGTCCCTTATTTTTCCCTGTTTTTTTCGTGAGAAGTGAATTTTTATTTTTACTTCTTCATTGAAAATTGCGAAAAATGGACTGTGGCGTCTCTGGTGGCAAAAACGTAAACTACCATAAATGCACTGTCATGTGACCATGCGTTAATGTACACGGTCAACAATTTATTGATTAGTACTTGATAATTGTTTGATTTCTTATAGGAAAATAAATAATTTCATAAAAGTATACATGTAAGCTTGCGTTAGTAGTACGCATTAAAGTGGCGCTGCCATTGCGTGACATAAGCGCCGTTCCGTTTTCGATTACTTAGCTTGGCGACGTGGCACCATAGCAGAGAAGCTCTATAGAGCCACATCATCTCATTTTAACGGCTTGTTCTTTTTAAAAATAGTTGTAAAGCGCAGAATAAACGTGGTTATGCACAGTTCCAGGCAATCCTGTAAAACAAGAACAACAACAGCATGTATAGGCCAGCAGAAAGGCTATCAGCATCGCTATCAATACTCAGCGTTGTCGGATAAAAAGGCGCTACCGTGTTCAGAGCGTTTCAGAGCGAAAAATACTGCTTATAAAACGACTACGAGCTCTTGGGATTAACTACTACAACTACGATCACTACGAAGGGTAAGCTTTCTGTCGCGCATGACAAAACTGGATCGAAACAAGTCAGTTGTCGGTCCCTTTAAGACCACGCGGCGAGTGCATAGAAAGTTCCAAAACATTTAACGTGCGGAATGGCTCGTGGTTTAAAGCATGCTAACCGTTACACAAAATAAAGGCACATAGGAAACCTTCACTGACACAAGCCACTTGCAACTTTATCGGTTGCATTGCAGTAGTCCACAATTTAAACCTCGAGTAACATCAACCAATATAACGTGCGAACTAATTGGATGCAGTACCCACTAGGGACAGGATATGGCTGTCAAGTTCAACTTTTACAGGCGCCCCGCCACGGTGGTGAGGGGGTGCTGCGAGCGCTCGATGGTGACGGACGCACTCCACATCGCCTGCGTAGATTTTCTGCTATTTCTGCGGACATCCACCCTGGTACCCCTGAAACTTGGGTTTATCGTCACCGCCAAGTTCTCCGCTTCGCCTAGACACCTTCGTCCAGGTGGGTCCAGTTTTGACAACTTGAGGGACGTCCTTCACTCCCGGCTACAACGCCGCCTCGCTAAGGGCTCTCAGCACGGCGATGGCGGCCGCTAACGTGTTTACGGGCTATGATCCTACCTCAAGCCAAGTACTGTCCATGGAGATTTCATCCTCCGTAAACACTATGCCATCAGAAGACGAATACCTCGACGACATGGTGAGACTGTGGCAACGCAAGCAAGCGAAATCGAAGTCTGCGTCTCAACAACAACGAGACGCCACAGCTGGCCGCCATTCCCCAGCCTTGCAAGGAACGCCGGCGCGCCATCCCTTCGGTGGTGTGCCTACCTTTGCTCCATCCTCGTACCAGCGAAGCAACGCAAGTGGCGTCCGCGTCAGACTCCTCGCCTCTCTTGTGACGACCCCATCGCAGCAGTGAAACCTCGCGTTCCCTGCGAGCTACGCACATTCGTTTCGGCTGATCGCGCGGGCGACGCCATCCGCAGCTAACTCGGCGACCAGACTACCACGCAAATTCAAGTGTGGCCGATCTGGGAACAAAACATCTTGGTCTGTAGCACCACCATTTTGCCTATGGCACAGCGACTCCTCGGGGACTTCCAGCTGCAAGTGGGGGATCAGCAGCTGCCCGTTCGAGGCCACGCCAAGGCACCAGGGGATACATGCAAGGGCGTCATCAACATAAACCCTGCTGAAAGCCCGGAGAAGATAAAGTGTGAACTGCATTGGCCTCGAGGTACTATCCTCGCGGTCCGCAAACTCGGAGATTCCGCGGCAGCAGTGGTGACTTTTGAGGGCACGAAGTTACCCCGCTTCCTTTTCTACCACTGCGTGGTGACGTATATCCGCGCCTACAACAAAACGGTCCCTGTTTGCACCAAGTGCGGTACCATCTGCCATCGACCACCTCAGAGTCCTCGCCCCGCTCCAACCCAGTGTGCCAAATGTGGAACCCCGCACCTGCAAGTCTCAATGCCCACGACTGCCACCCCAAGTGCCTCCTCTGCCACGGCGCCCATGAGACTGGGACCAGTGGCTGCACGGCAAATTATCGGAAACGCAAGCAGCCCTCAACATCTCCTCGAGGGACCACCTCATATTCGTCACAGCCAGACAGCGGCACCAACCTGCATCAGTCGGCTCCACCACTCCACGCCGACACTCAGGCATTCCCACCGCTCGAAGCACCAGCGGCGGTACCTCAGGTGAGAAGTTGGGCAGGGAATGCTGCTTCTAAGCCTTTCTCACCCCCTTCTGTCGATCCTGCTTCTCCCTAACTTGCGGCCCTTCACCAGCAAGTTGCGGCACTTCAAAAGCAAAATTCTCTTTTAACTAAACAACTCGAACTCTTAAATAAGCGACTTCAACCAACACAACAGTATACTGCAAGGCCATCCGGTACTGCCTCCTCTGTCCAGGCGGCTACGCTAGCTACGTTCAAGCTTAGTCCTCGCGCTAAGTCTACTCTCATTAAACCACCGGTTCAAGCAGCCATGTGTACTCCAACACTCAGAACCGGTGCCTCGTCTACTCCAGAAGCTTTTGAAGCTCCTGGGGCACCTCAGCTTCTCTCAACGTTACTAGATACTTTTTTCAGTTTGCAAACTGCGGCGCCGCGAGTGTCGCCCTTCCCTGTACTGGTCAAAAAGCCGCAAGCGCGCCCCCTCTCGGCTGTGCCCGGACCCACGCTGGCGGAGTTACTGCAGTTGTGTTCTTATGCCGGGTGCTGCTTTGTTGCTTTCAAGTGTGCTTCGTAGTCATCGCTGTCACTGAGTCCCAGCAAGATTTATTTCGACGTAACTCGCGTAGTGTGTGCTCTGGCTGCAACTTACTACGGTAGCGATCAACGTGGTGCCCGGCGTGGCACTGACTCTGTCAGCGTTGGCGTGATCTGCATGGTGCCGGGTGTTTTTTAATGTCTTCAACTCAGTCATCGCTTTCCCTGTGAGCTACACAGCTCACATGTGTCATGTGACGGTTCTTGAATGTGAGAAAACATGCCTCGCTGCTTTGTGACTGGTTGCCGAAGTGGGTACGATTCGACGAAATCCGCGGCCGAAAAGAGACATTTTTTCAAGCCTCCCGCTGACGAGGTGCGCCTTCAACTGTGGCGACGGGCTATACCGAGATCGGATAAGGAACTGACAAGCTCTTGCGCTGTTTGTGACCTTCACTTCCGAGAGGAAGATATTGCGAAGGACTAAGTGCACCACGTTCATGGTGACGTAGTTCTCATTCCGCGTGGTAAGTGGGCTCTTAATGAAGATGCTGTGCGGCGCATTTTTCTGGGCTTTACACTTTAACATATCCGGCGTCATTAGATGGCTGTAGTGCGTGGCTCATCGTAAAATAATATCGAAGGTTCTACGGGCCAAAACCACGATATGATTATGAGGCACGTCGTAGTGAAGGGCTTTGGAAATTTTAACCACCGGAGGTTTCTCTAACGTGCACCTGAATCGAAGTGTATAGCCCTCTAGCATTTAGACTTATTGCTGTGGCCCACTGTCAATGGTTTTTTTACATAGGCAATTGAATTTTAAAGAACAGGGACGCAAAAGAGCTGTATGAACAGAAGTCCCGCAAGATTCGGGCATCGCGCTCACGTCTCTGCCGTGTGGCATCGCCTTAGCAGCTCAACTGTTGATTTACTTGCACACTCGTAATAACCTTCGCTCACCCTCTCGGGAAATAACTCCCATTACACAAAATTAACCGCGTAAATTCCATTTAACATTGCGCGAAGGCTCCGTTACGATGCGGCAACCGGTCAAATGGCGTCGGAAGCGCCACCTAGAGAGCGGGAAACGAAGGGGGCCGCGTTTCGCCGCCGCATCCCGGCGGAGTTTGCAAACTGAGGTAATCTAGTAACGTTGAGAATCTCTTGCCCGCTAACCAAACTCTCTCTAGCGAAGAGCGCGCCCCGCGCATAGAGGAACGCCTCACGCGCGTCGAAGCTTCGATTATTCACCTCCTCACCAGCTTCTCTGTCCAATGCATAGTAGTAGAAGTTACCCAGGCTATTCAAGCCTGGGCAATCACCCAGTTTCAACCCAAGACATCGCGTTCCTGCTCCTGCTCGGTGAGCAGTGAGGGTGCAGCTCCACGGCGTCGTCGTAAGGTGGCTACCACCAACCCGCCGTCTCAGACAATCCGGCCTCCGTGCCCCTCCCTGCCTCTGAGGATTCCGACCGGGACATGGAGGACCAAATATAAAACCTAAGACAGTCACGATGGCTACCAATCGTACGTCTCGTTCAAACATTGCGTCTAAACTCGAGATAATACAGTGGAACCCTGGAGGCTTCGGGAACAGGCGAAAGCGTTCACATCTTTCCCTTTTCCTCAGCTCACTTGGCTCTCAGCCGGCCGTTTTGGCGCTCCAAGAATCTGGCCCTGCTCCATCCCTTTCTGGATACTGCTCCTATGTAGGCGGCACCACCACATACCTCCTCGTGCATAAAGCTTACACGGCGATACAGATTGACCTCGATCTGGATCTTCCTTACGACTACTGCATGATATGAGCGCTGTCTCAGCGGAGGGGCCAACCATCAATACATGTCTTAAACGTGTACTGTCCCCCTCGCCTTGCGAGGGCTTCGTTTGCGCATCTCTTCCATCGGGCGCTGAGTATAGCGGCCCGACAACCACTGGTGATTGTCGGGGACTTTAATGCCCCCCGCCCTCACTGGGGTTACCACTACGAGAAGGCCCGGGGCAGAGAGCTCAAGGAGCTCATTTTCTCGCTGAGCCTCACGCTTCTTACCGATCCGGCACAACCCACACGTTCCGGCACGTCGGTCACGCTGGACACATGCCGCGACCTCTCCCTCACCCGTCACATCCGCTATGCTACATGGGAAACTTTAGGCGAAACCCTAGGCAGCGATCACTTTTTACTCCGCATTTCGTTCACACAGCGGCAGAAAATGCGCCAACACTGGGGCCAAGCCCGTCTCACCGATTGAACTCAGTTCAGAATGCAACCATTCCCCGCCGGCCTCTCTTCGACCGAATATGCAGCGTGGGCACCATATGCTCTTCATATGAAACAAGCGAACACTCGCACCCTTGCAACCTCTAATTTCACTCCTGCAATCGATCCACACCTCCTACATCTTTGGCACGCTCGCCGCGGGCTCATAAGGCCCTGGAAACGCAACAAACTTCGCGTTCGCATTGAGGCGCTCACTGCAGAGGTGGCCGCATACTCTACTCAACTTTCCGATGCTAACTGGTCAGACACCTGTTCGAAGGCTGCAAACCAGATGAGCTCTAGTAGTGCGTGGTGACTTTTTCGAAGCCTTCTCGATCCCTCCACCACCAGGGGAGAAACGCAACGCCAGCTCCGCCGTGCACTGCATGCCTTTCAGGGCACTACTGATCAACTCGCGCGAGAACTTTGTGACCGCTAGATCTGCCGCAAAATTGATCCCGCAAGCCCAGCATATACGTATCCCGGCGCCCCTAACAACGACCTTGACGCCCCATACACGCTTTCTGATTTACGATTTGCATTAACGAAAATGTGACGGGGCACGGCCCCTGGACACGACGGAATTACAGTATCGCACCTGGCAAATCTTCCCGACCAAGCACACCTCTCGCTACTCCACCTTATAAATTCGATATGGGACGGCTCTCCGCTTCCAAAGGAATGGACCACATCGGTCGTGCATTCATACCCAAATCGGCAAAGTCCGTTAGTATCGAGGCACTTAGACCCATCTCACTTACGTCCTGCGCAGGCAAACTCATAGAAACCATGGTTCGCGAATGCCTTTCCGCCTACTTGGAGGCCAAGAGGACCTTTGCCGACACGATGTTTGGCTTTCGCCCGCATCTGTCGGCGCAGGACGTCCTGCTCCAGCTTCAACACGATATCGTAAAGCCGACTACTATGCGCCATAACGATAAAGCCGTGCTCGCTCGAGATCTCCGCGGAGCGTTCTACAACGTCAAACACAGCACTATACTCACTAACCTGTCTACCACAAACTGCGGGCAGAAGACTTTCAACTACATTCGCGCCTTTCTATCACATCGCACCGCCTTCATTCGCCTTAATTCTACCGAACATGGCCCGTAGTTATTAGGCACGCGGGGTACACCTCAAGGGGCAGTCCTGTCTCCTGTGATTTTTAACCTGGCGATGATGAACCTCCCCTCTCTTCTAAGCGAGGTCGAGGGAATACAACACGCACTATATGTGGACGATATCATAATCTGGACCAACACCGGCTTCTTAGCGCAAATCGAAGAACGCCTGCAAAAGGCTGCCCTTCTGGTGGACACCTACGCTGGTTCATGCGGCCAGGAGTGCTCTCCAGCTAAATCGGCTCTTCTTTCAGTCTCTCCGCTACCGCCGCCTCAAATTTTTCTTCCATCCGGGCCCGTCTCGTCAGTGCAAAATATTCGGGTTCTTGGCCTTCACCTCACATCGTCCTTGGACCCAAAGGGCACAATAGCAGGCCTCAGACGCACCGTCGAGCAGGTAAGCCGCATGATACGGCGAGTGTCTACCAAGCGCGCTGGCCTCCGCGGGTCTCAGTCCCTCCA
Organism: Rhipicephalus microplus; assembly: GCF_013339725.1. Lineage (NCBI taxonomy): Eukaryota > Metazoa > Arthropoda > Arachnida > Ixodida > Ixodidae > Rhipicephalus > Rhipicephalus microplus. The sequence continues at coordinate 70,367,719 of NC_051174.1, read as the reverse complement.
ATTGGCCCACGCGTTTGTGACCAGTCGCGTCCTCTACGCCTTGCCTTACCTTCGCCTGCGTCGTTGACACGAGCACCAGCAGGACGTCCTTCTTCGTTCAGTGTACAAACGTGCTCTGGACCAACCTATTGCAACTTCCAACAGCCGATTCGTGGCTCTGGGGGTACACAACACCTTTGCAGAGATGCGCGAAGCTCATCGCGTTAACCAAATCAATCGACTGTCGCAGACGCCTTCAGCGCGCCGTCTTCTACACAGACTTGGCCTTAACCCGATATCTGACCAAGACCCTCGGCAGCCGGTACCAGAGCTCTGGCGTCAAAAGCTATGGGTGGAACCTCTACCCCGTAATATGAACCCCGACCTCCATCCTGGCCGTAGGCTAGCACGCGCCGCGGCCCTTCATACGCGACACTCCGATCGTCCTGGTGTTTTCTACGTGGACGGCTCGGGTCCCTCCTCTCGGGTCACTTCACGGCTGCCGTGATTACAGAGGGCAAACACGTCGATAGCCTCTCCTTTTGAGCAGACACAGTAACGCACGCTGAAGAGGTTGCCATAGCTTTGGCCGCCTCTCACCCTGTCTCACGCACCATCCTGACGGACTCGCGCTCGGCCTGTTCTCAGTACCTTCAGGGTTCTATTGCCCCGCTGGCGGCTAGCCTACTACAGGCAGCCTCTTGGCGCTTTAACTATCATCCCATTCGTATAGTCTGGACCCCAGGCCACTCGGGCCTGCCCGGCAACGAGGCGGCAAATGCCGCTGCCCGCGCTTCTCCTGTCCGGGCCGTTGCCCCTCCATGTCCCGAGACGGAATCTGGTCATACCAACCTGACGCACTTTCGCGTAATTTTGGCTTATTACCGGGCTTCGCGCCGCCTCTACCCGGACCCCGCACGCGGTTTGGAGAAAGCGGACGAACGACTGCTACGCCACCTGCAGACGAACAACTTTATCAGTCCGGCGGTCGCCAGGCACTTTTTGCCGGAAATCAATGGCACCTGCTCGACCTGGCATGTCCTCGGCGACACATATCACGTCGTGGCATCGTTCCCAGTTAATCCCGTCCCTTTCTCATCCCCTTTTCCTATCACAACTAGAGAGGCTTGGGAGGAGCACCTGCTCGGCTGCTCTACCTTGGCGGTGCAACGCTCCTTGGTGGAGCGCGCACGGGCAGCTTCCAGCTCCACTGGCATCCCAGAATAGGGTCTGGCCACTCTAGCACGCCGATGGGCCACGTCGGCACTCTCTAGTAGACTTTTAAGTGTGAATACACTTTATAAGCGACCCCAAACCATCCACCGCCGTCGGCGGCGTCCGCAGTCTTCTCTATATCTTTAAAAGAAAGAGGACTTGGCGCGCCGCAGCGCAACGCTCTACCGAATAAGCCACGGACGCGACGCTGATATCGGTGTCAGTAACGCGCCTTATATCTTTAACGCCGCTGCGCGCGTCCCCCTCCCCCTTCGCTCACTCCTCCGCTCTCCTCACTCGCTGCAGCTGCGCGCGCACACCTCTCTCTCGCGCGCCCGCCTTCTCTCTCAGTCTCCCGTCGAGAGCGGGTCGTGCAATGGATGTCCCGGAGGCAACGCTACCATCAACAACAAATGCAGTACATTCGAATGCCAGCACTGCACCCGTCGTTGGAGGTAACGGTACCGCGGTGGTTTCGCCGACGTTGGAAGACAAGGCGGCCCTGCGAAGGGCTCGTGAGAACGAACGTAAGCGGGCGAAGCGTGCAGCGGATGCCGAAGTGCGTGCTCGCGAGGCCTTGGCGGGCCTCGCGAGCACGTAGTTCGGGGGAGTAAAGTTAAAATCCGATGAGGGGGAGTAAAGTTAATTTCGTTGCAATTCGCCAGTGAGTTAACGTAAACTCCCCCGCGTGATCAAATTGCGATTCCCAGGAACCATTACACCATAAAGGCACCATAGTGTCATTAATAAATATAATAGTGCGAATATAATAAATACCCCTCATAGCATCACCCCATGCATTCGCACTTAACCATGTTCACCCTCGGGAAAATGCTTGGGTGTTTTTTCTGGAATAAATGTTTTTACCACCTACCACCACGGTGGTCTAGTGGCTAGGGTACTCAGCTGCTGACCAGCAGGTCCCGGGTTCAAAACCCGGATGCAGCGGCTGAATTTCCGAGGGAGGCGTAAATGTTGTAGGCCCGTGTGCTCAGAATTGGGTGCATGTTAAAGAACCCCAGGTGGTCGAAATTTTCGGAGCCCTCCACTACGGCGTCTCTCTTAATCATATGGTGGTTTTGGGACGTTAAACCACACATATCAATCAATCAACTTTTACAGGCGAACCTTAAGGGTCCCCGAATTTCCCCGCGATGGTAGTCTAGTGGCTAAGGTACTCGGCTGCTGACCCGCAGGTCACGGGTTCGAATCCCGGATGCGGCGACTGCGTTTTTAATAGAGGCGAAAATGCTGCAGGCCTGTGTGCTCAGATGTCGGTGCACGTTAGAGAACCCCAGGGAGTCAAAATTTCCGGAGCCCTCCACCACGACTTTTCTCATAATCATATGGTAGTTTTGGGACATTACCCCAAATATCAATCAATCAAGGGTCTCCCAATTTGTCATAGTTCTGTCACATCGTTGCAGTGACGCCAGAAAGAACACATATGTAGTACTCGTCTGGAACACGTGAAACGTTCGTCTTGCATCAAACAAGTGGCTCCAGCATTTGTTCATGACACTCGGGTGAACTTCTGTCGCAAAACGAGTGCTCAAAAAGGGCGCGCCGCCAAATTCTCGCGACGAAACGCCGGAATGACGCCGCGAGGTCAACGATAAAAAAAGAGAAAAACATTCAAAGACTCCCGGGCGCGCGACTCTCTCCCTCGGAAGCGTGGGTTCGCCGACGAACCTCCTCACCGCACATCGGCGCCCGAGCAAGTCATCGAATGCTCTAGATGGAAAGGGGCGGGGTGATGCCGGGTTGAGTCATCCGTCACGGACGGCCTTCGAGCCGTCTCACCCTCTCCCCAGCTTTCGCTGCGTATCGCGCGACGAAATGACGAGAACTTTGTGGAATCTCGCGCGGAAGGTATTTAATCGAGCAGCCGAGGTGAGAGGTCAGGAGAAGACGGAAGTTAGCGCCAGAGCGCGTAAGGATTCTGCCTTGTAGTTGGCGAAGGTTTTTTCTGTAGGGACAAAGCAGGAGAAGAAGAAAATTTCCCCCTGAGGGGTGAAGGCTCGAGCTACAGCGTCACCCCCGGAAGCTTTTCAGGCCTGCGCGTCACGTGACGTGACGTCGACGACGTCACATCGCGCCGGCCGGCCGGCCGCCCTTCGCTGGGTGGCTGCGCCAGCCGCGAGCGCCCTTCACGCCTACCGACTCGGGCGAGGTTCCTTGACACCATGTCCGCACGATTTATCAAGGTATCCATTGATTGTATGGTTTAACGCGCCGACGCAACGCAGGCGATGAAGCGCGCCGTAGGGGAGAGCTCAGGATCAAGTTTTACTACCTGGGAATCTTTATTGTGTGCCGAAATCTCGTACACACGGGCGTTTTTGCTTTTCGCCTCCATCAGAAATGCGGCCGCCGCAGCCGGGTATCGAAACTGCGCCCTAGTGCTCAGCAGCGCTACGCCTTAGCCACTGAGCCACCGTTGCGGGGGAACTTATCAAGGTATCAAGAAATAATGAATATCGTGAATGGAATAATGCGTATTTATTTATCACAGCCAGACGCCGTCTGTACAAATATCACAGTGCACATTGTTCTCGGTCCAGGCAGACGACAGGCAACACAAGATGTTGCCCTTAATGCTGAAAATATGCCAAAAGTACAAAACACAATATCTTGCCACATAAAACTCAGAAAACAAAACAGATTGTAACAGCAAAAACATCCCCGAGCTTTGGAACAAAAAAAGCACACTTTCATTTAAATTGTAGGTTAGAGGAAAACATACCATTCGTTTATCATAGTAGCAGTAGCAACACAAGGTATCAGGTTCAAACACTTGCCAAAAAATACAATACAAAAGAACACTGGTGACTAAATTGTGGTCCACAGCATGATAAATGACAGAAAGAAAAGTAATTGTACTGCCACAGGTAGGTGCATGTCCTAGGGAAAAAAATCAAACAAAAATCTAAGAAAAAAACAAATCACAGTGCACATGTCTGTACACAGAGTGCACAAGGAAAGTGTACACAGCTTAGGTACCAAAACGGACTGTACAACTGCTACAGTGGGCACCGAGGCAGTTCGAGTTAAAAAAAAAAGAAAAAAGTACAGCACCTTTAAAAGCTAACAACTTGTAAAGAGATACAAAACTGGAAACAAGGCTCAAACAAGGGAATGTATTGCTCGAGCCAGGTGGCAATAAGTGCAGCGCTCCTCAGACAGCATCGACAGGTTGTTCAAAATTTCCAACAAGGAACTTACTTTTTGAACTGAGTCTGGTACAACAGCGCTACCAAGGTTCTTGATTGGTGAACCTTGATAGCAGGCAAAGACTTCAAGGTTTGCAAACACGGTCAATGACGCATTCAAACAAGGTTCACGATAGTCGATAATGTTCAAAAACATGGAGCACTCTTCTTTATGAATCACAGTCCACTTTGGAGACACTGACACCCCTTGCAGGCGAGCCCTTAGTTCTTCGAGGGACGAAAACCGGTCTCGTTTTTGCTCCGCTTCATATGACGCCAGCGACTTTTCTACAGCACGGGCGAGTTGGGAGGCTTCTTGTCGGCTCCTCTTGGCGTCAGGGGTTTCTCTCGTGCTCTGGTCTCGTACTGATAGGTAGGACGTACAGCCGGAAAATACCGTTGGGACAGATCCAGGACGCAACCGTGGTACTGGGAGTGCAACTTCAATAATTCTCCCTGTCCTTGGATCCGTCTACGATGTCGTCTTCTCAATGCATGAAGCGTCGAAATGATTCGCGCACACCTGCAAAAACGTTTCAAGAACGTCTGAGACGCCACTTCTCAAAAGAAAAAAATGCGCTCCCGTTTGCATGACCGCGTTTACAGTCCGTGTAGCTAAAACAAAGTCTACCTACGTTTCGCAAACATCTAAATAAAAGCGCTGCGCTAAGCGGTACAAGCAACATGAAAGGGAACACGGGAGCGTGATGTCACCGCACTCCACGAAGCGCTTCCACCGAGAGCTTCCAAGAATGGACGACACCACGGCACTGTTAGTGAACAAAGCGCAGCTGACCATCCTTGCTGCGAACGCTGCTGGCGTCAGCGCTTCGCGAGGCCCGGCGGCCACACGCTCAAGTATTTCCCATCATAGGTGATTTCTACCCGAACAAGCAACGACAAGCTAAGAACAGGAGCATCTCAAATTCTTACCTTAGTGCACGAAGTCGGCACGAAGTCCTTCCTAGGAATGGCGCGTAGCCATTGTTTGAGAGCGTCGGTGTCTTTAGGGAAGGAAAACACTTGTATCTTCTTTCCTGTTTTGTAGTTGCCGGTGCATCCGGGTACACAACACTTATTCGGCATTGTCGCATCACTCCAGCATCACTCACGGAAACGAAATTGCCGCAAAACAACAACGGAAAGCAACAAACGTGAAACACCGTCAACACCACGCCGCCGAACCGTCACCACCGCCGCCCGCGCTGCGCTCGCTGCCGCTGCGGCTTCCCCGAGAGTCGGCCGGCCGGAAATGACGTCAAATTGCTGGGCGCAGGCCTGAAAAGATTTTCCGGGGGTGACGGCTACAGGCAGGAGCGTGTGTCTACCGCTATATCGAGCGAAGACGCGTGGAAACAGCTGCGTGTGTGAAGCCGACGTGTTTCCGGCGAAAAAGGTTGAAGCTTGGAGAGTGGCCTATTGAAGGCATGAGGTTTCCTGGAAGAGAAACTTCGGGGGCAGCGGAACGACAACAACGCTGGACTTTGAGTGAGTGATTCTCGGAAGAGTATCATCCAGACTTTTGTTCCAAGAACTCTGGACTGAATAGGTTTTCTATCTCTTTAGTCTTTAAGTGTCTTGGTTGTTCAATGCATGCGACTGCAATGTAGTGCGTATTGTTGTCTGTGTCCGTTGTTTCCAGTGTGGCTGATTGTACTGTGTAATACGTTGTTTGATTGGTGACATATTGTACTCAACTATTGTGGAGTGTGCATACTTGTGTATTGTTTTGGATCTGCCATTATTGAGAATATAATTTTGTTTTGTTTATCGACTCTCGGCTCTGACTTGTTCTTTGGGCCACAGCCGGCGTCCGCTGGCGCACCAAAAAGGACCACTTCTAAATTGTCCACGCTTTCGTGGTGCGGTTCGGGGGGCCGATACTTCGGCCCTTGGAATTAGCCCGGCGATCGCCTCCCGAATTAACGGGACCTGCGTGACAACTTCACATACGTCACATGTGTACTTAAATAAAACTTTGGGAGTGCGAAATTTACACGGCCCCGACAAAGGAAGAAAGCCTATTCAAAAAAGACGTTTTGGCTCCCATACGGGAGCCTTGTTCACGATGAAGCAACATTGTAAGTCTTGTTCACAATGTTGCCTAGTTCAGAATGTGTTTGTTTACTCCGAAGACTCGACTAAAGCTTTAATGTTTTAGGTATAACTTCCCGAATAAATTCAGTGTGAAAATACATGCTGGACGTATGCAGCTTTTCGCAGGAACCAGCTAAAGCAATGTCGAGTCAGTGCAGTCAGATGAACGATAAGATGGCATTAGCACAGTAATAATACATCTCTGGAGATACCACTGGTTTACCTCTTTAATATTTTCTAAAGACGAGATGTGTAGGATTGCCCCAATTAAAAGAAGTAGTCTTCACCTATACAAAACTTCTTTAAGTACCAAAAAAATAAAATAAGCATATATAATCAGACGAAAATAGTAGCAACTATTTTATTATTATTCATTAGGCATTGGCATTTATAAATAAGTCTAAGATTGCGTGTATTACCAAGAGCAGGGTTAAGTGCAACATTGTATATAATGTTATACGTCATACCTTACGCGCTTGATATGCAAGACTTCAATGAAACTATTTGTGTATAATGAAGGAATAAGCAGGCCTTTGAATGTACGTTTATACATACCAGAAAGGCTGAGCGTAAACAGTTACCTGGAAAATATATAATATGCACTGCTAGCGAAACGCTGAAACCGCGAGTATTATTCTATTGTGTACTTCATTCTTCTTAGATCATTTCACTCAAGTTTAAGATGTTCAAATTCATTTGTACATAAATTCCATCACCAAGTTACCATGAATCTCGCCCATATTCACACATTATTTCGCACTATGCCTGGTGTATATGCCTAAGATTACTCAAATGTCCACGCCATTTTCTTGTTTCTTATCAGTTGATTTTATCGAATCCCTCAAAAAGTATCAGTATCTTACGTCATTCTGTATGGCCTCCGGGATCACTGATGCTGCAAGCTTTTTCCAAATTGTGGTGTTTTGCAGGGCCCCAGGATTGGTCTTTTTTTTACCACACCACAATGCCATGTGGTGAAGTTATCGTATGACGTCATGTTATGTGACATCATAGTCCTAATTAAAAAGAAGTACGTCACCAATCTGGGCAATGAGCGACGGGCTGACGACGCCAAATGTTGTCGTACTAATGCGATGATGTTTTTTTTTTTTGCCTCATTGTGTGGACGCCATCGACACGAGGGTCAGTTATCGCGTTTGATGAGGCGCCTAATAACGCATATATGTCTAAGCGACAGAGTACAGAAGAAATATTGCATGGGACGCTACAAGAAGCCGAAGGAACGCATGTTGGCGCTGCGACCCTGAACAGGCAGCGTCATCTTTGGTAGAAAAGTAGAAATCGGGGATGTATAACACGCGTTTTCCCTTCCCTCCAATGCGCTGCCGCTCGCTTACGTGCTCGTGCAGAGAGCGCGTGGTGCGTTTTGAGCCAACTCACAATGTACCACATGCAGTGCGGCTCCATGAAGATCTCTGAGCTGGACAAACACTTCCGAGAAGCGAATCTAACAAGAGGAGTAAAGCTCGTTAGTAAAGCTTATGATGCGGAGCAGACGACGTAAAACGAGGACGCCCGAGTCACGGCGAAATGCATTTTTCGGGTGCTCCGTGATAATACCGTGTACGACGGTATTATCACGGAGCACCCGAAAATGCCTCCAGGTTAGTCTCATTCTGCCAACATGAAGCCGCGTACTCTATTGATGTGCTGTGTTGACGCTTATGGAAACCATACATAATTGTCGTTTTAATGCGGTATCTAGCAGTATCAGCCGTGCACTGGCATGTGCAAACGTTTGCGGCGTGCTACAAAATAAATAAAACTAAAGTTATAACGTCATGGCATTAAAATGTCCGAGAAGTTTTAGAGTCATGTCCTCCGTGCTGTGAGCGCATGACCCGCTGATGTCGCGATGAAGCAACAAGCTGAAGTTTAACCACAGCGAGCCAAGTTGAAGTGCTGGCATAGTTTTTTTTTTTTCGACTCTCGTGTCATGCTTGCTCTATCTTTCGCGAACGCGGCTGTGTTCACGGGCTGTTACTTGCTTGGAAACTGATACAGCTTTACATGTGAAGAGCGTTCCTTGGTATTGTCTGCATTGCTGTGGCATCCCACAACATAACAATACTTCGGACCTCTCCGACGCTTCCATGGGGCCGCTTCGCACAGCGAGCGTCTCGTTTTAGCGCGCCAAGCTGACGGCACTAGAACACTGTAGCCTAACACCCGAATGCAGAGATGTTACTTGGCTCGCGACTTCAACTTAACTTGAGCAAGTCGGCGTGAAGCAAGCAGCGGACTTCAAAACGCCCAAGTCAGCCTTCGCGTTTCACAGATGCTCAGGCTGTGTTGCTTGGTCAAGTCAAGAACGAGCTTCAAAGCAGAAACACGCTGCTCGCCTGCTAAATAGGGTAATAATGAAGTTGTTCGCGTAAGGCATGCATTACATCAAAAAAAGACCGTACGTTTTAAAATAACTATAAAAACGAAGGGCCACAAGCATATTCCTGCCATTTTACGGCTAACGAGCGGCACGTGGTGCCTGCCGTCACAGCGCAGTGTTGCTTCTGTAAAGCGTTCGTTGCCCGCTGGTTTCAGTGGCCGCCCAAATGCGGCGCGTTTTTTCACGGTTGCTTGTTTGGAGGCGAAGCAAGCATCGCGTTGGGTTCTTTCGTTGTTGTTTTTTTTTTTTCAATTGAACGCCACGGCATGTATTTGTGCTGACCTGGCTCACGAGGTGGCGCGATTTTCATGGTATTTGCCTTTCTGTTCACCTGTGTGCATGCCTGTAGTGGGCAAGGTCGCAGTTATATATGAAAAAAAAGTTATCGGAACAAAAGTGATTCGTATTCTTTTGTTGAGCTTGGTAAACAAGAGAAAAAGCGGGGTTCAGGACATTGCCCTCAGCAGAATTCTGTCTCGTGGGGTGCAGCAGTGCTTCGCTGCATGATGGTGAAGCGGATAAGAAAACCCGTGATAAGGGCACCTCTTTTTTATGTGTGTGGAATTCTACGTAGCGTTGTGCTGCAAGCGATGCTAGCTGAACTAGAAGCAGTGCCCTAGGCGGGACGAAAAAATAGATGAGGCACACAGACACACCACCGAGTCAATTTTGTACCGAAAGAGGCGGAAATTGTCGTCGCGTTTAAGAAAAACAGAAATGGCTTTTGCGCTTACGGAACACTTCGGCGTCGTCTTCACCGAAGCAATTAATACGCACGTGTGTGTAGTCGACACAGCCTGTAACACCAGGGAACTCAGCCACTTCATAAAAGTCCCGCATAACTATATAAAGTGCTGCCGGCTGCGGAACGCGCACCAGCATTGCGTACAGGTGCTATGCGATGAGTAGCGTAACTTTCCCTACTGCATGGCAAACTGTCGACTACGGAATGCGGACGAGATTCCCGGTGACTGTTTGGAATGTGCCAGCGCCGTAAAACAAGAGAGCTATCAGTAGCTGTAACACTGGGGGCACAGGCTGTCCTCGGTTGTCCCCACTTTCACGGAGCGGCAACATACCCAACAGCTGCCGCACGGCGTTCTTCGTGAATCTGTATCGAGCGTGGAATTGTTCCTCGTCGTACAACTTCATCGGATTTCCTCGGTCACCTAAAGCGGGCCCAAGATTCTTCGGCAGGCAGTGCGCCTCGGAAAATGCTACGCTTATGGCGAGGCAAGCAAACTCAAAAGCAGCCACCCTCTGCGCGACGTCCATCCGAGAGGTGGCCATGTTGGAATAACGCACGAAGTCGCTTTCGAGCTAGCCCCGCAGCTGACTTGAAACTTGTCCTGACTTTAACCGATCCAAGTCGCCTTCAAGTCATCCACAAGTTCGAGAATGATTTATGGTGACCGGCAAGACTGTCTTGAGTCAAGAACGAGTCAAGTACGAGTCAAGTAACATCTCTGCATTCGGGGGTGAGTTACCACACCGACAGCAGAACCCATGCGCACGTATCGCACACGCTCCCATTTCGGCGAAACACACAGACTCGCTTGCGACCTCTGCCGCGTCTATTCTCAAGCTTTCCGGAGCTCGCCGCCATGGCCAGGCGTGGCATTGTCGTCGCTCCGCAAACTTGTGCTTCGGTTCGCCATAGCGCTTTCTTGAGGAATCACACAAACGCAATACAGAACATAATAAACATATGTCGGTGGTTTTCTGAACAGTCGAAGCAATGAATAAGGGCGTCGCAACAAAACATAAGTTGGTGATGTCGCGTGACTCTCGAGACGGTGGGTAGCTGGTGCTGCTCCCGACAGCGTTGCGTTGGACCTTCCAGAAGCGTCTTCGTTCTGATCCGGGCTCGTCCCTTCGGACTCTTTCGGACGGTGGTTTGGCTGTTTTTTGGGTGAATTTGACCTCTTGAAACTAGCTGACGTTGCATATTACTTCTTTAAGCAATCGAATTAGTGCTAATGTCTAATTCATCTCCTGGCCAAGGACATAGCCCTTGGTCAGCCTCCTTGCCTAATGATGAATTGCCATTGGAATATTTTTTCCGCAGTGGTGTTGGAAGCATCCCTGTTGCGCTGGTGCCCTCGAGTGGTGGATTTATTAGGCTCAACAACCCGAAGGCGATCCAGGTGGGGTTGCAGGCCATGACGCCGCACTTTCAGCTGATAAGTGATGTTCGTCAGTTCGGAAGAGGTGGTTTGGTATGCAGATCGTCAGATCCTTCGTGCGTTTCTGACATACTAAAATGCAAGACATTTGCTTCGGTCCCGGCAAGTGCATTTATCCCACCTCATTTAGCGTGCACTAAGGGAATTGTACGAGGAGTCGACTCTACATTAACGCCCGCTGAGACTCTGGAAAAGCTGTCTGATGCTGGGGTTATAGCTGTGTACCGATGCAACCGATTAGTTAACGGTGAGAAAGTCCCCACTGAGTCGGTTATTGCTACCTTTGCCGGCACTTCCTGTCCATCCGAGTTGAAAATATGGCCGCTCATTTTCAGAGTCGAACGTCTCGCTTCTCGTCCTCTCCAATGTCAAAACTGTTGGCGTTTTGGTCACAGTGCAGGGGGCTGTAAATCAAATTCACGTTGCGGCATCTGTGGCGATACTCACCCATCGAAGGAGTGCACGCCGAAACCGAAAAGTGCTGCCTCTGTGCAGGAAATCACGCGGCCGATTATCTGAACTGCACCGCAAGGTCAAATGAAACGCAACTTCTAGAAATTATGGACAGACGTCGTTGCTCGCGGCGAGAAGCAATAACAGTTGTGAAGGATAGAGCCTTTGGATATGCCGGAGTCGCGTCGAGGCACGAACAACTAAGTGAGACGAAGATTCTTAATCTTATTGAGGCTGCAGTAGAAAAGGCGATGTCGAAAGCGCTGGAACACATAGTTACGAGCGTGAGTGAGTGCATCTCTCAAGTGTTTTGCTCACAGATGACACAGCTGGCTTCTGCAATAGCAGTACCGATGGCCAAGTCGGCACCTTGTGCAGTGGAAGTTATACCGAATTTAGCCCCACAGCGACAATCCCGCGAGGAGAAAACCCCAATTTTGTCCGTACCTTCTACGTCGACCCACGTGGAGGATCAGAATGAAATGGACGTATGCCAAGATTTCAGGCGTCAGAAGCGCACTGGATCTCCATTAAAATCTCCTTGCCCAAACACAAAACCCAAAAAGGGCAGCGAAAATGCCAGTGCACTTTTTAAGGAGAGTATTTTAGAAGCTGCCGTTGCTGAAGTGTTTCGCTCGTCAACATAGATACCTTGAAAGTACTACAGTGGAATTGTAGGTCTTTGATTTCTGCTTCTACTGACTTACTTTATTAATTAATCAGTTATATCCGGATATAATCTTATTACAAGAAACCTGGCTTAACCCTGTTAAGAATTATCATTTAAACAATTTTAGAGCATTTCGGTTAGACCGTCCATCACTAGGAGGTGGTCTAATTATACTAGTCTCGAATAAATTTTGCCGCACAGCGAGCATAGCTTTTCAGCTTATGTCCACAGACTGTGAAATTTCGGCAATAGACCTCTGTCTGCCCGGGCACCACCCTTTTTCACTTATAAACGCATATTTTCCAACGGGTTTGCATAACACTCAACAATTAGATACTGCCTTAGCTAATTGCAAGAATGATTTCCTTCTGACTGGTGATTTCAACTCACATCATGTTTCATGGGGATTTCGAACAGACCATTCTGGTACTCTTCTGTGGGATTGGATGATTAATAAAAATCTTACCTGCCTAAATGATAGACAGCCTACATTTATTCGCGGACGGACACGATCGGTATTAGATCTCACGTTTTGCAGCCCAAGTGTTTCAATAAAGTCTTGGAAAACAATTGATTTCTCTTCAAACAGTGACCATCTTCCTGTATACTTTGAAATCTCATGTGCTGTGAAATCTATTGAAAGGACAGAGAAAACATTGATCAATTACAAAAAATTTAAAGATTGCTTGCGTTCCAACATTAGGGCAGTGTCCAGTGGTCAAAATGAAGACCTCGGCAGAAATCTCTGTTCTGCTTTAAAAATCTCCAAGAACACTTCAGAATTTGTAATTGCTTCGTCGTCATCCAAAAGTGCCCAACCTAGTAGATGGTGGAATGATGAGTGCACACGAGATTACAGAAGAAGAAAAGCTGCATGGAAAAGACTTATATGTAATCAGAGTCCAAAAAATTGGAAGGATTATCAGTTCATTGCGGCAACATTTAAACGCACTGTATCGCGAGCGAAAGAGCAATATGACCAAGAACATTTCGAGTACCTGTCTAAATCAAATAACAAACGTGCTTTATTCAACTTCCTTCGTGGTAGGAAGAAGACCCCTATACCAGGAAACGTTGACTCAGTAGTTTACACCTCACAGGAACTACAGGAATCATTGAATCAGTTGGCTAAAGAATTAGAAAACAGGTTCTCAACGCATCTTCCTAATTCGGCTTACACAACAACCATCTATGACTACACAGAAATATCGACTTCCGAATTAAATCAGGCTATGGAAAGATTGCCAAATACAGCACCAGGCCCCGATGTAATAACAAATACAATGCTAAAAATACTTCACAGGGAATATCCGAATGATCTGTTAGGTCTCGTCAATTATTCCCTTAGAAGAGCATGGATCCCTTCTGAATGGAAAATTGCCAAAATTATACCATTGCTCAAGAAACAGGGGGCAGGCTATAATTTAGACAACATACGACCGATAGCCTTAACATCTAATGTAGTAAAACTTATTGAAAGGGTACTTCATGGTCGTATAATTAGGTTTATTAACGAGAAACAACTGTTGAGTTCTTCCCAAATTGGCTTTAGATCTGGATATTCCATATGGCATGCACATGTAGATCTGGAAAGTCGTATTCATATTACCCGTCACAAAAAGCACTTTGCGGCTTTAGTAACGTTAGACATATGTAAAGCATATGATAGTGTAGAGTATTCTATCTTGACTAATCAGTTATGGAGTCATGGACTTCCACCTTATATAGTAGCATGGGTGACGGAATTTTTAAGTAGAAGAGAATTCTATTGTTATCAAGGCGGTTTCTCTTCCTGTAAGCACAAGCAAACCCGAGGTGTACCTCAGGGGTCAGTACTTTCCCCGGTTTTATTCAACATATTGCTTAGTACCATCCCCGTTCATCCAGAAGTGAAAACCTATGTTTATGCCGATGACATTGCTTTCTTTGCTATGGCACATGACTTCCACTGTCTCTGCACTATCTTGCAAACATATCTTAATAAAATAGAACATTGGTTGGATGGATTGATGTTGAGCCTGAATACCGGTAAATGTGCTATTCTCGTTTCCACTGTCTTCCACTGTCTCTACACTATCTTGCAAACATATCTTAATAAAATAGAACATTGGTTGGATGGATTGATGTTGAGCCTGAATACCGGTAAATGTGCTATTCTCGTTTTTCCAATCAAAGATCCCGTGCAGATATCTATTAATTACAAGCTTCAAGATATCCCACAAGTACAATCATTGAAATATCTTGGAGTTATGTATAATGAGCATCTAAATTGGCGCCCTCACATTGAATACATCGCGACAAAAGCAGTACGCGCGATGGGCGTATTGCGGAGGTTGAGCAATTGTAGATCAGGTATGAGGAGAAAGGCACTTTTGATTATATATAAAATGTATGTCCGACCTGTGTTGCAGTTTGGCTGCATTCTTTTTTCTGGTGCGCCAGCCTACAAACTTCGGCCACTCGTTCTGTTGGAAAGAGAGGCTTTACGGCTCTGCTTAGGACTTCCAAAGTATACTGCAAATGCAGTGTTATACCTTGAAGCACGGATACCAACCTTATTATGTCGCTTTAACATTCTTACTGTGCAGACCTTTTTACGACTATATGAAGCACCGTTTAACCATGAACATAGTATTTTTATTTCCCATCCTGACCTATTCTTCTCCGTGCATTGGCCCAGATTTACCAAACCACAAATAGTATTTGTTCAATCGTTACTTGAGCCCCTAAATGTACACGTTCGTGATCTGATTCCTTTAACTGAGCAACAAAATTCTCCATAAATTGTTTACCATGATATCTTCCCAACTCACGCAAAGCTATTACCTACAGGCATTTTAAATGGTTTATTGCAGGACCATTTAAGTACTCTGCCAACAAATGTCATTATAGCAACGGACGCATCTCAATCACATGAAAAATCAGGCGTTGGAATATATTGCCCCGTACTTGATTGGTCATTTTCACTTCGCTTACCGGACTTTCTTCCTGTCTTTCTGGCTGAATTCATGGCAATAATGTTAGCTTTGCGAAAGGTAAATATTTCCATTCCTGTCGTAGCAGTCATAACTGATTCATTATCAGTGTGCTCTCTCTGTCCGCATCTGGTCACTCACCTATAGTGAAACTTTTTAAATCGTTGATCCCCTGTCATCTCCGAAGTATTCATTTAATCTGGACACCAGGGCACAAAGATTTGTTGTTAAACGAAATAGCTGATTCTCTTGCGAAGGCATCTTTTTCGACACCAATTATTCCTATTTTCCCTCATACAGTATACATTACGGTGGCGCGATTTCGCACACTTAAAATCAGGCAAAATTTATCTGACCCTGCACTGACGGCTTCTCCAGAGTACAAACACTTGTTATTTCCCTGGCGCAGTGAACTGACTAAATCAAGGATGATGGAAGTTGTCATCACGAAATTTCGTTGCCGCGTTACCTCCCTCAATTTTTACTTGCATAGATCAGGCATATTGAATTCCCCTATGTGCATTTACTGTAATCAAGAGGAAACGATCAGTCATTTTTTATTACATTGTCGCCGTTTCGATTTATTCAGGCAAAGCATACTAGCACCACCTCTTCAAAGACTGGGCTTGCAACTATCACAACCTGATCTTCTTTCATTTGGAGCCTCTACACTGGGTTTCAGCCACAGGGATGTTTTATTCGCCGTTCAAGAATACATCACTGCGACTAAACGATTTTCTTGCTAAATTGCTGTCTCACTATTTTTCTTATTTTTTTTCTGCAAACTTGATATCGGTATTTCAAATCAAAATTAAGTTACAAAAAATTGTAGGAATGACGCAATGCTGAAAGTTTAGGGCAAATTCACCTGATGATCGGCCAATCCCCTTCTTTGGGTACGAGCCATTTGCACAGGAAAACAACAACAACAACAACAACAAGCCAATTCAACACAATGAGTGTGAGACACAAGAGAAGGTTAGCAACAAAAATCAAATGTCATGCATTTATAAATATTTTTGAATTATACGTTCCATCCATAAAGCACCAAACAACGGTAATGATCATTTTTACGGCTTCTACTTTTTTTCTGTGGATTATTACTATAGTCTCCCATGTCGCTTACATGTAACCTCCCGTGCATTTGGTCAGATACGTATATTAGTAGTGAACGTCCTTTTATTCCTAGTTTTCAGCGACTATCGCGATGATATTTGTATATCTTGCTGCTAATTCTTTTCTTGTCGTGCTTTGTACATGCTTTTGAGCCATGCTACTAGTTTTGGGGCCTTTCATAATTACATGCTCATCATCATCATAAACATCGCGCGCTGGGACAGCTGCTGCACGTGAATCCACGGGGTCTTCTTTTCGTAGTGCCAGAAGAAGAAGTGGTGTTCGTGGTGTCCGGCATCCTTGTAGAACGGATTCGTCATTTGAATCCTGCCTTCGCGCTGCGTACCAGGCACGTCCCCCGCCATGACTCTGCCGAAGCTCACCAGCACAAGCGACCACGAACCGGAAACTGGGGTGAGCTGTCTGAGCTAAGAGTGATTTCGTATCTTACACGCGCTGATGGTGCTAAATTGCATCAGATCACGCTGGGGCTGTAATTCCGAAGTTGAGCGGTTTTAAGGGGCTCTGCTGCATGCTTGCACAAAGGCTTTTTCACATGTGCTGAGCGCAACACACATTGCTAGACGTCATTAACGAGTCTTGCGTTGCAAAAATCTTCTTTGGTGATCAGGCCTACGTGGTGGAGGCACTCAGAAGCCAATGATTGAATATAATACCGGTGTCGCACGGGCAATTTTAATCGCGATCAGTGCCGATTTGGATTAACCACGATCCGGATTAGGTGCTGCTACACGGTCAATTTTATTCGCGATTAGGCCCGACCGCGATCAGGCTGGGAGATTTCGACTACCTGTCGTTTGTACCCCTGTCCGAGCTTGTTGAAATCGAAACAAACAAGAAAATCAAGCATAGTTCTGCAAAAACAGATTTAGAAAGCTGAATTTTTATTTTTAAAAGAAATTTTACACTGTTCCGATAGAACAAAAATATTTGTAATAATGCATATATTAGGATTTGCATTGACCGCTTGTAGTTGTTAGAGAAGCAGACGATAAGCAGACAAAATCAACTCGCGCGCTCGGAGCATTTGCAGCAGCTCGAAGCGAATTGCCTATGTGTGTCACCCGCTTTTCGCCTTAGTCGCAGTGTAAGCGCACTTCATGGTCGAATGAAGATACCTTTACAGTAATCGACCGCTGGAAGGAGCGAGTGTAAGACTTGAGGCACCAGAAGCAGAACAGCGAGAATGACGTTTCTCTGCGACTGGACGGCTACGAGCAGGTGCCATCAAAAATAAAAGCGAAATTATCGCACAGCGATACGAGTAAGCGCAAGGAAACTCTACCGAATGAAGGATTTATGAAATTACTTTGCTATTGGCACGCAAAGCTTTTGGCGTTTGAGCAGTTCTTGCACGATTAACACATTGCTGATAAATGGTTCTATTGAAAAAACGTACACAGAGTGTTTTCAATGATATGTTTTACGGCACGCAAGTGGCACCTGGTGCATTTCATGCGACTAGAGCCAGATTAGCTTGGGCCGTGTAACAGCGGCCATAACGTTTATCGCGATCAAGAAGAACGATCCGGATCACCCTGATCGCGAATAAAAGCACCCGTGTGAAGCGGTAATAAATATGCAGCACCCTCTAAAGATTGACTGATTGATTTATTGATTGATTGATTGATTGATTGATTGATTGATTGATTGATTTTAACAACCGAGATTGGCACATGATATAATGTTACAGAAGTCATAAGGCAGGATACTCAAGAATAATGTTGGTAACTTGGGTTCCTTGATGTAGATCCGATGCATTCCGCCTTCGCGATCTGCATATACCGAAGCACGATCCTGTTTGCTTGCAATCCAGCCGGTCAACTCATGACGATTGATTCTGTAATAGGTAGCGGCTTTTTCGGGAGCGGGTGCTGGCGGCCACGACGCCCATGGCGGCCCAAATTTCGGTGAGGGCAAATAATCAACGACCATACACTTAAATTTAAAAAAAAAAACCTGAGCAAATATATGGGTGGGGGACCTTAGTCAGGCAGAGGTAATCGGCCTTTAGTCCCTTCAACCTAGGCAATCATTGTTTTTGTCTGAATAAACAGTGAATGAATGAATGAATGAATGAATGAATGATTGAATGAATGAATGAATGAATGAATGAATGAATGAATGAATGAATGAATGAATCCCTTAAATTGACGTGCACGTTAAACATTCTCAGGTGACGAAAAGTTCCCGCGTCTTTGATAATCATATCAGACTTTGAGGTGAGGAACCCTCAACAGTAATTATTAGTACGGGTGCTACTTTCTCATAAACGTGGATCAGTTTTCACAGATATGTCCATATGTGTGCCTTATCTCACGATCGGAAGCGAAAGCAGTTGGCGGGAATAGAAATGACATCTCATTTTTGCCACCACTGGGAGCTTCCAGTCATACTATGCATAGTGAGTTGGTGTATTTATCTTGGATGTTAGGCAATACACATCTTCATAGCTTTTGTTTCAAGCGGGTAGAAAAGTACAGAGTTACCATCTACTGAACATAAGTGCGAACGCGAAATAAGCGTGAGAAATTGTTTGGAATAACTATACCTGTTTCATATATATATATATATATATATATATATATATATATATATATATATATATATATATATATATATATATATATATATATGCCTCCTTGTGAGTGAAACCTGAAAAATGAATGATCCTGTTAACGATAAATGCTTTTCGCGCCATGATTTTACCAACTAGTTCGCCTGCAAAACGCCGCAGGTAAATGTAGCGATGATCAAATTTTCTCACATTCTCCAATGTATTCGCAGCGTCGTCCCGGTCAACCTGCGGTGTACGGCGGCGCCACGCAGTATCGGAGCCGAGCTCACAAGTTGGCCTCGCTCGTCATGATGACCACGGGCAGCGCCAACGCCGCCATGTTTCCCATGATGTTCATCTCCTATGGAGGAGGTTGGTATATACCGCTACTCGCTACTGCACTCGGTGCGAAGCGCATGCCCGCACTATAGCCATCGCACCGAAGAGCTCTGAGACTCGTGTGCCTAGAAATTGTGTTTAGCGATTTGTACCCAACAATGGGGAAGCAGTGAGCCATGCTATGCTTGAGAACCATGAAGGCACATTGGTCAAAGAGAAGTTTGTCTAACCAGTGTACGCAAGCAGTAGAGACACTTATACACTGAACAGTTCGAAATTGCGTCACAATGTGTTTCAAACACTTCAAAATCGTGTCATCGTAAGGGTTATTGACTCTGCGGAACACACTCCACAAGCGACTCCAGAGAAGACAAGTTGTGGGTTTTCAGGTGTTAGGAAAACTTCATTAGTTAATAATATTTAGAGATGGCTGACTTGGAGGGCCCAAACTCCTGAGCGCCAGTGTCTTTACTTCATATGTCACTACAACCTACAACTTGGTGTGCATGTATAACATGCTATTTAACTAGTTGGTGCATTGCATTATTGTAAAAGTGTGTATAACCAACAAAGTAAATTGCCAATAAAAGAGGAAAGTCGCCATACTGCCAGCTCATTATCAATTTATCAATGCTCAAATCTACACAGAAACCGCAGTCACATGGCCGCCGTTACTCTACCGTCGCACCAACCAACTTTTATTAAAATGACAAGTTTCCTATAAGTACAGTAGAAGCAACTCAAGCACTAGTGTCTCCGGGAGCTGCTGCGGCCGAATAGGAATAATGGGTAGAACACAAATTCCCCAGTCTTCCCTGTTCTTGGCTCTTTTAGCTTCGTTCGGTTCCGCATGGTCTGCAAAGACTTTGCCTAAATACAAAGTTCAAAAATGTTTAGCAGTTATCTAACAGTTACGCTCCACCGCTTTGACTGTTTTAGTCTCAGCAATTCATATCGGCTCACGAACCTCAAAACAGTTTTTCTTACTATAAAAAAATTCTAAACACAGCAACAAACAAAGTCACTAGTGCGTTAGAAGCCTGCAAGCACGAAGACTACGCAAATTTGTTTACTAACCATCATTTCCACGGTGGCTGAACGATCGTACGCCAGAGTGCCATTTAGTTAATTTTATCGAACTCTTTACTTTCACTGATGGATTTTGAACTCAATATACAGATGTTCCTATCGGGTATCTTGAATTTGTAAAAAAATATTCTCTGTGCAGTCTTCATTGTTATTCATATTTTTCTCTATCTTCTTTGCGGACATCACTGGCGAGCTATTTGTTTGCATTGTTGAGAGTTTAGGGGCAAACCGTAATGTGTGCCTCAGGGGTCTCAAACACGCGGTCTGCGCACCACCGACCATTCGTTCGCTTCCCGCATTCCGGGCGTGAGAGTCTTGGTCCCGTATCTTTTTTTATGACTTTAGGACTGTGTGTGACACTGCTAAATTGTACTCGCATTATGTTTTTGTCTATCGCGATTATTGGCCCTTTGTAACCTAAACAGACCTGGCTGCTCTGTAACATTTTTTTTTTCGTGAAGCACCTCGCGCAATCACCTTGTGTTGAAATATAAACGCGGAACAAAATCTGTCAACTTCAAGAGCAGCGTCGCGATTTTAGTCGCTGCGTAAATTTGAACTGATATGTTTCTGGAATCTAGACGTCACATTCTTTTCAGAATGGACCCTCATGTGATATGTGGGAATGGCCTTTTTTTAAACGGAAAAATGGCAATGTTAACCCCCATTTTGTTCTAGAGGATGATACGGGCCTCCCGCACCCTATGGCTTCCAACTTTTGAGTGTTCCGGCTTTTTGCGGGACTATGTAAAAGGCTCCTTGACTTGAGTTGCCACCGCCAAGAGAGAGCGCGTTCAAAACGTGTTTTACGCTGCATTCAAAGCGGTGGTTAGGCAAGTCGAAGAGCGTCTCTGAATACGGGGGTAAACTTAGCTGGCTCGGCCTGGTAGCTTGAGACCCTTTGTGTATAGAGTTTGGTTTAGCTAAAAAATGCGATAGTTCTACGCGCACATATTTGTGTTTCGTGGAATCTAATCTCGGCCACGGTGGCCATAATTACGATTGAGGCAGAAGTGTTGAGGCCAGTGCACAAAGAATACCAGATGATCGAAATTTCCCGAGCTCTCCACTACGGTGTCTCTCCCAATCAAATTGCGGTTTTAAGACGTTGAGCGTCAACAAAAAACAAGCTCTATTATCTTTACTAGTGTCATCGAAGCTTGGCATAGGCGGCACCTTATTTTATTGTGTGTTGAGCTTCCCAAATAATTGTTTAGATATTCCTGATAAGATTGCGCTCAGGACATTATAGCCCAGCTGTTCCCCGAGCTAAGGCTATAGCACAAGCGATAAAGCTGGAAGGTTTGATCAGGTATGAATGAAGTGACGCCGACGCACTTCAGGGGCAATTGAATTATCGATAACAGACGACGGTGCTCGACGCTATCGCTGGGCTGTATGGGTCAGTTTTATTTCTGTCTTCAAACTTATTTAATAGCGTCTCATCTTTAGTCGTTCCAGTTCGTCGCCATTGCGACCACGTGAAAATACATTCGACACCACAGCTATGTTTGCACTCATTCTAGAACCGATCTTTAGCGAAAATGAACTGCGCTTAAGGCTCGTTTTCCAGAGTACCACTGAGCCTGACTCCTGGGAACGAAGCTATAACCCGTTCAGTGGTCATTTCAATACATTATTCACGAATAACTCACGCGCGACACTCGCTGTAGAAATTCATCAGGTGTATTTCGTAAGAAGCCAAAAAATTTTTCTCCTTGAAGACTGCGTTTTTGACGCTGCTGGTGAAGCTCGAGCGAAAGCGAGTGAAAGAGGCACCACTCACTTGGAAAAGTGGTACCACGACCAGAATTCCACGTCGTTATACGCCTATGTGCGGCTCTGTGGTCGGTTGAGAAGTCGGTGCAATGGTGGTGCGTAACGATATGCTTCATCCTTCGCAAGTGCTTCCACAAGGCCAGCAAAACTGGTGAAGTCTTCGAGAAAGCCGTAGTATCCGGCCATTCTGTCTGGAGAGAAAACCTAAAGAAGCCCTTGAGGTACCCAGTTGTTTTACTTTACTTTTCTCTGGCTTCAGGTAATCAGGTGTCAGTTTAGGTTTACCCCAAATATCAGATTGCCCTAAGATACGCGTTAAGCACCAATCGGTAACTCAAGTCGTAAGTAAGGGTCCTTAGTCAATATACACGAAATGACCGTGGCACCATTATGATAAATTAGCTCTAGGATGAAAATTACTCTTATCTTCTAAAAAAAACTGCTGTTAGAACTCCTGTATCAGCTATTTCATGGTAAAACTAGCATTCGAAAAAAATGCCCCTTCCCAGTCCTCTATATGTCTCTTCACGAAATTATCACGGTACGAAGTTTTTAGATTACCCTGCAAGGTCTAATTTGTATGCTAATTCATTTTTGTTTGTTCCATCAGCGAATACAACCGCTTATCAAATGAACAAGTGCGCTGTAGTACTGTCCATATCCTTTTCTCGACATTGTAACCCTCTGCTGCAGCACCTTCGGGCTAATCGGGGTAATCATTAAATAAGGAATAATTTAAAGAACAAAGAGTAAGCTTTGTTTTCAATACAGGCCTTGAAATTATGCTGACGTCACATGATTGGCTCTGTCGCTACGCGCAGTACCATTCGTGCTGGCGTACCTCGTCCTGCTGATGACCGTGGCGATGCCCATGATGCAACTGGAGAGCAACCTGGCCCAGTTTGCCGGAGACGGCAACTGCGGCATTTTCAGCACGGTTCCGCTGTTCCTCGGTGAGCGCGACGCACGAATTTCGTTTCGATCTGCGTCACGCGTGAACGTATTTATTCGTAGAAGTACAAGAACCCCCAATTTATGCGACGCTTATCGCGTGGCTTGCACCTCGATTACAGGCAATAGAACCATCGATTTGTTGGTAAACTGAAAAGTACTTAGGAAAGCATAATTTCTGGAAGGTCTGCGTGAACTCTTGGTGAAAGAAGCATCCGAAAGCACTTCCTGTTTAACTTGAAGAAAAAAACAGAAAGTTCTTTTGAAGAACCAGTACCAGGACAACTTATGCTAGCTTAGACGGCGCCCTTTAGGTCGTGGTGTCGTCCTCAGCCAAATTGACGGCCCAGAGTTCGTCTCTTTGGGTTCATCTGTGCAGTACGCTCCCCTACTGCTCAACCGGCCGCCTTCTATTGGCAGCATCAATAGTGCGATCGGTCCAATACGTTCTAATATAGCCTCACCGATCAATTCTATGACCTTTCTATATCGTCGTTTCCTCTCGCGATAACAACTAGTAAAGGATGTGTGCTACTCAGTTCGGGTGAATATTAGTTTGAAAGAGGCATGAAGACGCAGTTGTTGCTCGTTTAATGATGGAAGGACACGAACTGCCACAATGCGCAGATGTTAAATGTTCTAGGCTAGAAAAAAAGTGCCCACGTTTAAGGCACGATAATTGATAGAGAGAAAATGGCGTGACCGAACGATTAAAACACTTGGTGGCTGTTCTGGGAAACAATACGTTTGATCCCATTGAGGGCACTTGATTTTCTTTTACAACATAACTCTGAAAGGAGCGTAAGCTACCAAATTACCCCCCAATGTGGCAAGAGTGAGCCAAGAACACTTCGCATTGACATCTTAAGCAAAACGTGAGGGAAAAATACAAGTTCTGAGTGAAATATGCTATTGTAGCGGCGAGCAAGAACGATCTTAACCCCGTTGGTGACTATATACAAAATCAATAACAAAGATATCCCAGGTATGATTAAGGGAACGCTTGTCAGAGCTCAAAAGCACGACTTTCGAACGGCTCAAGGTAATTACAGCATTAATTTTGCTAAATATTCTTGAATAGACAGGGAGCTCAAAAACTTTACGTCTGAATAGAAAAATTGATGCGTTTTTGAAGGTCGCGACCTACTTTAATATTGTAATAGAATAACTATTGTTAGAATGGTTCAGATTTTAAAGAAGAGAAAGGTTACTCTAAACTAAAAGTAACCCAAACTTCTTTCTTTGACGTTAATCACGTATACGTTACTGGTACTGCTTTACACTTACAACTCAGGCACGGGCTACGCTCTGACGCTGTACGTGATTCTGCACGTGGTCGCCGACTCGCTACCCCTGTCCGACGTGCTGCTGCAGATCGCTGGAGGCTCCTCCATCCCGTGGCCAGGCTCCTGTCCGGGTGGCTGGACGGCCAACAACCGCACCTGTTACGCCATCAAGCACGGATCGGTGAGCACCCCTCTACCGCCCTCTGTCGACATCTGTTGAACTTATAGTGTCTTTCGTACAGCGTTTAACAGCTGCTTGAACGCTAAGCATCATTGGCGTGCGAACAGGGGGCATAGACGAGGGCATCCAATGACCCCCCCCCCCATAGCTTGTGCAAGATCAATCAATAAGTCAATCAATCAGTCAGTGGTTATTTGCGCCAAAAGTTATGTAATGGCGAGAAGCGGGGAGACGGCAAGAAAAGCTGCAGTTTATGCAACTAGACTGGTACAGGGCGAGCAGAGTAGGTAAGGGAGGGAGACGGTGAGTCTCCCTCATAACTATACTGCAGGCTGGTACAGGGTTGCACAGAAACGCAACAAAAAAGAATTGATGAATTTTCGAGACCTTGCCTTGGCGGATCAGTGGCTAGGATGCTCGGCTGCTGACACGAAGGTAGCGGGTTCGATTATGGCTGACACATTTTCTTGTAGGCGGAATGGTAGAGGCCCGCTTACTGTGCGATGTCAGCTCACGTTAAAGAACACCTGGAGTCCTATAGTGATCCCGGAGCCCTTGTGGCCTTTTGCGGTAAGAGGCGATATTACCGGAGTCCCTGTGGTAACAGCTATTGCTGTAAAGTATTCTAAGCACGCTAAGTAAGATAAGCTTTGTCGGATAAGCACGCCTCATCAGCTCGACTATTTCACCGAATATCAGGACCTGTGAAGCGGAGCCTTAGTGAAACAGCTAGGAGATTTCTAACCAAATGTTATGGGTATGGCTGGGCTCATCGCCGTCTTCCACAACAAGAAAGATGAGCAATGCCTTGTGCATCGCTTATGTTCCGCAACGCGAATATGGAAACATCTTACGTGGTTTTGACGGCGAGATACGCAATCACAGCCTGTAAAGACTAAACTTTAATTGGGCGTACTTGCGTACTTAAAAAGAACGACGTTCAAAATACAGCGATATCGGCGCAGACAGTCTTCGGTCATCGATTAACGGAATAAGTGCTTAGGCAAGTCGGCATTCACTTGTGGCGTCGAAGCTCCCACGGGTATCATTGGTGGCTGCGTTAGTTCTAGATGCCCAAATCTCGTTGTGTTTTGTGGACTGTTCATTTCAAACTTCAGTTATTGGCCGAAGCTCAGCAAACAGCGCACCTCCTATTTCCAGCCCTTCTTTTGTAACGTGATTTTTACGACACGGAACTTCAATAACTTTCTACACTAATGAGAAGGACAGAATTCGTTTCATCGCAACGAAGACTGCCTCCAGGTAATTACTCGGGGACGCACATATTAGAGGCCACGCGCGTAAATACTAATTACGTTAACACTTGATTGAGGTTTAATGCGGCCGCCGCATGTAAGTTCAGACTTGTGCGGTTTAGGTGTCCTGTCATGCATTTCATCCACTTTCTGTCGCTTTACAATAGGAATATGCTGTCAGCTTCGATGTGTCTACGTAGTCAGGAGCAACATGACGTCACGATTAACTGGTTTTTCGGGGAGGTAGGCGCTCCACTGAAGTGGACATGTCACTATGGGTGGACACATCAAGAATAGCTCCCTAGAATAAACTCTGCTGTTCTTTTTATGCGCTCAAGCTTATCAGAGGATTACAAAATAGTCTAAGGTTTCGAGACGCGGTTTGTGCAAGAAAGTGGCTACCATCTGCGTAAAAAATATATCCGATGTAGCAATAACGTGATCGCCATGCAATTGTAATGATCATTACACGGCGTCATTCGTAATTTTAACGCAAATATCAAACTCTGCATTAACATGTGTCCGTGAAATTGTACAGTGAGATAAAAATGGGGTGACATCGCGAAATAACAGAAAGAATATTAATCATACGTCCCTTCTAGGTGATTATGCGGCTGTTCAGTCATGCATTAGGCCAGTAATTTATTATTCCGATAGCAGTTATATAGCCACTCACAGCCCATTATTGCCATCCGAGTTGACATGGTCATGAAGTTTCGTATAAAGTCCAACTGGGCAACATTGCGTCATGCGTCGTATGTTCTGTGTGCGAGTTAAACATGCGAAAACAGCCAATCATCGCCGCTTTGTAGAGGAAGGAATACTGGCTGGCGTTATTTCGCACCTCTGAAGAAGCGCAAGCGGGTAGGGAGGTGGGGGTGGTTCCGCAGTAGGGGCTGCGTTGCTTAAGCCAGCAAGTGCATAGCCTGATTGTTCGAGCGGGGTCACGTTATCTTGTCAGGGATCAGCAAACAAGTTATACCTTTGCACGTGCCCCGCCGCGGTGGTCTAGTGGCTAAGGCACTCGGCTGCTGACCCGCAGGGCGCGGGTTCGAATCCCGGCTGCGGCGGCTGCATTTCCGATGGAGGCGGAAATGTTGTAGGCCCGTGTGCTCAGATTTGGGTGCACGTTAAAGAACCCCAGGTGGTCTAAATTTCCGGAGCCCTCCACTACGGCGTCTCTCATAATCATATAGTGGTTTTGGGACGTTAAACCCCACATATCAATCAATACCTTTGCACGTACAGTTTCCTCACCGGTAAGCTTGCGTTTAAGAGACCGCATGAAGGTCACTGCACTTGCTGCGGTGGCTGCTTTCCTAACGCTGGAGTTTTTTTTTAGTTATGCAAGGTTAGTAACTAAGAAAGTTACCTGCCAGATTTTGTATATCATCCATTTTCTTGCTGTCGCGATGGTTTCTTCGCCTTTGCGTGGAAACTGTGACATCAGTAAACGATTCCGGCTTTTCAACGTAATGGCGTAAGTTCCATACCACACAAGAAATGATAAGAGGGGTATCCAGTATGTGGTTTCAAAATGAGGCTGCATGGAAGGGCGTTTCTACATGCACTTCTGTCACTGTTATCTGTCACAGAGAATGTGCCCATACTTTCGTATAACATTCACAAGGAATGTACCTACCCCAGCTATAGATTGCAGTGCTGACCAGTTCCGTCCCGAGCTCGAGCAGAGAGAGATCTCTTCGTCTGGTACATGCGCACACTTCAAGAGGCTGGAATGTGCATAAATGATGCTTACTCGAGTCTTTGTGGTGACTTCGCAGGTCCCGTGCCGATCGTTGCGCAGTCGATTCGTGGACTCTTTCCGGCGGCTGTCGCTCGGAGAAGGCGTGCCTCTTCTGCACGGCGACCAGGTGGCGCTGGTGCCGTCCAAGTCGTACCAGCAAGAGGCCGCCGGATGCATGCCCGATCTGTACACAACGTTGCCACCGTACGACTTGTGAGTGGCGGAAGTTTTGAAGACGATAGTCATTTCTTGAGAACGTTCTATGCAAACATTTTGATCTGTCTGTCTGTCTGTAACAGTACCGACTACGGAATATTCTAAACGACACCAGACGATACCTCAAACGGCTGACCCCATGCGTAGCGCCCACCAATGCTGCTCAAGGTTCAGTGTTCATGCTTGTGTGATTGTCAATTAAAATGCAATTATTGCGCATACCTGAGGCACCATAACAACACGTATATAATCTGTATGTGCGCCTTTTACTAGAAAAGGCATACATAAGTAATTCTAAGGGCCGTAGCGTTTATCAAGCTGCGCTGATCATGCAACGCTTGCACGGAAAGGCAAGTGTTTCCGACGCTTTGCTAAGACGACAGCGCTTTGCTAAGACGAACGCAAGGCGACCTACCTGTCGCTTTGCCTTCTACACCTTATCACCTCTGAGGCGGGAGTGCGTGCCCGTTTCAGAGCCACACGCTTCGTTTTCCAAGATAACTGCCACATAGCGTTCATGCCTCACGTGTAACGTGACTTGATGCGCTCGTTCGCCTCCACATCACGCTCGAGGCACTCTAACACAGCGCTTCCAGAATGCCATTCACCAATTTTCTGGCGCAGAACATCAAATAAACGTTTTGTTCACTCTCTTCAGACGCAATACTATCATCTGTCGACGACATTTGCAGATTAACATGCAGATACGGGGCCGATTTATTTGTCAACAGTTTTACGCTGAAAACCCAGTGAAGTCTATTTCATTTTATTGTCATAAAAGCTACAAGGCGGGAACCTCAAACTCCTCTCATGCAGCGGGCCCGAGTCGCAGAATTCAGACCCCAGGGCGGGGTCAAGAAAAAACGCAAAATCGAAAGGGTGGTAGTATAGGTTGTAGCGAGGAGAGAAGAAGAGACGTGAGACGGCGTCGAAGGCGGCCGATGGGGCCGTGCCGATCTCGCCACTTTATTGCAGGCCTCAAGCGGAGCCACGTCGACTACCAGCGTCCAAACCGCCAGGCCAAAAGCTCGTTCTAATTCTCGCGCATCCAAGCTAGCATCTGCTGTGCGAGAGGCGCGGCGCGATGATTGAGAAAATGATGATGATGATCATGCACTACAGGGCTCCCCCCCCTAGCGCTTTGCGCGATTTGAAGTGTATATGACGAAGAAAGAGAAAGAGACTATGTACATGAATGACAATCCGCAAGGTGTCCATTTAGGAAGTCCAGTTTGTCAACGTGTAGTGACCATCGGGAGCCAGTGGGTCTCTGGTGGGCGACACTGGGAGTTGCGCAGAGGACGAAGAAGTAAGGGTTCCGAAACTGTGTTTGCACACAAGTGGGTGACAGGATGACCAGCTGGGGCTAGCTGGGAGCGCACAGGGTGTCGCGAGTGAGCATTGCAGGTAGTAAAGATGCGTTCAGGGTGAGGTGACGACGGGTGCACAAAAGCCGATTTGGCCCCTGCGCGCGAATCAATTAGAAGTGGCGTAGTGAAGTCCTGCAGACCACCCATCGACAAGCAATGGCCTTGACGGTGCCCTCGCGGGCGTGCACAGCACTGGTGCCGATGTCGGTACGCAGGTGTCGTGACGTGAGTGGCATCTGAATATGAGTGGATCTGACCACCCACGCTGGCAGTGAGCAAGTAGGATTGTACACGCCGGGCAGAGGTGAATGACGCATGCGGCCCGTAAAAGGGTGTGCCCACAGTCCAGTCACACGCCAGCTCGCCCACGGCTTCCGTCAAGAACTCAGCAGGAGGCGTGTCACGGAATCCAGCAGACATGGACTCCAGAGGAGGCTCAGTGGGCGTACCCTGACCTGGCGAATCACCCTCAGTAGTCGGCGCAAGTCGGTTCGTGCGCAGGTCGGTATGGAAGATGGGTGCCCACATGCCAGGCGTGAGATGTGCGGTCTGCTGTGACATAGGCAGATCAGGCATAGAGAAATAAAAAAAGGTGAAGAGTGGACACTCCCGTAGACCCCAGCGGCCCAATCGACTCTAGCACACCTAGTGGTTGATGAGAGCAAGTGGCGTGCGCTTCCGGTTTTGGTTTCACTGGCGCAAATTTTGAATTACTTTGCATAACCGACGTTTGGCTATGTCGAAAGTTCATGATTTCAGACCACTATTCATCGCCCAAATGGATAGTTTTTGTAGGTCGTTTTGATTTAGCAATTCCCTGTTTTGTTTTGTTCAGTGGTTCGTGCGAATCGGTCGTGACGTAATTTTTACTTCGATTAAAGTATAATAAAAAGAGATGCAGGTAATGATAATTCACTATTGTTTTATTCATCGCGCTTGTGTTTTTCTTTTGGAACAAGTGATCAATGTATATATCAGTCAAAGAAACAGAGCATCCGCAATGTTTTATTCAAAGGCAAGGTAGAGTATGAGAATATAAAAAGCACAATATGACAAAGGTAGACAACAAATGCATCTCGCCTTACAAATAAATTGTAACAAATATTGTAACAAATACATAGAGAACACAGACAACGCACACATCGCTAGAGTTGGCAGAAGCCGAGAAGCTGGTGAAGTATGACACACCGGGCCAGTGGGTAAGTAAGGATCTATGGCAAAACCACAGCGCACAATGCTGATGAAGAAGGAAGAAGTGACATATACACAGCAATGAAGTCGCGAATCACGCCTGGGCTTAACCGAAATAATGCATAGAAAAAAAGAGCGCACAGAAACCACACGACACAATATAGCAGAAAGGCAAAGGTGCAGTGTGCTGGCTGTGCTTAAGAACAGCTAGTCCAAAATGAAAAAAAGCAGACTTGATGCCTGCTTGTCCTCAGAAAGGTAGGGCTTTGCAGCTTGCTCACTACGTGAAAGACAAACTTTATGCTACAACACTGGCAGGTCTTGTGGCTTTTGTTATGCGTCGCCTTCATCAAAAACTTAAGATCCCAAGTGATTTGCGTCTGGGTGTTGCTGTGACGCTTGCGAGCTAAAATAGATTGTAGTCATCACTTTATCCAGAATTGTGGACTTTAATTGGTGCTACGAGAGCGGTATTACAGGGCTAATAAATAGCAGAAGGAAACCACTTTGGCACATTATTTTTCACAAAGGCTCTACATCGTACGTTATCACTCACAAGCTATATAAAAATAAAATGGCAGCGTCCGCAGCCCCATCAAACGCTACAAGTTTGGGTATTCTTTTGAAAATTTTGATGGGCAAGATGAGGAGGTTGATGAGAAGCTAAAATACGAAAAGCGTGATAACATGAACCGTGCCCACTTCATACTGTGTTCCTTACCCGCTCGAAGACATTTCAACAAGCGGTTTTGTTATCGATATATTACTTGAGCTGGAGAGATAAAGCATACACAGTGACCAAGCGACCCACAGTAAAGTGTACAGTTCGCCCGTATTTGCTACAAAAAATACAGACAGGATACCCAACATTCTTTTTAAGGTTATGCAAATCACTTCGAGCGAATACACAGTGTTCGTACTCCTCATAGCGGGTAACCAAAACAATGAATGCAACGAAGGAGTGGTTAGTCCAGTTGAACTGAATATAAGCATATAAGACCATAATGAAGTCTGCTGTAAAGAAGTAATAACATAACAAAGCTATTGCAGGATTCGGCTCAACTCGAATACTTTAGTGTAAACCCGCCGCTAATTGCTAACCTTTGAACTTGTCAAGCTGCATGCCCGAGATTGAAGACTGGAACCTAACCCTGTCTAAGTTTCGGTTCACAAAACGCACATGCCAACATAAGCGAACCCGGCAAAACATTTTCAGAAACTTAGCGCGACACCCAGCAGAGCAGAAATGAAAATCGCCAGCACTTGACAGATGGTGATACAAAACATCGCACACTTTCAGGTGATGTGCAGTGGCCTCAATTATGGCAAGAAAGTGAGATTCAAGTTGTTGTACGTATGCAAAAGCTGCTTCTGATGGCACAGTGAGATTCCCAAAAAGTTTGCTGGGGACGTGGTATGCTTTGAGCATTGTGAAATACTGGTGGGTACCCTTAAGCGTCTCACTGTCGTCTTTCAGTAACTGTGGGCAACTGCAACCGTCACATGCATTCCGAAGGAAGTGTTTGATGAGAAAACCAGCTACATAATATGCAGCGGAGTCATCGATAATATGGGAGTGAATGTTTGTCGCAAGTTCAGAGAGATCGTCTAGAGCGGGAAAGTCGTCAGGCTGTGGCTGTGCACACTCCTCATTATCCACAAGAGACGCACTGGTGAGGGAGAATGGCGAGAGCTGCTCCTGGAGGAGGTCACATTCATCATCCTCGACATTTCCGTATTCTGACAGCTTGAAGAGTTTTCTTATGCAGATGTGCTTCAGGCCACAAATAAATTGTGCTACATTGGGGTTGGTGTTGCAACCCTGTTTTTGCCTAATGTGGCCAAATATGTTCTCCAGAGGATCCTGTTGAAGCCTGCGTGTTAACAGGTATTCAAAATTGTAATTTTTGGAGAGGTCGTCCCATAGTTGACAAATTGCCTGAATTGTAATTTGCCAACCTACGATGGTTTGTGGTTGACGTCTGCCAACAAACTGCCATGATGCAATCCAGGGAAGCTGGCATCGGAGGAAGTCAATCAGCTCTGAATTATTTTTCATGATTGCATGCCGCAGCTTTTGCGAAGTTCTTTTTTTACTCGAGCTGTTCAAGGCATCGAAAATCCTGTCCATACGATCACAAAATTGAGCTGTAGTGATGGCCGAGGCAGGGAGCACCTTCGCATACACCATTGCCGTGATAGCAATCGAAACTGATGCACTGAGGACCTGAGTTGCTCTGCTGACCTTCATATTAGAAAAAGGTTTCTGATGAACGTGCCGTTCAGTCAACTTTGGAGCCAATCGCAACCGCAACTCATGTGAGGATTGGTAAAGGCTTACAATGTGCGACCAGTTAACGATGTCATCCCCAATGTATAACTTGTGTCCTTGGACATTATTGCGCGTTGTTTTAATTAAATGCGGAACATCAAAAATGTAATATACCCGCTCACCATTAACTTCAAAAAAGGCTTTGCTACAGTCACTTTTAGTTGGTTAGCGAGACTTACATTTGAACTGCCCTGGTCACAAATGACTGCTTTCACTGCAATATTAATGCTCCTAAGCTCCAAAATGGGTGACACCAGCAAGTTATGCATAACAGATGATGGTGTTGATGTGTGCCCTATAGTAAAAGCAACCGGTTGAACCCACTTTCTCGAAACGCCAACAAGAAGAAAAACCAGTGCTCGATCAGCGATGGTTGAAGTGCGATGAGTGCCATCATCTGTAAAACCCTGGACAACGTCTCTTGCAGCATCATAGTACAAATTCTTTTTGAGTGACATTTCGTCGAAAACTAAAGCGCACACTCGGTCCCGTTCATTCCAAGCTTGAGTATTTGTTGCAATGGAAGAAAGGATTCCTGGAATTATGCCTGGAGTCATCTTTACAATAGCTAGCCACCTCCTTAATGAACGCCGGGAGGGCAAAGAAAAATACGGAGCCAGAAATCGGTATGCTCGCGGACCTCGGAAGTTTAAGTGAAGAGCGAATTTCTTGAACCACACGGGAAACCGCTTGCCCTTGCGTTTGGGCCTCAAGCGAACATGTGCAGAAAGAAGTTTAAAAACCTCCTCGGTGACGTGCGGTCGGATAACTTCAAGGGCCTTCGAAGTCGATGACGGTGCTTGGTGAGGCTGTCTCTGCAGTCTTTTGATAGTTTTCTGCTGTGCTGCTACTTTAGCTTGCAGATGTTTAATGGTTTGCTTGTACTTCATTGATGGAGACATTGTCGCTGGCACACAGGAACGCACTGCAATAAACAAAAAAATTGATGTAAAAGCGAAGAACAACTAATCCCATACGAGCACTTTCCTCGCTCTTTCAGACCCAAGGTGCACAACTTTCTGTGGTACAAAGTTTTCGATTCCACTACCTAAAAACAAACCATTCACAATGTTGACAATGCACAAAAAAAAAATGAAAATCACTGAGAGCCCACCCTTACATTTTGTATGTGCACACGTAGTGTCCTTTTGAGGATAGTTTCCTCAGAATGTCCTAAACATAAAATAGCACATTAAAAACTGCTGCAATAAAAGCATAGTCACCATTTTCTCTAAGGCACTCAGGCGTGGAGCTGTTGGCGGAGACGTCTTCTGGAGGGTCTTGTGAAGCTTGTTCAGTGCCTCGGACAGTGCTGTCGGAACAATCTTGCGAGCGGCCTGCGGAAGTCTCTATATCAATCCACTCTGGTGTTCAAGTGAACATACAACTTACCGGCCACACAAGTTCCTTTTGTGACAGCTGAACGACTGGTTAAGGTTTTCTCCGGCAAGACGAAATCACCAAAAATTCTTTCACCAGCTACAAGGGAGCTGCCACCTGCAGAGGTTTGGTCAACAGTCAATTTGGGTAAAAAAAAAAAAAGAAATCGCGACACTGAACGCACCCTGTTCATCGGGGCACCTCAATGTGTGGGAGCCGCTTTTTGAAGCCTCTACCGCAGGTCCTGAAGAGATGAAATTACGACAATGTGTCAGTAAGAGGCTTAAAATAACACAAACTGAAGCTCATCCGCACCTTGCAGTGCAGCTTCTGCAGCCATGTCACAGTCACTACTTGAAGCGACGCTCAGAAAACCTGCATATATGTGCAGTTGGTACAAGTTACAAAGCTTGTAGCATGGGGAAACTTAAACAGCTCTTTCAAACGCATAAATTGGTCGAACGTGGAAGAAAAGAGACGGCACCAACTAGGAAACAAGTAATTTGTGATTTTTGTAATTATTAACAGTGGCAGCTTTCACTGATGAAAGGTATACGTACATGTGCACTCAGGCTTGAAGATAACGTGAAATAGCCCTTTAAAGCCTTTCAAAACAAGTTGCGCAGGTCCAGAGCATCAAAAAATGACAGAAATGTAAAGCTGCTGTTAGGAAGGTAATAGCCCACAATTCACAGAATTTAAGACTTTCCAAGTGTTACATTTGTAGTGAGGTTTCTCCATCGGCTACAAAGATCTTCACGGTTAACTGTCGCCACTGATTCAATACAAGTGGCTGCTATTGCACATGTTTGAGTTTCAGTCAATCACTTACATGGTGCAGCTGGTTGCACACTGGGAACAGCCATTCTTGTAAGCCTTGTGTGCCCAGGGTCCATGAAACTTTGAGCAGTAAAATGGTCGCTACAAACCCTGTACGTTGCGTACAATAGGCTGGCCGGCTTACTCAGGAGATCATCGCGTCCAGCATACTGCATCCATGCTTTCATCCTGCATTGGCAATGAACTATCAGCTGAAAGGGGAAGTGCTTGAATAGTGATTTTTTATTGTTACCCTCACTTAGCAAGTACGAACAATAAGCCTACAGACATGCAAACCATACAAAAGCTTTAACACACCTGCCGTTCCGTGGTACGCGGAAGAAACTCATCCCAGGCTTCTTGTGGGTTCTGCCATTGTTGAAGCACCACGATACACAGCAGTAGCTGCCGTAGCTTGGACCGCCGGACGGCATGGCGTCAGCGTGGTCTGAAAATGTTAGTAAGTGGATGCTTCGCTGTCAAATTACGAAAAAGATATGTGCACGTCATAAGTGTACCAGCAAACCCCTTTGAATGATTAGCTAATCACTGCACAATACAAAACTAGTGATACATCTCTGACCCATAAAACTCTGACTTACAAATATATACGTCAAGACCACGAACAAAGATCTTCAGAAGTTTCCAGGCCGCTATTCCTTGTAATGCAATGGTATCGCGGCCTGGGAACTTTAGAACACCTTCGTGCGTACGCAGTATCAGCAGTACATTGGGAAGAAAAATCGTAGTTGAAATTTGTGCGGTAAAATTATATTGGAAACGTCAAAAACATTTGTGGGCAGCTTGCACTAGTGGCACAAGGCTAGCGAAGAAACGAAGATGATGGCCACTTGGCTAGTCCAGATTTGCCTCCGGCATACCAAGAATTATTCGTGTTCCGAGCCTTCGGGAAATGCGTCGTGAAGCATGCGAGGCCGAGCAAACGCTTCTCAATATTTTGCACCGAGCCTACGACCTAGCTGCCCAGCTATGCTCAGCGCACAGACGCTCGCGTCCGTGGCAGACGCAGCACGCGTCGCCTCGGCTTGACGCCGTGCCGCCTTTGCTATACTGCATACGTTGCACAATGTTCCCGTCTAACCGCCACATAGAGCCACAAATTTTCTTTTTAGCGAACCTCCCAGTCCTTACAAGCTTCAGAAAAAGGTTACAACTGCGTGAATGAGACGCCACGTAAGAAACAAACTCGCACACACGAAGCGCAACGTGTGTGTGTGCATCTTTCTATGTTTGTTGCATGGTGTTTTTTTGCGCAGGCGTAACCGTTTTCTGAAAAAATGACCCAACAAGACCAACAACATGTCATTCAACAAGCTTCGCTTGAAAACGTGCCTCACCTGTTATCTCACGCTTGAAAACGCCGACGCAGCCGACCTTAACGAAAGCGACGAAAGCTTCTCGCTGTCAGTCATGCATGGGCTTGTCGCTGGGTAGATGGTGTTTATGACAGTACGGCTGAAGAAAAATAATCGCGTAAGGTGTGTTGAATAAATTGTTTTTATGTATAAAAATATACCAAATTTGGGCGTGTAATTATTAATTTGTGAAAACAATTCTGTTGCATTGATTATAACTGTTTTTTTTTGCGCTTGCGCCCTCTGACGTTTGGTGGGAGCACTAGTTCGTTACGTAGTCGTGACGCACTTCCTGAGGCCAGGTTTTGCAGAGTGTCCGCTCTTGTCTTCTTCTTTCTCTATGGATCAGGCACGTCGTCCTCAGGAGGGTCGGTCAGAGTCGCAACATCTCGGAAGTCTGGCCGTGGTTGACAGCCCTTGGCTTCAACCTCGCCCACGAGAGACCGCGAGGGCGAGGATGGTTGCTGCCGGCCAGACACGCAGATCACCGAGGTGAGTGGAGAGGCACCCCCGGACATCGTTGACACTGAAGCCCTCGCGACCGGGGGGTGAACAGCAGGCGTGACGATGTCCGCAGTCATTGTAGACGCCAGGGCGCTCGATGACGCCGCCGTCGCAGAACCCGACGTGTCAGCCGTGCCGTGAGCCATGGAGGTCGGCTGAGACGAGCCGGCGGCAAGCATGCCTGCAGCGTCGTCGGCCGAGGACGATGAAAACACAAATCTCGTGGCTGACTGGTTGCATTCAGCCCAAATGTCGACAACCTTGGCGCATGGGCAGTCGAGCGCAGGACACGCTTCGCCAGTGGCCAGACGAGAGGTTAAGTCTCGTTTATCGGACGTTGTTGAAGGCGAAAGCTTCGAGGTAGGGAAGTCAACAACGGGCGAAAGGTCACCTGTGCCAGACTTCGATGCGGGCGGCAAGGTGGTCGTCATGGACTCCAGTAGGGCCACGGTGTCGCGTGCCGTCGCTCTCATGGAAAACATGGAGGTAGCAAGCATGCCAGAAGTACCATCGGCCGCGGACCTCGAAAAAACGCACCCCGTGGTGGAGAGGTCGTCGGCAGCAGGAACGACCTCAAAAACCTCGTCGGATCTGTGACCGGGTGCGAGACTCACCGCGCCAGCGGCCGGATCCAAGGCGGAGGGAGACGTTGTCGGGGAAGCTAGGTCCTGGTCAGTGAAGACTTTTGGGCCGGAGGGTACCGCACGCTGCGACGCGGACGAAACCTGTAAGTCGCGGGTGAACGGCAGCGGGTGGTAGGTGAGGCCATGTCTGGCAAGCACCGCCGAGCAGAGGTCATCGTAAGGCTGCTGGCTGGAGGTTGAAGTGCCAGAGAGATGACGCAACTCTACCGGAAGGGCGTCTTGAAGAATGGCGTGCATCAGCGGCTGGTCCGTGACGCCATTCACCGCAAGAACGGCGTCGAGCTGCATAAACCATACCTTTTGGTAGGTCGATTGGAACGGCGGCACTGGCGGGCAGAGTTGCGGGAACATGGCAGCGGGCCGTTCGGCGAAGGGCGTGTTCTCCGGGTCACCAATGTAGCGAGGAGAGAAGAAGAGACGTGAGACGGCGTCGAAGGCGGCCGATGGGGCCGTGCCGATCTCGCCACTTTATTGCAGGCCTCAAGCGGAGCCACGTCGACTACCAGCGTCCAAACCGCCAGGCCAGAAGCTCGTTCTAATTCTCGCGCATCCAAGCTAGCATCTGCTGTGCGAGAGGCGCGGCGCGGTGATTGAGAAAATGATGATGATGATCATGCACTACAAGGTCATACACATTGCCAAAAAACACCACCATTTGAAAGAAACCTTTCCCATATCTCACATACGGGTCATTTATGAAAAACATTTGGGGCCATCGCAACATTTTATCCAACAGCATGTATATAAAGATCCCCAAAACGAATAAAATGTCGACGCTAATTCTGAAATATTGCTTTTGTTTCATCGCTACGATTCAACACATAGTGACCTTTGGGGTGCCTCACGCAGACAATGCTTTTGACCACTCATGCCTGAATAGCTATCGCACATACTTATGAAATAAGTATATATATATGCTATGGACGTCACCCTATGCGGGTCGGGAGCCACGTGTTCAAAACCCCCGCTATATCGACACAGAGGCTCATTTTTATCCGCATGTCTTTAATGACCCATGCTCGTAGTGTCCGACCTTGCTGCTTCCCTACTTTCACCGAAAAAAAAAATGCCGCCACATCCACGAAGTGAATGATGATGAGTGGGCGAAGCTCCGGAGGTAAACCTGGTAAACCATGAATCCTCCGTACATTTTGCCCACTCGATTTAATTGCAACGCTCCCCCTAGCGTACGTCGCCGCACTATATTGAACGATGACACGCGCCATATGTGGCATCATTCCTA
Organism: Rhipicephalus microplus; assembly: GCF_013339725.1. Lineage (NCBI taxonomy): Eukaryota > Metazoa > Arthropoda > Arachnida > Ixodida > Ixodidae > Rhipicephalus > Rhipicephalus microplus. The sequence goes on along the minus strand of NC_051174.1, from coordinate 70,329,128 downwards.
TTTTATAACACCTCGCATCTTTCATAATCAACTACACCTACCGCCGTCTAGTTTATAACATCTTGCATCTTTTGGACGGACGGACGGACGGACGGACGGACGGACGGACGGACGGATGGATGGATGGATGGATGGATGGATGGATGGATGGATGGATGGATGGATGGATGGTCGGATGGTCGGATGGTCGGATGGATATGGCTGTACCCTTTAGATCGGGCGGTGGCTAGCGTAATACTTAATGCCGTCAGCTACAAGTGCCACCATCTAGTGAACACTGCAAGAACTGAACGAGAGGTGGCTACATACAGGGGACGCACAGCCCACGCCTTAAGGAGCTTTGCTCCTAATAATCTATGGCGCAATCGGTGCCAAGCAAGTTTATTTGTTGTGTTCATCGAGAGGGTTTAAAGGCCAGCTTCCGCCACAAGTGACTGTGCTGCGCATTCCGTGCAGGCACAGCGTCTTTATTTTATCTTTAAATATTTTGTTTGGTTTTTCAGCCGACGTCAGCAAGCACTTGTGGACCACACGTTCGACAACATACGGGTGCAGCCTCTGCTGTCGATGGCCGCCATCTGGGTGTTCGTGTTCACCCTCGCCCACGTTGGATTCATCCGGCTCAAAAACGTGCGTCTCACGACTTCTTAATGCAGTTGTTGAGAAGCACTTGTAGGCCAATAAACGGTACTTAACAACTACGAACGGTTGGATGAGCTAGCCTTGGATTGCTGGTGTTCGAGAAATGCTGCAGCAAAACGGGTACACATGAGAAAAAGAAAAAAAAATATGCGGAATCGCTCAACTTTTTCAGGCTATTTTTTAGGGTTTCAGGTAACTGAAACCCTAAAAAATAGCCTAAGGTTTCAGGTTTCAGGCAACTTTTTTAGGGGTTTACTAATAATTGAAATTTCAAACATTTTTTTTTCGATTTGCGTCTAGTATTAGATTCGATTCGCACTGATATGTTACTATTTGAGCTATGAGAACTTCCCGACGACAAATAGAGTCGACGTCCGTTTGACAGTGGCCCCTTAAGATTTTTATTGTGCTGCACCCCACTACTCGTAAAATCGCAGCAAAGCTGCCTTACAAGCTCTGCTACCATCGCAAATATGTTGACCCAAGAAAACGCTGCTTCCAATATGAAGGTGATAGATGTAGCAGAGTTTGAGGCTTAATGCTGTTTTGGCACTGAAATATTGATAAGAAGTCTGAGTAATCGGCAGTGAAAATTTTTTAGCATCCAAAATTTTCGGTGTTCTTATACATCGACGTCTACGAGCCAGATCATAATTGGAAGGGAGCGCACGCCCTTGCTCGCGGCCGTCACCCCAAGTTTAAAGAGGAGGACAGGTTGAGGAAGTAGCATTTTTCCATCCACTCCTTAAGTGTTGTCAGCCACATTTTTCATTGCGCCCAGCCATGTACATGAATACGATTCGGCCTCTGCATTGCCTAGTTCTTGATATTTAAGAAATGCCACCCAACTTGCGCTTCATCAACCTATAGCCGAAAGAAACCCTCTCAGGTTGCTATCTCACAAGACTATACTTAGGAATCATCTGCAACGTTTTTTTTTCTGCAGTATCGCGTCGAAATATTTGCAAAAATATTCTTAAAATATTAGAAGACTCGATTTGATGAGCACTTGAATATTCGAACTCGCTTCACACCCAGAACTTTGCTACTCGCACAGCTCTAGTTTTTTTTATCCAAAAAATTTCCTACATCAGTGAAGTACATACATATGCGTTCGGAGGTCTCATAAGCCGATGTGTGATTCTAAGCCCAGCCTATGAGCATCTTACTATTCGGTTTAAGAGAAAGCAACGGCTTGGCAACATTGTCTACTTCTGCGGAAAATAATCTTGTGCCTTCAAAATTCCGCGACAACTCCCATGCTCGGATAAACGGCGACAGGGGTCTGTCAAATCCCATCAAATCAAATATTGTGGTAGAAATGTTAGCAGAAAAAAAGAGGCCTTTTACGTACCATGCCTGAGAGAACACACAAAGTACCGCATGAACGAACGAATGCCGGAGATGAACGCATCGAATGTATGCCTGCTATCTGAAATAACAAATTTGGTACACGCGTGCACAATTAATAATTCGAAAGAACTAGAATGTTTTGCAGGAGAACTTGCGAGGTTTAGGAGACAGTTACTTTAGTATGAGGTAATGTCCACCTAATGAGAGAATAATTATTCAATCATTCATTTTCTGCAGAAATGTTAGAAAGGCGAGGCTAAAAAGCTATGCGGCCTGAGGCCGTTTCGCTACTATGTTCCGCGACAGTGGTGTAGCCGTTACGGTGCCTGGCTTCTGACAAAAAGCTCGCGGATTCGTTCCCGGTCATGGCAACCGCATTTTGATGGACGCGAATTGCTAGAGGCCTGTGTGCTTCGACTTGCTAGTTGGGGTTCTACGTACTAACACTCCGATGCGACTCTGAGGGACGCCGGAGTAGAGTGTTCGGAAACTTTCACCGTCTGGTGTTCTTTATAGCGCGTGCACCTAAATACAAGAAGGCGGGTGAAACGAAACGCCAGGGCCGTGGCTGGGCCAAGACAAAAACTTTATTGCGATAGCGCGGGTTAATGTAGCGTTGTGCGAGAGGGGTTAAGGGGAAGGGAGGGAGAAGAAGCAGTGGTGATAACGGCGGCTTCGGCTGGCGTGACGTCACGGATACATCATTCCGCTCCCCCTACGGTGAGTAACGGTCTTGGGGTTTGCGTTGCCGGCCCGAGCGACGCAACACCGGAGTTGCGGGGCTCCCGGCGATCTCGCTCCTTGTTGGCGCTCGCCTCGGTGTTCCTCCTGCTAGGGCCCCGCCGGCAGTTTCGAGGCACCGAGAGTCACCGACTTCTCCCTGGTCCTGCTCCAACTCCCGTGGCTTCACCTGGTCGCTGTGGCGCCTAATGGTTTCCCCCTCCGGACCATCGGCATTCACCAGGCGGGCTCCGTCTGTCGATGTAATGCTGGCTGGAGTCCACGGCTCGCCTCGCCCGAAGTTCCTCACCCAGACTGGTTCCCCGGGCTGCCACCCATCGAGGGGGGGACGGTCAATTGGTGAGGGCGGAATGGACACTGCGTTGTCCAGCCTGGAGCGAAGATCGTAGCCCATTAGGAGTTGCGCTGGTGTCCGGCCCCCGGCCTGCGGCGTCCTGCGGTACCTGTGCAAAATCCTAGCCAGGCGGGTTTTCAGTGACCCTTGTACATTCTTCTTCAATGAATACTTCACCGTACGAACCGCCCGCTCCGCGAGCCCATTGGACTGGGGGTGATACGGTGCTGTTCGGAGGTGTACTATGTTATTCAGCTTCGTGAAGGTGTTAAATTCCCAACTCGTAAACTGTGGGCCATTATCGGATACCAGCGTCTGGGGCAACCCGAATGTGCTGAACAAGGTGCGCAGAGCCTCTATGGTGGCGTGTGTGGTGGAACTCTTCATGGGTATCGCTTCTATCCACTTACTATGTGAATCCACCACAATCAGTAGCATGTGACCATCGATCGGCCCCGCAAAATCGATATGCAGCCTCGACCAACGCTCATCCGTTTCTGGCCACGCAACAGGGGGTTTCTTTGGGGGCATAGGGGCAGCTTGGATGCAACTGGTGCAGGACTTAACCATGTGCTCAATGTCATTATCGATCCGGGGGTACCACATCGAGGAGCGCCCTAGCCGCTTCATTGAGCAAATCCCTTGATGAGTATCATGCAGCAGACGTAACATCACTGCTCGGGCACTCTTAGGGACGATCACTCGATGGCCCCAGTATAGAAGCCCATAACTCCCCGTTATCTCAGCTTTCCGGTTGAAGTATGGCACCAAGTGCTGGTCCTTAGGCCCCAAATTTCTTGGCCATCCCTCCTGCACCCATTTTTGCACCTTTGCTAAATCGTCATCAAGCTCCGTGAGAGTGCCCAGTTGCTTCGCAGACATGACACCATCATTGAGGGTCTCCGTGAGCAGGACATACTCACCGTCCACAGCTTCTTCCTGCGTCTCTGGCTGGGAAGTTGCTGACGTGGGGAGTCGGCTGAGGGCATCGGCTGGAATGTTGTCTTTCCCGGGCTGGTGTTTGATGACGTAATCGTAGGCGCTCAGCAGCAGGGCCCACCGCTGGATTCGCGCAGCGGCCATCACGAGCACTGGCCTGTCTGGGTGAAAAAGTGCAACAAGCGGCTTATGGTCCGTCATCAATGTGAAAGTATTGCCGAGCAAGTATTGTCGGAATTTCGACGCACCAAACACAAGTGCCAAGGCTTCACGCTCCAGCTGCGAGTAATTTTTCTCAGCTCCAGTCAATAACCGAGAGCGGAACCCTATGGGCCGAAGTACTCCGCCCCCGACATCGTGTGAAAGCACTGCGCCTATTCCGTCCGGGGAGGCATCGCATTCCAGGACTAGCGGCTTGTGTGGGTCAAAATGCGCCAGAAAGTCTGCGGATTTCAGAAGGTCTTTCACACTGCTGAATGACTGCTGTTGAGCGGTATCCCACTTCCACTTAGCTTCCTTCCGGAGTAGTTGATATAGGGGTGCCATGGCGGTCGATGCATTGGGAAGAAACTTGTGGTAGTACGTTACCATGCCGAGGTAGGACCTTAATTCTGCGGAATTCCGTGGTGCCTGAACCTTAAGGATGGCGTCTATGTTTTCCGTCTTTGGTTGAAGACCTCGAGCGCTGATTCGATGCCCCAAAAAATCCACCTCTAGTTGGCGGAACTTGCACTTGTCTGCGTTCAGGCGCACGCCGTATTCCCGGAAACGCTTGAATACATCGTGCAGGGTGGTGCAGTCATTGCGTTTCTCTGCCACGATGACGTCGTCTAGGTAGACCGGAACACCCGGAAGTCCCTGCAAAATGGTCTCCATACGCCGTTGGAACACGGCCGGCGCGGACGCCACTCCAAAAGGCAGGCGAGTAAAGCTGAACAGTCCCTTATGCGTGTTTATGGTCGTGAGGTGCATGGCTTCCTCATCCAACGGAAGCTGGTTGTATGCCTCCCGCAAGTCTATCGTGGTAAAAACTTCACCGCCATTTAATGTAGCCAGGATATCCTCCACCCGTGGCAACGCATATTGCTCAGTGCGACAGGCTTTGTTGACCGTTAGCTTAAAATCGCCGCAAAGGCGGATGCAGCCATTCCGTTTCACTACCGGTACCACTGGCGCCGCCCACTCCGCATGAGGCACCGGTGCAATAATACCCGCGCCCGAAAGGCGGTCCAGTTCCGCGTCGACCTTTGGCCGAAAAGCATACGGAACTTCGCGTGCTTTCCAAAACTTCGGCACCACGTTTTCTCGCGTCTCGAAGTGTACCGGTGGCCCTTTTATGAGCCCTAAACCTGGCGCGAACACATCAGCGAATTCTGCTAGCAACCGGTCCACGTTAACGTCGTCAGCACCGAGTAACGGCAGTTGCTCACCTGACGTGTTCACGTTCATTACCGGTGCCTCGAGCATGTGGAACGCTTGAATCAGGTCGCGTCCGCAGAGGTTTGGGCCGGAGCAACCAAGGACTTGCAAAGATCCAGCCGTCGACTTGTTTCCGCACGAAACCTTGAGCTGAAGTTGTCCCCGCACTGGAAGCCGTCCCAGGAAGCAGGTGAGTTTCAATGGCGAACCACGCAGCTTCGGCCACACTGTTTTGTTCCGCTCATATGTGGGCCACGTGATGACCGAAACCGGCGAGCCTGTGTAGACCTGCATGTTCACTGGAACCCCACCACAATCCAAGGTGTGCACGATGGGTTGCGTAATGCCGACGTGGCCGATGTGACTGTCCGCTGCCTCCAGCGCGAACATACCGTCCGTGCCAGTGTCTTCCTCCCGCGACAAGGCGTGTACTTGGCGTTCTGGTGGTACCACCCCGAACCCACTCTCACGGCGGCAACAGGCTCGAGCGATATGACCTCGTTGTTTACACTTGAAGCATGACGCCGAGCGGAAGCGGCAATCCTCGGGTCCGTGCCCTTTTGCTCCACAGCGGTAGCACCCAACAATCTGTGGCCGGCTTCGTGGGCGATAGGACTGGCCTCCCAGCGCATGCACACTTGCCTCAGCGGTGGGGCTTACTATCTCTTGCGCGTTGGCCTCGGCCATTTCGGTAGATATCGCAATTTCTTCCGCTTCGCTCCTTGTCAGCTGTGGTTTCGCGAGTAGCTGCCGACGCACTCCGACGTTGTGCAGACCACACTCGATGCGATCTCGTAGCATTCTGTCCAACGAAGCACCAAAATTGCAGGTGTCCGCTATCTGTCGAATCGCCACGACAAAATCCTTGACCGGTTCGCCGGGCAGCTGATTGCGGGTGAAGAACTTATAAGACTGTGCTATCTCGTTCGGTTGCGGCGAGAAGTGCTGCTTAAGCAAGGCTATCACTTGTGGGTACGAAAGTTCATTCACCTTATCCGGAGCACAACGTCCGCTCAGTACGTCGACGGTGTGGGTGGACAGTGCAGTCACCAGCAGGGCCCGCTTCTTGTTGTCTTCCGTGATGCCATTTTCCTCAAAGAAGGCTTCCAGCCGAACCTGGTACGCGGGCCACTTGTCGCTCGCCTCGTCGAACTGCGGCGGGCTGGCGTATCCTCCCGTGGGTGCGGCGGTCATGACGGACGGAGTTGCCGCACCGCTTTTATCCCATCCTCGTCGCCACTGAAACGAACACGCCAGGGCCGTGGCTGGGCCAAGACAAAAACTTTATTGCGATAGCGCGGGTTAATGTAGCGTTGTGCGAGAGGGGTTAAGGGGAAGGGAGGGAGAAGAAGCAGTGGTGATAACGGCGGCTTCGGCTGGCGTGACGTCACGGATACATCAGCGGGCCTCCAATATTTCGCGTCCATCGAAATGCAATCGCCGCGGCCAGAATAGTTGGCCGTGGCATTGAGTTTGGGTCAGTTCCCGGGCACGATAAGCACTAGACCATCCTGGCGGGTGTGTGCTTAGATTTAGGTTAAGGTTAGGAACCTCAGGCAACCCCACCACGGTGGTCTGATGGCCATGGCTCTCGACTGCTATAACCCGAAGGTCGCAGGTCAGAATCCAGGTGGTGGCGGCATTTTCAAGGGAGGCGGAAATGTTCGAGACCCATGTACTCAGATTTAGTTGCACATTAGAAAAATTTCAGTTGGTCGAAATTTTCTGGAGCCCTTCGTTGTGGCGTTTCTGATTATCATATTGTGGTTTCGGAACGTTAAACTCCAGAAATTGTTAAACACGGAGCATTTCTCAGTCGTACAGGGTCACACTTCGGCGCGCCGTCCACGCCTTGCTGTGCATGATCGCATCTCGTGCCGGCCCAAGAAGACACCCAGAAAACTGTTGCTCTCCTCCCCCTCTCTCACTTCGCAAGGCTGACGCAGGCAGAGTCTGCTAGTAAAAAAGAAACGACTGCTCTCACTGCATACCCATTCACTGGTCACCCCGTATATTGTCACGCGCTAAGAGCTCGAACGAACGTACAAAGGGACGCGACTGTCCAAAATCTCAGAGACAAAGAAGGACGTCTCCACTGGCACGGGTTGCTCGTCTTCGTCTTCCTCGTTCACCAGCACAGAACTGACCCACTGTTCACTGGCACAGAACACCAGGTGGCATTACTCCTCCTCCCAAGAGAGCATCGATCCGATGCTCAAACAAAAGTGTGCACAGCAGTGGGTCGAAATAGGTAACATAAAGAAACATTAAACAAAATAGTGCACGAGAGAAAATGCGTCCTGGGCCCGGCAATTGGAAATAAACGCCATTCACTGTTCACATGAACAGTTCACTGGCACAAGAAGACAATTCGCATCACCACGTAAAGTATGGTTTTAGGCGGACTACGTGTACAGTCTCCGGGCGTGGTAACCTGCGCTAGGATGATGGCGAGCCTCCGTCTGGAACCACTTCGTAGTTCATGTCGCTCACACGTCTGAGCACTTTGTAAGGTACAAAGTACTTCCTCAAGAGTTTCTCACTGAGACCTCGCCGCCTAATGGGTGTCCAAACCCAAACTTGGTCGCCAGGTTCATAATTAACGTCTCGATGGTGGGTGTTGTACCACCGTGCATCTGCGCACTGTTGTGTTCGGATGTGCACACAGGCCAGTTGACGTGCTTTCTCAGCGCGCAGAGTGTACTCATTGATGTCGGGGGCTAATTGGTCGAGCTTGTCGATGTCCTCATATGGAATCATGACGTCAAGCATAGTTCTAACATCTCGACTATAAACGAGCCGGAATGGTGTGAAGCGCGTAGTTTCCTGCGTTGCAGTGTTATACGCAAATGTTACGTACGGCAGGATGTCGTCCCACATCTTGAGCTGCACATCCACGTACATAGAGATCATGTCAGCTAGCGTTTTGTTTAGCCTTTCTGTTAAACCATTACTCTGAGGGTGATACGCAGTGGTCTTTAGATGGGTTGTGTAACTCAACCTGAAGATATCATCCAAGATTTTCGCTGTGAATAATGTCCCTTGATCAGTGATGACATGTGACGGGGCGCCATGCCGTAGCACAATTTGATGCATAAAAAAACTGGTAACTTCAGATGCGGTCCCTCGTGGCAACGCCTTCGTCTCAGCGTAACGCGTCAAATAATCAGTTGCGAAAATAATCCATTTGTTGCCAGAAGAAGACAAAGGCAACGTGCCTAGGAGGTGCATCCCCACTTGTGCAAACGGTGTACTTGGTGGATTGATCGGCTGTAGATGGCCTGCAGGCTTTAAATCCCTTCGCTTAACGTTTGACTCAGGCAGACATTTTAGGCCAGTAGTAGAGTTGTCGCACCTGATCCATAGTTCTCGTGTAGCCCAGATGGCCAGATGTGGGCTCGTCGTGGCAAGCTAATAAGACGTCATCGCGGAGGGCTTCAGGCACGACGAGAAGATGAGATCTGTAACCAGCACCGGCGTTCCTTTTGTATAAGGCGCCATTTCGTAGGCAAAATGATGGCAACGTTCACGACAGCGGACGAGGAATGGGCGCAGTGCCACCTTCTAAATGATCTATAATCATTCTTAGATTGGCATCATTTCGTTGATGCGACATCAGATCCGGTCCGCTGACAGTTGCCACGAAGGCACCGTTCTCTTCTGCGCTAGTACTGGCGGATTGAAGAGGTGCTCGTGATAGCGTGTCGGCGTCTTCGTGCTTTTTGCCTGACTTGCACATGATGGTGACATCAATTCCTGAAGGCGCAGACTCCATCGTGCTAATCTTCCTGAAGGGTCTCGCAGATTGGTCAACCAGTACAAAGCATGATAGTCAATCACCACTTTAAATGGTCTTCCATAGAGATATGGCCTAAACTTTGTACTTGCCCAAATGACCGCGAGACATTCTTTCTCTGATGTGGAATAGTTCGGTTCTGCGCGAGACAGTGTGCGACTTGCGTAGGCTATCACCCGTTCAATGCCATCTTGTCTTTGTACCAAAATAGCTCCAAGACCAGTATTGCTGACATCAGTGCGTACTTCAGTGTCAACATCTTCATCGAAGTTGCCGAGCACGGGAGGGAAATAGAACCGGTGCTGTAGTTCCGCAAAGGCAGTCTGCTGTTCGTCAGCCCAGACAAATGGTGTGTCATCACGCGTGAGGCGTAATAGTGGCTCCGCAATGTTAGAGAAATTTTCAATAAAGCGCCGGTAATAAGCGCACAAACCCCGAAATTGTCGAAGACTTTTCTTGTCAGTTGGAGGTGGAAAAGCGGTTACGGCAGCAGTTTTGTCAGGATGAGGCCGAACACCAACGGCGCTCACGACGTGACCAAGAAACTTTAATTCTTCGTAGCCGAATTGACATTTCTCAGGCTTGAGTGTGAGATCGGCCGATCTAATGGCTTCGAGCACATTCCGAAGGCGACGAAAATGCTCGTCAAACGTTTCTGAAAACACAACGACATCCTCGAAGTAGACGAGACAGCTTTTCCACTTAAGGTCTGCCAAGACGGTGTACATCATTCGCTGGAATGTGGCTGGAGCGGAACAAAGGCCGAAGGACGGACGAAAAATACTTCGCGCATCGCAGCTTGTCCAGAGAATCATCGACTCTGAGCAACGGGTACACGTTTTTCTTTGTGACATTGTTCAACTTTCTGTAGTCGACACAAAAGCGAAGCGTGCCATCTTTCTTTTTCACAAGAACGACTGGTGATGACCAAGGGTTGCTTGAAGGCTGTATCACGCCATTCTGCAGCATTTCCTTAACCTGCGTTTGAATCACGTGCCGATCTGTTGGCGAAACACGGTAAGGATGCTGCCGTATGGGATGCGCGTCGTCGTAGGTGATAATACGGTGTTTCGTTATCGGTGCTTGACGTATCTTTAAAGAACGTGCAAAGCATGTGTGGAACTCCAGCAACAGCTCGCTCAAACGCTGCTTGTTCGCTTCAGAAAGCGTTGGATTGATGTCGACGCTGCGGAAAGGCGCTTCAGCAGTGCTGATGGCCTCGAAAGCAAAACACTCTGTGACATTGGCGACTGGGTCGGCGTAGACGATGACAGTTCTAGGAAAAAGGTGCCGGTGCTCGTAGATGAAGTTTGTGACAAAAACGTTGCAGTGATCATCACGAAGGTCGACAAGGCTTCTCGCTACGCAGAGACCCTGAGACAGCAAAAGCTAGTGATTGCTTTCTACGACTGCTTCACCGCGCATCAGTCCGTCCCACGCCACCTGAACCACCACAGTTGCACGGGGTGGTAACGTGACAGCGTCGTCGACGACGCGGAGAGACACTCGGGAGTGGCTGGGGTCGGCGTAAACTGTTGTGGCGTTTGTGGTCGCGAAAGTGACTAGACGTCGTCGAATGTCAATTATAGCACCATGCTCCATGAGAAAATCCATGCCAATGATCAGGTCTCGAGAACACTGCCGGAGAAAGCTCAAACTGGCCACAAATGTACAACCGCGGACTTGCAGTCTTGCCGTGCACATACCGAGTGGCGTGATGATATGCCCGCCAGCTGTACGAATTGGCATTCGGTTCCAAGGCGTCGTTACTTTCTTGAGAAGGGCGGCCAGCGTTTCCCTGGTTATGGAATAGTCCGCACCAGTGTCCACTAAAGCGCTGACTTCGCGACCATCTAGCAGAACAGGAATATCTAAGGAAACTCTTCCGCAATCAGCCGGTGGTGTCGTTGTCGATGTATCGTCGGTATCTTCAGTCCGCGTCGATAGGGGGTCTTGAGCATGACCAGTCTGTGCGGCAGTGCCCCTGAAGGTCGCTGAGGCTAGTTTTCCCGACGTGGGCTATGTGACCAGCCTTGCGCCACGCCCGCATAGGTGCGATGATTCGGAGGGAACCGCCGCGGTGATGGAGAGCGTGAGTGGTGCCGAGATGTCGTTCCGCGCTGCTGAGCAACGTAGTCAGCGATTTCCGGAGGCCGCTGGCAGAACCTAGGAGGTCGTGAGTTGGCCGAAAAACCACGAGGTCCCAGCTCTCGATAAGTGCACTGTCGGTAGATGTGCCCCGGTTCACCACAGTGATAGCAACGGGGACATCAATCCGGGGGCCCGCCACACGTCTGATTTTCGCGGAATCGGTCGGCGGTCACTGAGGTACGGGCCCGCTTGGACTGCCTGAAGCATGGCTGGGGCTGTGGTATAACGGAGTGAAATGTGGTGCAGGTGGGCGCAGAGTTTGATCTGTCGGAAGCATGGCAGGGGCTGCGGTGGGAAGCGGAGGCTGCGGTGGGAAGCGGAGGCAAAGGTGGTGCTGGCTGGAGCAGAGTTTGTACATACGACATGCGAGGGAAGATATTTAGGGGCCGCGGCTCTGTCTGACAGGATGGTTCTCGTAGTGCCTGCTGAACTTCATCTCGGAAGATGCCGGACAAAGAACTGACAGTGGACGCCGAGGGTACAAATAACTTCTGCAGTTCTTCGCGAATTACAGAGCGTATGAGCTCTCGGTAGAAGTCGACGTGGGCCCCAAAACCACCCATGTAGCCCGTAGCAGAAGCGAAGTTCACTTGTCGCTCGTACGTCTGGGTTCGTTGCCGAAGCGTGCTTTCAACCAGGACGGCTTCAGCAAGAAACTCTGACGTAGTCTTGGGGGGGGGGGGGCTGCGTACAAGACCACCGAACAACTGCTCCTTCACTCCACGCATCAGGTATCGCATCTTCTTCTCTTCCAGCATGTTAGGGTCGGCTCGTCGAAAAAGACGCGTCATGTCCTCAACATACATTGCTACGCCTTCATTTGGCATTTGCATACCGCTTTGGAGTTCACGTTCAGCTCGCTCTCGACGATCGGGACTTGCATACGTTTCGAGAAGACGGCGTTTGAAGTCCATCCATGACGTGAACACACCTGCCCGGTTTCCGTACCAAACAAGTGCCCCGTCATTCAAACTGAAGTAGACATGTCGTAGCTTGTCTGTGTCATCCCACATGTTATGAGCGGCAACGAAGTCATAGTGGACTAGCCAATCTTCGACATCCGCATGGACAGCACCATGAAAGGGATTCAGGGTTCGTGGTTTGAACAGCGTATATTGCAATGGCGTTGCGCCTTCCATACCGGCTGTGTTGGAGCCACTTGAAACGGCACTGCCTGGAATAGTTGGGGCCGTCATCTCTTCTGAGAGAAGTCCGAACTCAGGGTTCAGTCCACGGATCGTGCGGCTAGCACGGTGAAAAGGCGTAACCACCGGTATGGAACTGGAGCTTCTTGTACTGGGAGGGGTTCGGTGCATAGGGTACCCAGCACCTCCACCAGTTGTCACGCGCTAAGCGCTCGAACGAACGTACAAAGGGACGCGACTGTCCAAAATCTCAGAGACAAAGAAGGACGTCTCCGCTGGCACGGGTTGCTCGTCTTCGTCTTTCTCGTTCAACGGCACAGAACTGACCCCTCTGTTCACTGGCATAGAACACCAGGTAGCAATATGTATGGGCACTGGATTGCACATCGCGTCACACCACTCGTTGAAGGCAACGCTTCATCATTCAATAAATAATAATAATAATAATAATAATAGTAATAATAATAAAGACGCAATAACAATTAAGCATTCCCAAACCATACCCACTTACGCAACACTCACGTGACACCCCCCCCCTATGCGACGAGAGTCCCCCCCCCCATGGGAAGGTGCGGGTGGCATTTTTCTTATTATTAACCGCAGATGGTCGAAGTCTCCAATGGCCTCCACTACGGTGTCTATCGTAACAGCATCTCTGTTTTAAAGCTCTTCGCTCTCTGATGCACAACACACGTATTAGCGGAATGCAAGTTTGCCGCAGGACAGAAAGCGACACAACTGTGATGTGGCAGTGGCGTCGGGGCAAATCTTCTGTACCAAACAGATCTCAGCTGCAAGGCCTCCTTATCTTAAGAGCCCGATTGATGCTTATTCCCGCACTGCGCGCAGTTCTTCTACGTGATGCTGGGCCTGCACGTTGCAACCGCCGTCGCGCTGCTGCTAAGGGCGCTGTCCTTGGAAGGAGCCGCAAAGGGACTCCAGGCCTTTGCCTACGCAGACTGGAGCCAGGTACTCAGTGCGGAGGCAAGTTCAGACCCGCCTTTGTATGCACTCAAACTTCATTATAACAAAGTTACATCTAACACGAAATTTCGTTTGATTCCGCGCACTGGAGTCCTTTTTCTGGATTATTTTTGTTGCGTTTTTATATATAGATACGTATACATATTCGATGAATGACGCCGACGTCTACACCGACGCCCGTGGCAAAATGCAGTCGAGTGTGTCCATACACTTGCTATCGCAATAAAATAGGTTAGCTATATCGAAAAATAATAATAAAGGCATACATTCCTAACACTATGCGTACTGCTAGACTATTCTTCAAGTACATATTTACAAGCAATATAGCGTTATATCCGGGATCACTGTATGCAGATGATATGAGTGTAGAAGCTCAGCGAATGTGCCGAGCTGCTGTGCTTGTGGTGACGAGTTTCATTATTGAACATGGCGGCTGCATTTCAATGCTGAAACACCCGCACACGTGTTTTTAGAAATAAGAATGGCTTAATATCCACGGCTGAGAAAAATAAATCTACAAGTGCATTTAACTGATGTGCGTTTGCAGTGCTGTGCTATGTAATATGAAAAATACGTGACTGCATTCCCTCCAGTAAAAAAAAAAGTGCCGCCATATCCACGAAGTGAATGATGATGAGTGGGCGAAGCTCTGGATGAAAACCTGGTAAACCATGAATCTTCCGTACATTTTGCCTACTCGATTTTATTACAATGCTCCCCCTAGCGTACGTCGCCGCACTAAATCGAACGATTGCCTTCCACCAACGACACGTGCCATATGTGACATCAATCCTATTTTATAACATCTCGCATCTTTCATCATCAACTACAAGTACCGCCGTCTAGTTTATAACATCTTGCATCTTTTCATCATCAGCTACAAGTCCCGCCATCTAGTGAGCACTGAAAGAACTAAACGAGAGGTAGCTACATGCAGGAGATGGTGCCGCCATCTAGTGAACACTGCAAGAACTAAACGAGAGAAGGCGACATGGATGGATGGATGCTATGAGCGTCCCCTTTATAACGGGGTGGTGACAAGTATGCCACCAGGCTCGACAAAAAAAAAAACCTTTTTTCTTTTTTTTTATGTTGGCCTAATGCCTCTACTTCGATAAATTCTATCTTAATGGAAAAAAGGTAAATTTTCAGCTTAAGTTCTCTGCCATTTACGGCACACTGTCCATATTTTATTTTTCCAATATTTATTTTTGTCCTTTCTCTCTAATTTTCTGCCACCAATACTCTAACCGTCTCTTACTTATTTCAATCGCGGGTGTGTTCAGCTTTCCATTGTTGTCCCTAAAACCCAAGGCTTCCTGTAGGCTCGTGCCCAAACGTACACCTGGGTGGATATCTCCACATTCAATCAGAACATGCTCCGCCGTTTCCTTATCTTTCCCGCAGCATGTGCATTGTTCTTCTTCTTTACTGAATCTTGCTTTATAACTACGCGTTCTAAGGCAACCCGATCTCGCTTCAAACAGTAAAGCGCTTCCCCTTGAATTATCGTAAAATGCCTCCCTCCTTATTTCATTTTTGCCCTTTCGGTAGTTACTCAAAGCCGGTTTTTTCTCCATAGCTGCCATCCAGTAAATCCTCTCCGCCTCCCTGACTTTTCCCTTAACGCTCTTTGTTGACATATGGCTCACAATACCAGCCGAATATTTACTAGTGAGTCTTCTAGTTCTTTTTCTAGACATACAGGAGACGGTACCGCCATCTAGTGGACACTGCAAGAACTAAACGAGAGGTCGCTACATACAGGGGACGCACAGCCCACGCCTTAAGGAGCTTCGCCCCTAAAAAAAAAGCAGCGCCCTCAAATAAGCCTAACCGATTTCCCTGTAGCTCCGCTTGGGCAATGTGGCAGGTTGAAAGCCAACATGCGTCGAAACTTGGCAGGGGTTCATGCCAATATACTTTATTATCATTATTTATGCAGATATATCTGCAAAGCTGATATGAACTAGTTCGTAACGCGGGAGGAGTGCTTTTCTGATTATGGCCCGACTCTAAGACCAAAGCGGCACATAGCTTCTCCAGCCAAAAAATGTCTATTGCCGCATTCCTTCGTAACCTTCGTTATCACCTCGTTATAGTGTAATTCTCAGCGAAAAGCACGCCTGCAGCGTTCGAGAAGCTTCAGGGCTGTACTGGATCATTTTGTTAAGATCCCGTCCACAACACGAACATTGCAGATGATTCTGTAACCAACACGGTCAGAAGTTCGGCCAAATAAATTGACAGTTTATAATGAGCATCCAGTCCGCTCAATTCGTCCGCGTTAATGGGGCCCTGCAACAATTTCGGGTCTTGACGAGACAAGAGAGAATGCCATTGCAGTGTGCACATGTGCCAAATTTTTGTAACTCCGCTCGTACAGGACGAATTCTAAAACTTTTTTTTGCGGCGTTGAATTTGTGAAGTAATACGCTTTTCCAGTGAACGGTTAAGCTCACAGACATCCTAAATCAATACCCAACCATACTTCATTTATTGCAGGATGGAACATCACTTAGTTCATTAAAAAAATAACAAAAGAACTCCTAACAGACGAAAATGATGACACTATTGATTCTTAAAATTTTGTGACTTTATATATCTTGTATTCGTGTACATCTTTGTTCTAATCACCTGTGATTGTTTATTCAATTTTGTAACGAGATATTTCAGTTATAGATAACCTCTTTCTTTTAAAAATTCGTGATCGGTACGTTAATAGGTTTCTCCTTCTGTACACAAGTGTGTCAGTCATATCGGTTCTGCTTTCTATTGAATGTTGATATTTTTGTGCGTTTCCCTCGCGATAGCGGCGTGAGACCATTTTTATTTTCTTTCTTTTGTTTGTGGCTATATATGAGTACACGTTCATTGTATCCATACAACTTTAAGACAGCTGTGTTTATATAGCTGTGAACTTATAATATTCTTCAATGCTGTAATCATTCTGGATGATTATGTACCAGTGTATTCTGTACAACAAATGCGTGTTGGTGTGCCTATGCTTTTGCTGCCAGGGTGGCACGACTTAGTCAGGCGCTTATTCAGCCTTTATTCGTGTCCCCCAAGGCAAAGGGTAACGATTTTGCCTTCAATAAAAATGAAATAAAATTAAATCCATGGTTACTCACAAAAGTGTTTCAAGGCCCCTTTAGGCAACTCGCATATATATATATATATATATATATATATATATATATATATATATATATATATATATATATATATATATATATGCGTGCACAACCAAAGTCACGTCTTACCTTGTTCGTAGTCAAAACGCTAATACAGTTAAGCAGAGACAAAATGCTCTATGATGAATTCACAAATTTTGAATATTCTCAGTGTTTGTGTTTTTTAAAGAGCACACTCGTACGTCAAAGCTACAATAATATTCGAGCAAAGTGTAACGAGATTTATTTGGTGACATTGCAAAACTATTCGCTCCGACAGTGAAACGGGCAACCTCATGGTTACCCAGGTGCCCATGACCTGCGCGATTTCACTTTTATAAGGAGCTTGTTTTACTTGCATTTTTGTTTTAGTTCAGACGCTACCAGAATTCTTGGTCAAAACCAAAGCCATATTTTACCCCAAGGTGTTGCGGACCTCGCCCAGTGTTCTCATTACGCCTAACTTCATTGTGGATAAATGGGCAAGTTGGTGAATCATCATTGATGTATTCGGTGCGGTAGAAAACATGGATGATGAGCAAATAAGGATAGGCGCTGACTATAGACAGAACGCTTATTCATCACGAACCATATATAAAAGGATTAAAAAACGGTTTGAGTTTTGAACAAAAACAAAACTTCTACGCACGAGGCACAATAGCAGAATAATTAGTCTCATGCGGCATTCGCCAGATACTGTAGCTTCCCATCTAGAAGAGCAATTGATGGTTTGCCCACGGAGTTGTTAGGTGTTGCCAACGAATGTGTATTGCATATGGAATACAGCTGTGTTTTCGAACTGCGCACGCAATCGATTATCAACTTCATGCCTTCATAATATCAACTCGCAGATGTGGTGTCAAGCTCTGTACACCTGCTTGGAAGGCGTGGGTGTCACGGGAACTGTCTACCTGGCTGTCCAGAGACTCAACGCCTTAAAGAACAACTTCCACGAGTGAGCTGCGCGATTTCCCGGTTACATTTGTCACCCAAGTATTGAGCTTAACACTCGGCGACAAGGTTAAGGAGTACCATCGCTGAATAAGTAGTGCTATTGCGGCATTTTTTATTGAACTGCAATAACATGATTGTTGTCGCTCGAGGATTTCCGTAGAAAGTTCAAGTGATGTAACAGCTGTTGTAAGTGGCCTCCGCAGATAGTAATTTTAGACTAAAAAAACATTCTTTATTCTCAGCAAGGAGAAAGGGATTGCAGAAATAAGCTGCCTTACATGCAGCTTGACTAAGTCCGGCCACCAGTAAGTTCCCATAACGTAGTTCGTGTACCCTCAGCGTTTCGCAGCAGGTGCGTGAAAATCTATGGGTACGAGTTACACATCGGCATTTTTCATGGCAAAGATGTGTGGTGGTTAGCACAGTAATGAGAAGTTCAGATGAATACACGTTATTGCAATGCAAAAAGTATTTAAAGCACCTTTAGGATTAACACTTCCTGCACAACTTGTCTATGAAGGCTTGCATTGTTTTTGATTCTGACATATAGTTGCCTAAAGGAAAAAAATAAGGCGCAGCTACGAATTAGTGGTGCGAAGACTGAGGCAGCGGTGGAGCTGGTGGCCTTGAACCACCAACTCTCTCTCATTTACTTTTCCCTCACCTCTTGCTAATCTATGCTGCCTCCGATCCTCGTCACTCTCCTGCCCCTGTTACCTCACTGTTTTCACTCTGCGTTATGTTAACCCTCTCTCTTCTCCTTTCTCTCTTCGCACTCACTTTCCTTCCTTACTTCCTCACATACTGTACATGCCTACGCAATTCTTTATCCTCTCCGCCCTCCTTTCCCTCCTTATATGCGACCAGGAATCAGCGAAGAGTAGGTCTGTCCGTGATGACGCACCCACTGTAATGTCGCACTGTCCGCCGCATGCCTTTTTGCGTACAACGCGACCGGCAGCATTGCAAATCAGCCTTAAACCACATGCGTCCACTTTAAAGTGAGCAAGCTTTCCTCCACCTTTTGCCGTGACAATCCAGCCTGACCGTCTGCTCTTTCTGCCAATCGTGAGGACTTCGAGATCTTCATTGCTGCCCTGAAGCTCGCCTGATTGCTGCTTTGTCTAGCGGCACACGTTAAAGTCATCTCTCCCTTATGACACGCCCGGCATGTTTGTTCCGTGCGCTGAGTACTCGCAAGGTGCGTGCACCCGGCCACACTTTCGGCATTTAGAACTTTTATTTTGTTTGTTAGCCTGTGAACCACTACGTGTCTATATTCGGCGACAGCTTTTCTTGACATTAGAACGAAGGCTATGGAGGCGGGGCCTCCGCACATTTGTCTTACTACGCAAGTAGTCCGGCATCTTGCAGCCGATTTCGGTTCCAGTTGCGGTTTTCGCTTGCTCGCTGCGCTAGTGTGTTTAGCAAAATGTATGCATGCAGAATGGGAACGTCAGAATTAACCTTTGATGAGAGTGCATAATGCAGCTAGTTACTGTGCTGTTTATACACTGTTACATATAGCATCGCCAACGCCCGGCTCTCTCGGCTCGTGCTTCGGTTCGTTGCTGCGCCGATCGCTGGACGGTTCTTCACGCTGTCTCGTCGCTGTCTTTAACGGCTAATAAACCTCCTCACATTTGGTGGAGGTGCGGAGTAGCAGAGGCACATATTCCACTTGAGGCCACGTAGCGTATTATCCATAAGTCGTTCAAACGTGGCGGGCGCGTTACAAAGCCAAAGGGCATGGCGTTAAACTCGTATAGTCCTTCAGGTGTAATAAATACAGTTTTTTGGCGATCGGCTTCAGCCATTGGAACTTGCCAGTAGCCAGACCGCAAATCTAGCGACGAGAAGAATTCCGCTCCGTGAAGGGTGTCAATTGCGTCATCAATGCGCTGCAAAGAATATACGTCCTTGCGGGTTATCTTATTCAAACGACGATAGTCCACGCAAAATCGGATAGATCCGTCTTTCTTACGCACCAGGACGACAGGAGACGCCCAGGGACTGTGAGATGGTCGAATGACGTCTCTACGAAGCATATCTTCGACTTGATCGTTGATGACGCGGCGCTCTTCAGCGGAGACACGGTATGGTGTTTGACGCAGTGGCTGGTGTAGGCCGATGTCAACATGATGCTTGACTTGTGACGTGCGGCCTAGTTGAGGTTGGGACACATCGAAAGAATTCCGGAACTCATGCAGAAGATCAAGCAGGTCGGCATGCTCAGTGGCAGTGAGGGTGTCGGCGATGGCGCTGGAAAACGTATCCTTGGACGACTCCTCGAGGGCCGACAGTGATTTTGGGTGGTCGCAAAAGTCATCCGGGACATCAACCAAAGACGAAGAGTCGAGATCCTGCACGCGGCCGAGACATTCCCCCGCAAGCAAAGTGACAGGTGTGGAAAGCGGGTTGAGTATGAACATATTGCTTCTTCCGGCGGCAAGGTCAATCGTAGCGAAAGGCAGCGGCACCGGTGTCTACAAGGGCGAAAGTAGAACAACCTTCAACAGTTACTGCTTGTTCAGAACGTTTTCCCAGCATTATTAAGCCTTTATAACAGTCAAGTTTAGGTTTCGTGTTCAGCCCAGTATATACGGGTACGCGCCACACGTGATCGAATGTTTACGTTTACGGTATTGAGCCCTGGTACAGGCGAAATGAAAGGCCGGTTGCGGCACGATCCGGCCACGGGCCTGTCTTGTTTCAGTTTTGCTGTATTCGGTTTACGCCCTCAAAGGCTGTCAGCAATGATCGGCGCAGACTGCGCCTCAGTGTTCGAGAAGCCTCACAATTGTTGTAGATTGTTGTTAATATTGCCCGCAAGACGCGAACAGTGAAGCTTATTTCAGAGCTTGCGCGGCCGCCAGTGATAAGGCTGGAAAGTTCGATGCGTGATGTATAAAAGACGGCGCGTCCCAACGATGAGCAGCTTTTCCACGGCCGATGTTGTGCTCGCCGCTGCAAGAGCAAGCAGCAGACGCAGGCGGCGTGCGGAAAACGTGGTGCTGTCCAAGAAATAAAGAAAAAACTAGGGCGCACGATAACTTGTTTTCCATGAACAGCGTCCCATACTTGTTCAATCCTTATAATGAAGAAAGTTTTATTTATTCGGGCCAAGTAGCTATTAGAATCAGAAAATAAAATAGGTACTATTTCCTGGCGCGCACGCATGCAGGCGGTTTGGCTCTATAGCTTCTAGCTTCCACAGTGCTGTCAAGAAAAGCTGTCGCCGAGTATAGCACACGGCGTTTATTGGTTTCTCCTGTCGCGTGCAAATTGCTTAGTTTGTGGCCGTTATACCAGCTGCTTTGCATATACTTCCACGGCCATTTGCAACGTTTACTTGTTCTCGGACTAAAGCTCCTCCTGAGCCTTAGCGTCATTTGCACCAAAAACAATTTGGTCTCTCATCATTGACTCTTCTTCCTCTCTGAAGTTGCATGCTCCTGCCTTCGTCTTCATGTCTCGTAAAAAATAAAAACTGTTCAAAACGCTCACCTGGCTCCTGCTTTCGTGTGCGGAACAGATAACGCTGATGTACTACCTCATGGACTTTTGAAGAGCAGCAGTCGTCGAACTTCTCGATTACTACAACATAGTCATACTTATCTTGGCCTTCAGTAAAGCTAATGCGTTGTACACCTTGATGGCTTCCTTTTCAGCGACGCTCAACAGGAACGTAATTTTCGTCAAAGCACACAACTTTTCGTTTATTTGCAAGCTCTGTAGTTGTTAAAAAGAGCTCGAAACATTGCTTGAAAAGGTGCCAGCACTTGCCTACATCGCTCTCGAACCGCAACGGCTCCTAAAGTTTCCCGAATTCTATGCTGGCATTCGTCCAATGGGCGGCTGGGAGCACAGCCTAGACTTGGCCTAGATGGTTTCGATGTCCTGTATGACACCAGAAATCAGCATGACGGTATAGCCGAGTCCATCAGGCCACCAGTGCTGCTTGCTTAATTCAGTCCGTCACATTTATAAGAGTTGTGCGACGCGATTTGAGCTTATCGTCCGTAGCACGTGAGTAAGGAGCGATATAAGCCCCTCAACCTCAATTTCCTTTTCCATCCATCGCTATACTATATTATGCAATGTTATGCCAAGTTTTGTTCCTCTTTCCATTTCTGTCTTATTCTTTTTCTTTCTTTTTTCCTCTCTTGCTCGTTCTCTTGCTTATATTGACGTAATCTTTCTCCATAAAATTGTTCTGTACCTCGCTAACGGAAACAATGTTCTCTGGTTGTACCAAGGCAACACACAGTGACGTCATAGCCAGGCATCATTTTGGGTCTACGCGATACGGCCCAACCCCTGGATTAACCAGATCATCGGTTGAAGTTAAACAAGGGTTTGCCGCTGCGGACACCACCTATACAGCGCAGGCTCGAAATTATCAGAGGAGGGATTAATTTGAGGGGGGCGCCGATACAGTAAGAGTGATGGTGAACGCTTTCATGATTTCGATTCTGCACGCGTTACGCCGGATACATGCAGGTGCGCTTTCATCGTTCTGATTGCTCGCAGCGTATGATAAATATTACAAGCGCCGTTAATGTCTTTTGATGTCACCTCATTACGGTTGGCAGCCAGACGTCAGTGCCTTCTCAGAGCTATATAGGTGTCTCTTGTGCTTTTTTTTTCACGCTTCCATTATATATAGTGAAAATGACGTAGACAAGGCAGATACGGCGCGTGCAGGCGTGGACATTACGTGTTATGCTTGGTATCATTATCGAAATGTATAGTACAGGAAGGTTACAACAAACGTGCAAAGTTTTCTGATAGTGACGAAAGACTACTTAAACGCCACGCTCTAACATGCGGCGTGGATTCAATTTTTGCAGGGACGTGCTGTATGTGCTCGTGGCTGACACCGCTTGCAAGGGTATCGGCACCTTCACTGCTTTCCTGTACCTCGGCTACTTGTCCACCAGGATAGGTGTCGATGTCAGGTTGCTCATTGAATATGGTGCGTAGGCCAGCATTAATGCAAGTCAAGGCACAAAGGCATTTCTTACACAGAGAATAATGCAAGTTTCTTCTTAATGTTTTCCTGCATACAATCACGTTAAAAAACTGCACGCCAAAATATACAAACCATTTTTGCACTATTTGGTACACTTGGGCGCACTGATGTGAACCAGCGAAGTTTCATCTCTTTATACTTTTCATTTCAGTTTCAGTTTCAGTTTCAGTTTTATTGAGCATTTTCTTCACAGAGTTGCGAAAAAGAAAACGCAAGGATAAGAGCAAAAAGCTGCTATGTTAGCAGCCTGACGAGGCTCCTGCCTTTTTCACTTGGCATTACAAAAATCCGCAGAGCACAAAACATGAAAAAACAATTTGACGTTGATTTTCAAAACTTCAAGAAATAAGAAAATTCATCAAAATTACATGAGTTTCAGGTTCACATAAAATAAGCAAACTACAAAGAGAGAAAAACAACAAAAAACAAAAGAAAACAGCGTGCGTTCAATCATGAAACAATGCACACGTTGCTAAACGGCTACCAAAGTATTACAAAATGATTATACAACGTTTACAACGCTGGGTATGCGAAAACCACAAGTTTTAATGCACAAGGGAAACACTGACGAGTGAAATGTTGCATGTTTTACTCGTAAAAAAAGCAACGAAAAAAAGTGTCAAAGAAAGCAACATCATAGGATGCCATGTTACACACGAGCACTATTATAGGGTGTTTCTTTTACATATAGTATTGTAGCCGGATAACTAGAAGAAGCTAAACTACACGCCGCCATTTTGGATGAGAAGGTTCCTAAGTTGTTTTTTATGTATATTAAAGATGTCGATGTTTTTATTTTCAAACACGTTAAAACAAGCTGGAATACAGTGTTCAAGTCTTCCCAAACCGTGATTAGTTCGCGAATTTAAGTGCAAGTCCCCGAGCTTTTTATGAATGGTCCTCGTAAGCACCATGACAGTGAATTAACTAAACCCACTTCTTGGCGTTCTGCAACATCAAGAACATCATTCCATCTTTATTTGATGCCATTTACGTCACTATATGTTAAGGCAATATATTACTTTGAAATGGGTATGCCCCTTGTGCTGTGGGAATGATCATAAAACATGGTAGATAAGCCAAAAGTGATAGCGAAGACAACCGCAAGTCCCTCTTAAATGGCGCGCCTAGGACCGCTTCAAAGGACGTCTCGCTTCAAAGGGCGCTTCAAGGCGCCTCGCTCCCTGAAGGCTAGCAGTGGGCTGGCTATCCAGCGGGTAGGACCGTCACCCTGGACCTTGACATATGTTCCTCAAACGGCGGTTTCAAGCTATGTGTGGTAATAAATAACAACCGTGGGACAAATAATGCTTAATTCATGTCCACATGGACGTACCACGAGTGTAAGATGAAGGAATCTTCGCCGCAGAAGGTCGTGACATCAAACTTCAGGCAGAGACAAAGTGGAATCAAGTCTACCGAAGACGACGACGTTCACTGACATTGGCGAGAAAAAATACCCTGCAGCTTTTGACAGAACTTTAGAAGCACTCATTTGTACGTAGCCACTACAATACTGATACAAATCATCATTAACATCAACGAATGCACCATAAAGGCGACGAAGATGACGACTGAACAAAAGCTCGTGTTGTTGCCACTCCACCATCTTGGTTCAAGGACACTGTGTACTCCGTGTACAATCTGTAAATATATTTCTACCCTCTGCTTACTCTCAGCCCGTGACATTTTGGTGGTGAAGCGGGTAGCAAGGCGGAGCTATGTAGCGGCCGACCCTTGGTTTTTTCCACGATGGCACGAGAGGGTCCGGCTCAAGCTCACGCAGCAGCCACCTCAACGACGACAGCTGTTCTGCCCCAGCTGAAAGACCCGAGCACGTTCTGCGGGAACGACAATGTCGACATTGAAGAATGGTTGCCGCTGCACGAGTGAACAAGCAGGAATTATCACTGGGACAAAACACTCATGATGGTGAACATACTATTTTACCTGAAGGGCACAGCCAAAGCATCGTTTGAGAACCACGAAGCGGAAATTGGTAGCTGGGATACGTGCAAAAAAAAAACATGCGTGTACTGTTCGGCTAACTGAGTGGCAGGAAGACAGCGGCCAAAAAGGAGCTGTCATCTCGGGCTCAAACGTCATCGGAGTCGTACCTGTCTTACATGCAGGACGTGCTCGCCCTTTGCCGCAAAGCAGATGACGGCATGGATGAGTCCGAGAAGGTAGCGCACATATTAAAAGGCATTGCCGATGACGCGTTCACTTCGCTAATTTGCAAGGACTGTGACACAGTAGATGCCATTTTCCGAGTGTGCCAGCGTTTTGAGGCCGCCAAAAGCCGACGCACTTCCCATCAGTTCACTCTACTTCACAACACCGCAGCAATGTGGTCGTGTGAAGACATGCCTGTACCACAGGCACCGCTGACTGCAGAGCACGTCACGAAGATCATCCTTCGAGAAGTTGAAGCTATGTCTCCCACTTCAACTTTCTCTCGTGCCTGTGAGTCCAGCTTCCAAATGGTGCCTTTAGTGCATGCCGTCGTTCGCCAAGAGCTTTCGAATGTTGGCCTGGAATCTGTGTGCACTGCCGCCCCCTCCAGACCGACTGACCGTCGTCCAACAGTTTCCTACGCCCAAGGCTACAGGCTACCAGCGCGCTCTCGCAATCCCGCTGAGTGGAGGACTGCTGATGACCAGACCATTTGCTTTAACTGCCATCGTGTTGGTCACGTGATCCGCAATTGCAATATCAGATGGTATTGGCGTCAGTCTTCCTATGGCTACAACCGTCGCGCAGAGGCAGATGATGGCCACATCGGAACTCGCCACGAGTCGCCTCGGCCAGCCGGTGGTGACGGTTCGTCGACGGTGCACTGTCCGTCACCATCCCCTCCCGGCCACCAGTCCCGCTCAGCGCTGTCTCGATCGTCGCGCTCACCCCAATTTCGCCGTCCTCCTTCGCCGACGGCACATCTGGCTCGGGAAAACTAGACAATGCAGTTTTCAGAGGTGACGCTGCATAGACGATTCGCCAGACAAATCCACTGAATATGCCGACACGACGCAACCTCATAGACGTTAAAGTAGACGATGCACATGTTGTTGCCCTTGTAGACACAGGGTCCCACATTTCGGTGATGAACTCGGAGCTTGGCCGCCGCCTTAAAAAAGGTTTTAACACCGCCCACAGTGCCGCTCATACAAGTCGCCAACGGTGGAACTTTTCCTGTGCTTGGGATGTGCTCCGCACGTGTTAGTGTTGCTGACCGCTCCACAACTGTGCTTTTTGCCGTGCCCTAGAAGTGCTCTCATGAACTCATTTTGAGCATGAACTTCTTGCCGCGCACTCTGCCTTAATTGACTGTGGAATAGGCTTGCTTCAGCTTGACCAACCTTATTGCTATTGTCACTTCAACTACAGCTCAACCACTGTTTGTGTTCTGTCGGGTACGTTCGCCTAGCGCCCCAAGCCGTTACTTATGTAGCCGTGAGGTCTTTTCCTCCGGTACCTGACAGCGATTATGTGGTGGCACCGATTTTGGACGTGTTATTAGACAGAAATGTTGCCTTTCCTCTTGCTGTGTTGACGATTACGAATAATGTGGCGTCACTACCGATACGAACTTCAAGCTGGTGCACTCAAGTTCTTCCAAGATGGCATGACTCTAGCCAACGTCTCTTCTATCAGTGAACATTCTGTTTCTGCATGCATTGCAGACGCTCCTTTGCCTGCTACTGCATTCCTCTTCACAAAGCTCCACTGATGCCGACTTCGACAAGATGATCGCGCCAGACGTCGTTCAGCACACGAAGCCAATCTCCGGCTTATCTTGGCATCCTTCAGCGACATCTTCGACTTTGGCGACAGCCTCCAGGTCAGACGTCAGTTGTTACAGGATCAACACTGGAGACGCCAGCCCAGTCTGACGACGTCCTTATCGCGTGTCACATGCAGAGTGACACGTCACTCAACGTGAAGTTGATAAAATGCTCACAAAAGACGTCATTGAACCATTTTGCAGTCCATGGGCCTCACCAGTCGTCCTAGTAAAAAATAAGCATGGCAGCTGGCGCTTCCGAGTCGACTACCGTCACTTAAACAAGGCCACGCGCAAGGACGTCTACCAACTGCCACGAATTGACGGTGCCCTCGACTGCCTGCACCAGTCTGCCGACTTCTCCTCTATCGACCTGCGATCAGGATATTGGCAGATTTCTGTCGAAGAATCATACCGTGAAAAGACTGCATTTGTTACATCGGATGGACTTACACCAGTTTAGGTTAATGACCTTTGGCTTATGCAACACTCCCGCTTTATTTGAGAGAATGATGGACTACCTGCTACAGGGTTACAAATGGTCAGCGTGCCTCTGTTATCTCGATGACGTCATTGTATTCTCGCCGTCATTCGAAAGTCACCTTAGCCGTCTGTCAGCTGTTCTGGAAGTTTTCAGATTGTCTGGCCTTCAGCTCAACTCCTCCAAACGCCGTTTCGGCCGCCAAACAATCACTGTGCTCACCCATCTTGTCAGTGCTAAAGGCGTGCAACCCGATCCCCACAAAATTCGCGTCGTCGAAGATTTCCCACACCACGTTCCACGAAAGATGTACGGAGATTTGTCGGCCTCTGTTCCTATTTCCGGCGTTTCGTTCACAACTTCCCCGACAATACCCATCCTTTGGCACAGCTACTGAAGGAGGACACACCGTTTTCCTGGGGTCCCCAGCAAGCCAATTCGTTTCGCCGACTTACTGCGCTGCTCACTTCCCCGCCTATCTCAGGTCATTTTGATCCTTCAGCGCCTACTGAAGTTCGCACCGACGCCAGTGGACGCGGTATTGGCGCTGTCCTCGCCCAGCGGCAACAGGGTCTACAGGTCAACACGGACTCCTCTCCCCATCTGAGTGCAAGTTTTCCATCACTGAGCGCGAGTGCCTCGCTCTTGTATAGGCGGATGAAAAATTCCGACCATACTTGTTCAGCCGCCACTTTTCGGTCATCACGGATCACCACGCCCTGTGCTGGTTGTCCTCCCTCAAAGATCCTTCTGAACGCCTGGGTCGTTGGGCTTTAATGCTACAGAAAATATGGCTTTGACGTGACCTACAGGTCTGGCCGAATGCACCAGGATACCGTCTGTCTATTTGCCCCGCCGCGGTGGTCTAGTGGCTAAGGTACTCGGCTGCTGACCCGCAGGGCGCGGGTTAAAATCCCGGCTGCGGCGGCTGCATTTCCGATGGAGGTGGAAATGTTGTAGGCCCGTGTGCTCAGATTTGGGTGCACGTTAAAGAACCTCAGGTGGTCTAAATTTCCGGAGCCCTCCACTACGGCGTCTCTCATAATCATAGAGTGGTTTTGGGACGTTAAACCCCACATATCAATCATCAATCCGTCTGTCTATTTCGTTATCCCGTCGATCTGCCCGACTTTTCAGTGCACGATTCTGATTCCTATGTCTTCGCCATTTCTGATTTCACGGACATATGTAGAGAACCACTTAGTGATGCCAATTTTTGGTGTATCATACGCCGTCTAGCTTCTGACACCTATGATCCTTCCCTTCGGCTGTTCAAGCTTCATGACGGAGTTCTCTAACAGCCCAACAGAAGCACTGAAGGCCCAGAACTTCTTCTGGTAGTTCCTGAAACGTTCCATTCCACTGTGCTCGAACAATTTCATGATGCCACAACTGCGGGACATCTCGGAGCAGCCCGCACGTATCACCGCGTACGGCGTCGATTCTTCTGGCCCGGCCTTTACCGCTCTGTGCGCGGATACGTTGCATCTTGTGAATCTTGCCAGCGCCGCAAGTATCCTTTATTGGCACCACCAGGCCCACTTCAGCCTATCGACATTTCGACAGACCCATTCTACCGCGTCTGCCTCAATTTCATTGGACCATTTCCAACGTCTCTGAGTGGTTATAAGTGGGTAGTAGTGGCAACAGACTACGCGACACGCTTTGCCATCACGCGAGCACTACCAACAAGCTGTGCTACTGATGTCGCGGACTTTCACCTTCATGACGTTATCCTCCACCATGGAGCACCGCTTCAACTACTGACCGACCGTCGTCGTTCATTTCTCTCCAAGGTCGTGGACGACATTCTTCGCTCGTGTTCCACACGTCATAAACTCACCACTGCCTACCACCCGCAAGCAAATGGACTCACTGAGCGCCTTAACCGCACACTGACGACAATGCTATCCATGTATGTCTCCGCAGATCATCGCGATTGGACTGCCACTTTGCTTTACGTGACGTTTGCCTACAAGTCGTGACGAGACGACACCGCTGGCTTTTCTCCCTTCTATTTCTTTTACAGCCGTCACCCCATTTTGCCTTTTGACACTGCTACCGAGTACGCTCGCGATGAAACTACTGGGGCTGGAGCAGCCCACCAGATTGCCTGGGATCGCCATTCTTCCTCACAGCTCTATCAAAAGTATCGCTACGAAAGCCGTCCCAGAGCTGTCTCTTACTCCCCAGGATCGTTGGTCTTGCTGTGGGCTCCCCCTCCCGTCACGTTGGCCTGTCCTCGAAGTTGCTCGCTCGCTACAACGGGCCTTACAAAGTCTTGCGCCAACTGACCGAGCTAACCTATGAGGTCGCTCCTTGGACACTCCATCCTCATCGTATCTGCGGTTCACTGATGTTGTTTATGCCTCCCGCATTAAGCCGTACTTCTCTGCACGGGATCGCACGCTTTCTTAAGCGCCGAGACGGTGCTTTCACCGGCGGCGGCTATATGATACATGTCATCTTTAACATCAACGAATGCACCATAAAGGCGACGAAGATAACAACTGAACTAAGGCTGGTGTTGTTGTTGCCACTCCGCCATGTTGGTTCAAGGACGCTGTGTACTGCGTGTACAATCTGCAAATATATTTCTACCATCTACCTAATCTCACCCCGTGACAATACGTACTAATGCCCACTAGCAATCTGATTGCACTGCTGAGTAACTCAGGGGACAAATTGCAAACTCATGATTACTGAATTAGACAAAGAGAGCAGAAACGTAGCTCTTAAAATTAGTCTGTGGAAAAACAGCAATGTACAACAACCTCGGAAGAGAACAGCTTCGAGATAGGTAATAGTGCATTAGAAGTTATAAAAGACTATGTCTACTTAGGACAGGTAATAGCCGCGGAGCCAAACCATGAGATTGAAGTAACTAGAAGAATAAAAATGGGGTGGAGCACATTTGGCAAGCACTATCAAATTACTAGAAGAATAAAAATGGGGTGGAGCACATTTGGCAAGCACTATCAAATTATGAGAGATGAAATTAAGGCAGATGAGATTAAGACAGATGAGATAAACGTTAAACGTTTTCAAGCATTAAACGTTCCCTAGCATTAAACATTGCCAAGTTAAGTTTCCAATGGCGGCCTGTCTTGATCCAGAGATTCTTAGCACTCTCTGCTGCGTTGCAGATCTGACCACCGCCGTGGTCAGTTGCTTCACAGCTGCTGGTTACTGAGGGCCGTGAGTTAATTGACGTATGCATGTGGGAGGTAGGGGTCAGATACGGCACCAGAGTGGCCAATCCTTCTCTGATGAGGGAGTGCGTTACCGGCGGTGGTTACCGGTGAGACCGCAGCCCAGGTCTCTTAATGCAGTTCCATCACCACGCGAATTTTTTTTATCTGGTTGGGAAGTGCGCGGCACCAGGATTTCAACCACGGACCTTTTACATGGAGGCGGATGCTCTAACCACTATGCCATCGCCGCATCTAGTCATTAAGGGTAACTAACTGGATTCCTAGAGAAGGCAAGTGCGTTAGGGGGAGACCGAAGGTTAGGTGGGCAGATGAGATTAAGAAGTTTGCTTGGTATAAATTGGCAGCAGCAAGCACAGGACCAAGTTGACTGGCAGAACATGGAAGAGGCTTTTTTTCCTGCAGTGTACGTAGTCCGGATGATGATTATGATGATGATGATGATGATTATGATCACAATACATAACATTTTTCATCTACATGGTTGAAGACTGGCACTGCTTGTAAATAACCGGGCGTGCTAGCGTTTTCTGGCCTGGCCAACATCCGTCTTACAATAGAGTTTATGACCTTTTTTTTTCTTTCGTAAACATACGTTGATTACAACGAGAAGTCGATGGACCACGATTCCTCATAAGTATGTGGGTTTAATTAAGCAAAGTATAGTGTATTGAACATAAAAATGGTTTTATACATCGGTGCGTGCCTGCTCGAAGTCTCAAAGCCATCAATATAATTTTTGTGCCTATGATTGCGCAGGGCCGAACATTATTGTTAGCATCACGCCTCAGGCTTTAAGCTTTGCTCCCGACCCGGAGTTCTGGAGCCAAATGTACCTACTGTGGCTGTTGTCCTCGCTGGTGCTGAAGTTGGTGAGTACACTTAGAGGCTGAACCGTATTCAAACTCAAAGTCTTACGTGAGAATTTACAGCAAAAAACAAAACGCGGCAGTTCCGCAGTACTTGACCTATACGTAATGCGAAGTGTGTCAGCGATCACCACGGCAAGAAATGACAATGTGCGTCGGAGCCGGTCAGACTTAGGCGTGTGGTAAATTTGGGACGCGCCAAAGGTCTAGGCGTTCTCTGGCTGCCCCAAATATTGCGGCGTTCAATATATCGTCTATTACATTAGCCCACTTTGCCATGACACTGTCTGCCTGAGAAGCACGCAGACCTCAGAAGGCCAATTCTGATGGCAGTACAATACCGAGCTTTCCTGGTTAGCGTTGTTGTTATTGCCCAGCCATGCCCACGTGAACGACAAACAGTTTTTTTTACTGAACGATTTCGCAGTTGGTCATTAACAGATGAGACCATGTTGGGCATTTGGGCTGGCACCAACAGGGCAAATGTGGGTATAAGAGCGGTTATAGCCTCCTTAAAAGTAACTGCACTGTGTGCACGGCTGTAAAATTTCCTCAGTTGAAAAGAATTGTACATACCCGCCTCTCTATTTCACCATCGTCATCCATTACGTTTTGTTTCTCCCCTTTTCCCTTTCCCGGTGTAGAATAGCAGGTCTGAGCATGCTATCGCTCAAGCTGACCTCTCTGCCCTTCTGTAAATAAACGTGTTTCTCTCTTTCTGGTGAGCACCCAAGCAAACAAGTGTGCCGTACTTTCTGGAAAACCCCCAAAATAAGTATGTATTTTGTTGAGAAAAATTGGCTCTTCGTAATACTTTTTATTTGCAGTCAGGATAATTATATGCGTTTCTCTGAGGCGAAGTTGTGCAGAGCAGAGACTGAGCAGTTGCGCGTTTGTGACAGCACTTCAAATGGTGATGCGTATTAACCGTCGGCGTCCCTACGTTGTTCAGTGAACGTGACTTCCGGCTCGCCGTAGTTTCTTTTTCTTCTTTTTGGCTAGCTAAACTGTGCGAAGTAACAAAGTAGAGTCCATACGAAAGAGAAGATA
The DNA here is from genome assembly GCF_013339725.1 of Rhipicephalus microplus. Lineage (NCBI taxonomy): Eukaryota > Metazoa > Arthropoda > Arachnida > Ixodida > Ixodidae > Rhipicephalus > Rhipicephalus microplus. The sequence continues at coordinate 70,297,063 of NC_051174.1, read as the reverse complement.
AGCAAAGCTGGCCTTTCTAATTACCTTGGACATTTGGGTGCGCTCCCCATGTGCTCAGATTTAGGTGCACGTTATAGAACCCAAGGTGGTCGAAATTTCCGGAACCGTCTACTACGGCGTCTTTCATAATCATATCGTTTTGGGACATTAAACCCCAGATACCATCATCATCATTGTCATCATCATCATCATAATTTGGGTGTGTTCGTATTGAATTGCGCAAGAATTTACATCTTTTTTTTTCTTTTTTGGTACAGCTGATTGTCCCGGACATTGTCATCGAGGCAGTGTCATTGCCACACCCCTACGTGCTGCGGCACCGCCTTGTGGCACACTTCATCATCTGCAGCGTTATGTTCATCATAAGCATCATCGGCTGCAGCAGCGTGGGTGAAACTTAGTCATGCGCCATAAGAGATATTCGTATATCGGCAGCACTCGTGTGACGTTTCAATCGGTTTCAGGAGCACGCAACATACATTACCCGACCACGATCGGTATAAGAGAAAACAGGGTCCACTATTCGAAATTTTCTTAAAGGGCCACTCACCAGGCGCTCAACATACAAACAAAGTGCGCTGTATTGTTTCCTGATATGTCTCGTCTTTCTTGGTGCACTACTCGGACGTAAACAGTAATTCTCGTGACGTCTACAGCGTACATGCTCTCGATTCATTGATATACGCGAAATATCACATGTGATTCGTCTCCTCCCTGCTTTGTCATCCAGCCGCCCATCCGTTCTTCTTTGTCTCACAAGAATATCGGGCACAATGAACCGATCAAACTTCATTTTGTGTGTTCACAGCTGCGTGAGTGGCGATAACACCGTGCAGCCGAGAAGTGCGAAATCGTGGTAGGCTCAAGCGCTTAGTGTGATAATGTTCCCGTGCATTCAAGAACTAAGGGGTGAAGAAGATGCATCGTGTGTGTGAAGAAGAGGATAAAATCACCCCCTTGTCTTTTAACGCGGGGTGGTGAGAGGCCCTTCAAGAGAAACCACCTGAGCCCTGTTTCTATGCGGCCACCTCAAGTGGTAACTTCGTTTAACAACGTTTCTTTCGTTCATCGTCTATGTACCTGCTTTTGCATAGGTTTTTGACAAACAGCCATTTTAAGCCATTGAGCAGTGGGCCAAGTGACAAGAACGACCATAAAACCTTGTGGTCTTTAAGGAGATGCCGCGCTTGCACACGCGGCAGGTTTTCATCAAATACTTTCGGCCACCGTTTACTCACTCTCGGGTGTAGCTCATATGGAGAGGCGTATTTAAATATAGACTAGACGAAGGTAAAACAACTGGACGAGCTCTATTACCATCTCAAGAAGTGTCAACTAGCCCCTCACCGTCTAGCCCATCTATCACCAACTAGCAGCTCAATAAATACTAAGATTACCATGCAGCTTCTGTACTGACCGTACTTACCAACAGCTGATAACTGGGCTAAACGTAATGCAAGATTGCTGTAAACGTGGTCCGTGAACTTAATTTTTTTCTGTGTAGAGTGCTACTATTGAGAATTCGGCAAAGCTTCCACACAACCACACTACACTTAGGGCCGGTGCACTTAGGGCAGGTGAACCCGTAGTTACTGGCGAATACCCGTATAATTATTTGTGTTCAGTTTCACCGAATCGAGTCTCGTAAACGCTTTGCTCTGAATAAAAGTCTCAAATCTTGAGCGCTCGATTGAAGTTCGAGGGCCAGAAACATGTCCTAGACAATATTTTAGGCAGCCCCTGAATGCATTTGCGTTCATCTTGACGTAATTACGATAGGCTAGACGCGGCTGCCTAGCACACCTCTAAGATTCTATTCAAGCTGTACAGCGACCTGCTTTCCACTGAATCTTTATGTTTTCAGGGACTCTGCATTTCAAGTGATTGAGTGAGTGAGTGAGTGAGTGAGTGAGTGAGTGAGTGAGTGAGTGAGTGAGTGAGTGAGTGAGTGAGTGAGTGAGTGAGTGAGTGAGGCAACTCTATTAGGTCTAGAATAGGCGCGAGTCAACTCGACGTCACCTGGCTGGGCCCACTCGGGCATGGTCAGGATAAACCTGACCACCCTATCGCGGGCACTCCGGGCGACCAGAATTTGAAAAGTCAGGTCATGGGCCTCAACGAGACTGTTCAGTTCCTAAAGTGGAACTTTTTATTTAAACGTGAAAAGGTGGCAAGGTAGACAGCATTAGGCTCAGTTGTTTCAATTAGGCTCAGTTATAACACATTTGTTACCTGTGTTATAGTATATGATATTAGCATCTATTTTATTACAGATAATATGAAGTATCAGTCATATATACAATGACCCAATTAATAAAGAGTCACTTTAAATGAATACATATTATCAAAAGCGTACAAAGAAGTCTCTTTGAATGGTGTTTTGAAAGTACCTGGTAATCAGTTGTAATATGTAGAAATGGTCTGAAGAAATACCCTACCATAAAACTTATATGAACGGAACACCAACCTAATGTTCAAGCAACAATTACTCGTAATGTGTAGTACGAATCTGACGAATGTATTTGCAAGAGCTACCTTTCTGCTTAAAAGTTTCTTTTTATGAACACTTTTGTGCTTGATGGCTGCGTTCAGCTCTACGGCCTCTTGAACGTGTTTCCAGTGTTTTCATTCCTACTTCCCGTTACTATGCTTGCGGAAAAAATGACCTCTAGATACGTCGGTACAAGAGCAGTAACGATAACGTCAGGTAACGCTTTATTACGCACAAGGTGGTTTATATGAGTAAATAATTTCGCAAAACACATCAAGTGGGAAAGAAGCAACACATTATTTCTGTCTTTGTTGTGCTGCGCGTTACCAGATGAAGAAGCTTTCACTTCCGTATCAATGTACAGGGAGGCGCCAGCGTTGTGTCCGTGCTGGCCTACAGCCAGGACCAGTCCTTTCGGCTTGTGATGGTCGCGCTCGAGGCGGTGGTCATCCTTCAGCTCTATGGTGAGTCGTTGAATGAGAGTTTGTATCCATTTGCTCTAATATGGGGGGGGGGCAACTCTGCCTCTGCTCAGGCATGCCAGTCTTGTCATTGCTTCAAGTCTGGGGTTTCGGCCACGCAAATATTGAACCATAATGGCGGCCAAAAAATTTCGGTGTTGCCCTTCGAGAACTGTTTTAACTTCCCAATTACACGCCTGGAAAGCCGGAGAGAGGCAGAGACAGTTGCGAGCAGCATGCTACCATTTTACTTCGATTTGCACATTCACTGCTGCTGCAACGCTTGGTTTCTAGGGGATGCTTGGACGCGAGTACTTGCCATTCACCGTGTGGTGAGAAATTTTCTTAGGTAAGGGGAGACCCGGTTAGAACAAGAGAACTGCCGCTTCTTCATCGCCTGGCCAGTTTGCCGGTTGCTCGAAGTATTTCAAGCTGAGCGGTTGTGCCGGCCGCGATCTCCAACGCGTAGCTCTCGCCGACTGGTTCGTCCTCCGCGACCTCCTGACGTCGTGTGGCTCTCACCATGTGGTGCTCCGTCCTCGGACTTTTTCGAATGGCTCCCATCTTTCCTATCATAATAAAGAATTGAGACAGTCAGAACTGGTATTTCAGACGAGGTAGGAGCGTAGGCCTAGCCAGCGAAAGCAGCGACAATGTCCGGGCGAGCGTCTCGTGCTTAGCACTGACGATGTGTTTTTCAAGCTATGCATGACCCACTGATTGTTCCTTACATATTTCCCCCTCGCTGAAGACGGAGCCAAGTAGCTGTTCTAAGGTGTCGTGAGGACAAGTGGTTTGTGATACGGTTTGAGACGATGCACGTGTACGATTTCGCGGCCTCGGCGACGCAGGTCCAGAGTGCACGTGAGGGGTTCGATGAGGTAGTTGACAGCGGAAGTTCGCTGTATGACGCGATAAGGCCTGTGGTACCTGCTGATGAACATTGTAGAGGTACCAAGAGCCGCAGTGGGAGGCACCCACAGCCAAACAAGAGAGTTGGGTGAAAACTGGTAGTGGGACCGTCCATCGTCGTGACGAAATTTTTGTAGCCCTTGCTCTTGTGTTGTAAGGGTGCGAGCTAATTGCCGACATTCTTCCGCATACCGAGCGGCTTCGGAAACTGATGTGCCTTCGGATGAGTCGTGTCGGAAGGAGAGAATGGTGTCAATTGGAGATGATGGCTCTCGACCATAGAGTAAAAAGAAGAGAGAAAAGCCGGTGATCGCTTGAGGCGCCGTGTTGTAAGCATACATTACGTATGGAAGGATAAGATCCCAGTTGGTGTGGTCGGAGGCGACATACATAGAAAGCATGTCACCAAGAGTGCGGCTTAAACGTTCGGTCAAGCCGTTTGTTTGTGGACGATATGCGGTAGTACAGCGGTGAACCACATGGCATTCAGCAAGAAGTTCTTGAATTACAACCGCGAGAAATACGCGGCCTCGGTCCCTCAAAAGTTCACGTGGAGCGCCGTGACGAACAAAACGTTGGAGCAGGAAAGACGCAACGTCATGTGCTTTCGTGGCTGGTAGAGCGGCCGTTTCTGCATATCTCGTGAGATGGTCGATCGCTACAATAATGCAGCGATTCCCGGCTGATGTATATGGCAAAGGACCATAAAGGTCTATTCCAACCCGGTCGAATGGTCGCACTGGGCATGGTAACGGCTGAATTGGTGCAGTAGGACGGCTAGGATTGTGCTTGCGGCGTTGGCACTCTGTGCAAGATCGAATGTACTTTTGAACGAATGTGTACATGCCGCACCAATAAAACCGAAAACGTAGCCTGGCGTAGGTTTTAAACAAACCGGCGTGTGCACACAGCGGATCGGCATGAGAAGCAGCACATATGCTGGCACGAAGATGCCTGGTATGACGAGTAGCCATTTGCGGCCGCAGGGTGGTAGTTGCGGCGATAAAGTATTCTATCACGGATGGCGAAGTGGGAGGCTTGTCGGTGTAGCGTTCAAGATGGCGGTTGGGCGAGTGTTCCAGATAGGTAATTCATCAGAGACGCAATCCACGAATCTTTGCGTTGCTCCACAGCCATGTTGATGGGTTCTGATAGTGGAAGTAAGTTGTCTTGGATGGAGACACTCGCAATATCAGTAGAAACTGGTGAACGCGAAAGAGCATCGGCATCGGAATGCTTTTGGCCTGAGCGATAAATGACACAGATGTCATACTCTTGGAGCCGTAAAGCCCAACGTGCCAAGCGTTCGGAGGGATTCTTGAGAGAGGATAACCAACAGAGCGCGTTGTGATCGGTAACGACGTCGAAAGGCTGGCCGTACAGATAAGGCCGAAATTTCTTAATGGCCCAGATGATCGCTAGGCATTCTTTCTCAGTTACCGAATAATTTGCTTCTGTTCTTGTAAGAGTGCTGCTCGCGAACGCAACAACATATTCTTGGTAATCAGGCTTTCGTTGGGCGAGTACAGCGCCAAGACCGACACCACTAGCATCCGTGTGGATTTTCGTGGGAGCGCTTGAATCAAAATGTCGCAGTATGGGCGGTGAAGTAAGCAGTTCACGGAGCTTTGCAAATGCACTGTCGCAGGCTGGAGACCACGCAGATAGATTGCGGTCTCCCTGAAGTAGGTCTGTCAGAGGTGCCATGATCGAGGCGAAATCCCGGACGAAGCGGCGGAAGTATGAGCAAAGCCCAATGAAACTACGCAGCTCCTTGAGAGACGCGGGCCTCGGGAACTCACTAACAGCACGTAGCTTAACGGGGTCAGGGAGAACGCCATCCTTCGACACGACGTGTCCGAGAATGGTCAGATTGCGCGCTCCAAAGTGACACTTCTTCAAGTTGAGTTGGAGGCCTGCTGCAGAGAGGCAGCGTAGAACCTGTTCCAAGCGACAAAGGTGCGTGGGAAAATCGGGCGAGAATACTACTACATTGTCTAAGTAGCACAAACACGTGTTTCATTTGATGCCTCGTAGGATAGTGTCCATTATGCGCTCAATTGTTGCCAGCCCATTGCATAGGCCGAATGGCATCTTGTTAAATTCGTATAAGCCGTCTGGTGTAACAAAGGCAGTTTTTGGCCTATCATCTGGATTCATGGGCACTTGCCAATACCCAGAGTGTATATCAAGGGAAGAAAAGAACTCTGCGCCTTGTAAAGAGTCGAGGGCGTCATCAATCAGAGGCAAAGGATAAACATCCTTTCGTGTTATTTTGTTTAGGCGACGATAATCTACACAAAAGCGTATTGTGCCATCCTTCTTTTTAACTAAAACAACCGGTGACGCCCAAGGACTGTTTGATAGTTGAACGACGCCACGATTTAGCATGTCACCTACTTGTTCCTCGATGACACGGCGTTGAGTCGGTGAAACACGGTACGGTCGCTGCCGTAGTGGTGAGTGACTACCTGTGTCGATCTGGTGGCATACAGTAGATGTTCGACCTAAGGTAGCGCTGTTACTGTCAAAAGATGGCCGAAACTTGTCAAGAAGGTTCAAAAGCTCACACCTCTGTTGTGGGTTTAGGCCTTCGTCGATGACACTGTTGAAAATGTCGGCATGTGAAGGGCCATTCCCGGAACTACAGGAGATGGCGCTGACTTCCAATGATCCATCAGGAACGTCAAGTGTAGCGATGATTTCGAATGGTTCGATTGAGCCGATACATTTGCCCCGAAGCAGCGTAATCGTGAATGGGAACGGATTCCCCACAGGCACGTCGGTCCCACCACCTTGAGGAGTAACGAGAGCGGTTGGGAGTGTTGATAGGTGGCGATGAACGAAAGCAGCGGAAGATGTGAAGAATGCGGTAGCGTCGACGACGGTGGAACAAGACACAGGTATGAAGACAGTAGCGCGCGGAGGGATCTGGATGTCGTCATTAATGAACAACTTCGCATAGGAAGGGTTATCGTCCGCAGGTAGGGCATCACCAAAGGGACAAAAAACGACTTCGGCACGAGCGCAATCAATGACGGCTTGGTGATCGGAGAGAAAATCCCAGCCTAAAATTATGTCGTGAGAGCAGTGCGGGAGTACTACGAACTGCACCGTGTAGGGCACTCCTTGAATTACAAGTCTTGTGGTACACGCGCCCACAGACTGCACAGGCTGTGCAGTGGCAGTACGAAGACACGAACCCAAATAAGGAGTTGCAACTTTACGAATTGAACGGCAAACTTTTTCGGCAATCACAGAAGTGGCGGCGCCAGTATCAGTAAGGCCAAGTACAGGTACACTTTAGAGAACAGCATTAATTACATTCGGCAGCGAACGAAGAGGGCTTGTGCTTTGCGACGAGGACGCAGTTCTTGCCTCGGGAACTGCATCATTTAGTTTTCCGCGTCGATTGTAAGAGGGCGTCGGCGCATCGGGGAGGGCGAGCGACGACAGGGAGAAGGAGATCGGCGATCAGAAGAAGGTCGCTGGCTTGGTCGAGGAGGGTGCAATTCAGGGTCTGGAGTGTAGGGAAACGTGTGGTAGTACTCATACTAACGTGGGTTTTCACGTGAACGGAGTGGGCGGCGGCAGCACAGACGTGCGACGTGTCCGGGTAGACCACACGAAAAGCAGATTGGTTGGTTGTCGGCAGTGCGCCATGGATTAGGGACTCGGTGGACTGGAGGTCGTAGCGGCTTGGCGGCATAAACAGGAGCAGGCAGTGGAGGCGGCGCCATGGATTAGGAACTCGGTGGACTGGAGGTCGTGGCGGCTGGGCGGCATAAACAGGAGCAGGCAGTGGAGGCGGCGCTCGTAACGTTTGTGGCCGTGGTCATGCTGCGGCTTCGGCATATGTCAATGGTGCATTACCTGGTGGCACCAGCTGCGGAGGAAGGACCTCAAACACTTGGTCTTGTATAATAGTCTGTAGTGTAGGGCTAAGCGGCGCACTGCGCTCCGGAAGGCCGGAGATAAGTGACAGTTGGCGGGCAACTTCTTCGCGCACAAAATCTTTGATCTACGAAAGGAGGACGGGATCTTGCGAGAGAGTCAAGCCGGATATCGATTCCTGATTTGGGACAGCACGGCGGGGACGAGACGTTGCCAGTGGAGCTCATCATAGCTTTGGCAGAGCTCGGTAACTTGGGCGACAGTAGCCGGGCTTTTTGAAATGAGCATTTGGAATGCGTCCTCGTCAATACCCTTAAAAATATGCTTGATGTGGTCCACCTCTGTCATGTTCGCATCGACGCGTTTGAACAAGTCAATGACGTCTTCTATGTAACTGGTGAAATTCTCACCAGGCAGTTGAGATCTTGACTGAAGGCGCTGTTCCGCACGACGTTTGCGGACAGCAGGACGACCGAATACTTCGCTGAACTTCGTCTTGAATGCTGTCCAGGTTGGAACGTTGGCTTCGTGGTTCCGCAGCCACAAGTGGGCAAAGCCACTGTCACGGATGGCAATTTTTGGCGACACCGCGTCACGGCAATTAACGGGCGCCGTACTCCCCGACTGACCGTGAGAAACGGCGGCGCATGAAAGGGAGCCGAGAAATGCAAAATGGGGTGCTCTTCTTAGAACGTCGCCGCCGACGGTTAATCCTTTTGTAACTGTGGCGGCGTCTGCAAGGTCGTAGAAGGCCGCGGTATACCCCGAACAAGGATATACCCCGAACAAGCCAAACGTTTGACCGTTCCCACGGAGAAAAGCGTGGGAAACGCTCTGGTGGCCAAGCCGTATGACAACAACCCGACAGGTTGTCACTCTCGTTAGTTGCGGGCCCTCTCTCAATTAAAAAGGGGTGGGGTCAAAATATTTTTGCGGCGGAGTTTTCATCAATTAAACGCACATGATTGGACCCATGTAGAGGTCTCTTGTCCCCAAGGAAGAGAGCGAGGAGACACGAGGGGGGTTTAAGCGCAGGATTTTGCCCTGCTAGGCAGACTAGTCACTGACCAAGATGGTGTAGAAACAGATCAACAAGCATCTCTTCTAGAAGTTTTTAGTGTGGTTCTGTATCAGCTGGCCACCTAAACTTAGCCGTTCGTCTAGTTGTGACGCGATATTAACGTCTGCAACGTAGACATCGGGACTTCGCCTCGAGTTAGCTCAACCTGCTCGAAGTCACCTGCAAGCACTAGCCTCCCGGAGCCACCAGCGTTGCAACACTGCCGACATCGCAGTCGTGCCAGAACTCTCTTCGACTTCTCGCTTCCGATCGTCGGGGACGCAACGCTGCCGGTCATCACACGTATGCCTTCACCTGTTTCTATCTTCGAACTTTCTACTCCGTCGTTCTATTGTTGTTAGGTTGTGTAGCTTGTAATAGTTCTCTCTCGTAAGCTGGTTTATTGTTTTGGTTTTATGTATTTCTTTAGTTGTATCAAGTGTCGATGTATTTTGTTAGTTGTAATTGAAGTGTTGTATTAGATCTCGTGTGCTGCAATATCACTAGAGTAAAGTTTGTTTTGTTTTCTCACGTGTCTGATCTCTTTACTGTCTCTGCTTGCGTACGGAACGAACCAACCTGCTGTCATTCCCATCGCCGACTTCGCGCTGGCGACGCTAGAGTGGCAGCTTGTAACAGCCACTAAGGTAAATGCCGACGGTGGCCAGTCTCGTGGCTTCGTCCCATTTGTTTAAGACACTCACGACTTCGTAGGCAGCCAGCCAGTCGTCGACGTCGTGGTCGTCAGTGCCGCTGAATAGGGGAGGGGCGGGGGTCCCGCTGACGGACCGCGCCGGAGCACACGATGGCCTGAGGAGCCATAAGCGGAGGGCTTGTGGCAGATGCAGTGGTCATAGCGGGAGGTCGAGTCCGGCTTCGTAACTCCAGGATTGCGAGGAGACCCAGCAAATTCCACCAAATATAATAAAGAATTGAGACAGTCAGAACTGTTATTTCAGACGAGGTAGGAGCGTAGGCCTAGCCAGCGAAATCAGCGACAATGTCCGGAAGAGCGTCTCGTGCTTAGCACTGACGATGTGTTTTCAAGCTATGCATGACCCACTGCTTCTTCATTACACTATCTTCTTTTTTCTGTCGCTTGCCTGACCTGTTTTCTTTATCTATATCTTTCCTCTATTAATTTAAAACCTTCTTGTCTCATCTCCCACAAGGCACTGGGTCGGGCTCCCGCAAGGGCGGCAGAAAATAGTGCTTTTTTCTTTTTTCCAACGAGCCACGCATTCCCGGCGAGGCGAGTTGTGCGCTGCGGTGAATATGGCCTCCATCTAATGAAAAACCTTGCACATGCGGAAGTGCATGCCGGAGGCAGCTTTCGGTTGACTAGCCGAAAGAAGAGTCGGCGGCCTTAAACAGCCGTTTTTTATGTGTCCCACTTGTGCGAAAGATTGAAGACTGGGATTCCATTTGCTCCACTAGGGCAGATCAGCTTCCGCATTCTTTCACACCGCAAAGTCAACTACCAGCTTAAAAGTGTCACGTAGCCCACACCGACTAGCTAATCTAACACAAACTTCATACATCAAGCCTGTTTATTGGTTCGGGGCTCCTTTAAATTAGTTCGCTATGTGACAGCAGTGATCTTTTTTTTATTTCATACTGAGTTCAACCATTTCATGAGCATATTATCGAAAGGTAGGAACTCTGTGATTGAACACTGTGTCAGAGATAGCCTGCCCTTCAGAGGCGCACAATTCTGAAAGACATGATAATAACATCTCTGTCGACTGTTAACTTGACCTTTATACTAACGTTCTGTATGCTACATTTCTTAACTCACTGATTGTTCAGTTTTTATGTGCGATGTGAAAGATTTATCCAATGATATATTTTAGTTTTACTTAAAGCCTTCGGCTTTTGTTAGATAAAACTCTGAGTTGGCGGAAAATATTTGAAGGACTCGTACAAAATTCCCATAGATGTTCATTATAACCTCGCATCTTGAAACCTCTATGGATTTATACCTTGGATAATATGCTCACCTTGCAGTTTTTATGTGTGTTTTGCTCCTTAATGACTCTATATTTCGCAGGTGTGCGAAGACTGGTTATCGACGAGAACATGATGACCAGTCGAGAGCCCAGCATTTTTGTCAAGGTCTGTTGGTCGGCGGTCATACCACTCGTCATCGGTGTAAGTAAATCGCGGTTAAATTATGTACAAACACACTCGCGTACTGTAACACCTTGCATAAATATAACAACTACAGCGTTCGAATACAGAGCCGTATCACAAGCTCTATGGGTATTATAACAGCGTTCGGCGTAACCCTTCAGGTTTCACAGTCTCTTTTCTACCCTATCCTTCGTCGTCAAAGCCATTCAGGTGTCAAAGAGTAATGCTCGTGGACACGGCTTCGATGCCCATTACAGGCGAAGTATAAGAAAGCTCGTGTGTCTGAAGAAGCCCCGTGTAGTCAACCTCCATGAGAGCTCCCTCACTACGACATGCCTCAGAATCAATCAATCAATCAATCAATGAGTTGCATTAAGACAAGAAGAACGAATACAAAGTATAAAATATACTCCCAAAGTACGCGACTGCAATGGGACCCTCTGTTATGAATACAATCAAATAAACACTTAAAAGCAGCAGTCAGAATTGAAAAAAAACCTTCCTTCAGGACATATCAACCTTCCTTCAGGACATATCAAATACACCGAGCTTAGGCAATGGGGGTAAAAGTAAACACAAGCCTCTTTTCAGGACATATCAAATACACCGAGCTTAGGCAAAGGGGGTCAAAGTAAACACAAGCCTCCCTTCAGGACATATCAAATACACCGAGCTTAGGCAAAGGGGGTCAAAGTAAACACAAGCCTTTCATCAGGACAAATCCAATACACCGAGCTTAGGCAAAGGGGATCAAAGTAAACACAAGCCTCCCTTCAGGACATATCAAATACACCGAGCTTAGCTTAGGCAAAGGAGGTCAAAGTAAACACAAGCCTCCCTTCAGCACGTATCAAATACACTGAGCTTAGGCTAAGGGGGCAAAGTAAACACAAGCCTCCCTTCAGAACCTATCAAATATACCGAGCTTGGCCAAAAGGGGTAAAAGTAAACACAAGCTTCCCTTCGGGACATATCAAATACATCGAGCTTAGGCAAAGGGGGTCAAAGTAAACACCAGCCTCCCTTCATGACATATCGAATACACCGAGCTTAGGCAAAGGGTGTCAAAGCAAACACAAGCCTCCCTTCAGGACATATCAAATACACCGAGCTTAGGCCAAGGAGGTCAAAGTAAACACAAGCCTCTCTTCAGGACATATCAAATACACCGAGCTTAGGCAAAGGGGGTCAAAGTAAACACAAGCCTCCCTTCAGGATATATCAAATACACCGAGCTTAGGCAAACGACAATGCTTACTCTGTCTAGATAGGTTAGTCAATGACGCATTCAGGAGACACAAATTTTCTCTGCCTGCATTCACAAAACCTTTTCACAATAAAAAAGTTTCCTAAGACGTTACTCCAGCCAACTACTATGCTGCACAAATCCTTAGCGAAGCCGTCTGAGTATTTGAAAAACGTACTTACAAATGAGACACTTTGTGAATTCGGCGGCTCACTCTCAAGTGTTCTTTGTTGAAGGATAGCTACGTGCAATAATTTTACACGTTACGTTCCATTTAATTATCTTCCGAACACATGATGAACGTGAAATCTGCTTTAAAAATGTACATTTCCTGCAGGACTATCATCAAAGAAATGTGGGATAACTGGAATAACTGGAGCGCTTCGTTAAGAATGTGTAGTAATAACTAGTTGGCCATTGCTAATGATGGCTGGCAAGCCGAAGGAAAACCTATATGAAATGGGAAAAATAATTTTCTGCCTTTCTGATATCTCATCGCCTCGATGCAAACATTTCAATGGGCATGTCGCGATGAGGGCGCTATGCGTTTTTTAAAAAACCTTGTATAGCAGGTAAAATTACTCCTTAGTCCCCCAATTCTAGAAATGCTGCATTTCATATGCACAAGAAAAGACAACTGCATCATCATTGGTCGTAGAAAGGAACCTCAGCCATTTTTTTTTACAAAAGCAACGACGACCAACCAATGGCAAGCATCTAGTGCTCACAAAAATTCAGAATAACCATGAATCCGGTTAGTTGGTGGCTGTTTGTGGTGACATCCCACCTCTACTGCTTCTGCTATTTCTGTCATTCTCGATTCACATTATCTGTCCCGAGGAGCAATTATGAACGCTTTAAGAGCGAAAATATCAGTCAATGCTGCCTCCCCTAACCACACATGAGCGACTGTACCTCTTCACGCTTCGGTAAATTTATAAACGTTGTTTTCCCATTCATTTCCGCATTGAAGAAACCCAGGCAGAGCGTCGCTCCACTGCCCGTACGGGTTCCGACAAGCTGGGAAGATGTGATGGCCTACCGGCAGCATATCGCTCTCGAAATCGTCAGCTCGAGGAAGACTCACGAGGGAGCCTCCGCAACAACGTCGCCGGCGGAAGCGCCACCCACTACTGGTCAAGAGGCTTCGCAGAAAACGAAGGACGCTACTGCAACCGTGCCTTCGGACTCTGAACACATGGCAAACAACCTATACGTTGCCTCGGAGCGCACGAAGCGCGGCGCAGAGTCGCCAAGCGACTGGCGCAACTTCTCCTTGGGTGACGAGTCTGGTGGCAACAAGAAGTCCAAGAAGAAGCGAAGTGCGCGTAAGCCCGTCCAGGAGACGGGAGCATTGCACGTGTCCAGAAACTTGAGCTCAGTGCGGCGATTGGCGCGACGAGATCAACAGGTTCCGCCGAAACCGACGAAGGCGAGGCCTGCAGCTATGATCATATCAAAGCCAAGGCCCTTGCAGCAGGAGGCTAAGCGGCATCACGTCCTTGCTCCCAAAGACAAAGTCGTGCCCGACAAAGGCGATTACAAGTTCGGCGACAGCTTTGAAGACCTGGACATGGTCGCCGACTCAGCAGCCTTGCCCGCCCCGGCTAGTTCCGCGGAAGCCCAGAATAAGAAGGTTGTGGCACAGCGTCCGGCGGTCCGGCCGGTTGAGGACGATCCCCACAACCTGCCTCCGTTGCTGTGGTACCAATACCTGGCGCGGGGGAAAAAACCGGCGCACCTCGGTGTGCCTTCTCAACCATCGAGAAACGTACTCATCACCACAAACCCTCTCTCGACGGCACCTACTGCCGGTGCGACAGCCGCTGCTACGACGTCACCCGTCCACGTCGAAGCCTCCGGTGCACCTCGAGTGGAGAAGTTGCAGTTGCGATGTTGCGATGTTGCAGTTGGCAAATCTTGAACCTCTTGAGGACAGACGACGAGCGGCTCGACTTAACTTACTCCGTCTAATATATTTTTCTAAACTCGAAATAAAGCCAGACAACTACATGGTAAGGGATTCTTCCAGGCCTTCCCGTCACAAACACAGCTGTAGCATCAAGCCAATTTTCGCAAGAACTAATTTATACAAACACTCTTTTTTCCCGAAATCAATCTCTGAGTGGAACTTGTTGCCCCGAAACTCTACTCTTCTTTCCTTTTCACCATAAAATGCGCCTTGTGTTTCCTGGCTTTCACAATACTTGTTTGATTTAACAACTTGTTGTGTGCCTAAGAGTGTGGTGCTTTGCTTATGGATTGTGTTGCAGTGGGTGTACTCAGCCCTCTGGAAACGAGTATAATTTGATGGTGATATCTATGTTTTTCTTACATTTCGTGTATACCAGTATCAATTTTGTTGTAACTTTGTTGTACCTTTATTTTACCTTCGAACTTCCTGTACCTTTCCTGCTTGGACCTTAAATGGTTCGCAGTATATGATAAATAAAAAAATAAAATAAAAGTGGGTTGTCGCCGCCGACAGCGAAGCTGCTCACCAGGATAAGGGACGTCAGGCAGCATCGGGACATCCGAATATAGCGAGCAGGGCTTCGCGCAAGCGATCGTCGTCTCAAAGATCGTCGATGTCCTCTCGTAAGACGAGCTTCGGTTCCGATGCCCAAAACTTGGCCACTGCGCAGCGTGCGAAGAAGCAGGTGCCACCCTCCTCCACTTCCTCCAAGGTGCCCGTTTCTGAGGCAGTCCCTCCAGCCGCAGCCACGCTCGGTAAATCATCGCAGGGTAAACGTCGGAGATTGTCTAAGCTGAGTCATACAAGCAACAAGCATTCTGGGGAAGAGCGTGAGTCGCAGCAGCTTAAGTCCACCAGCGACCAAGAGTTGGACAGACGTCCCACTGGACCAAACGAGTCTGCTCAGCCGGCGCCGCTTGCCAGTGACGTCTCTTCCACCAAAGGACCTTCGGGTACTGGGGCAGAAACTGGAGAGTTCGAACAAGCCACGCCCGTGCAAACAGTGGTTTCCGGTGAGATGCATCTTGCTGCTCCACCGGCGTATGGAGCCCTGAAATCGCCCATTCAGGGCACAGAAGAGGTACCGGGACATTCTGGAACGGAAGCGCCAACATCCGCCGGGCCAGCACCATGAGAGGAAGAATCGAAAGATGTCCCAAGTTCTCATGTAAGTTACATGCGCAGGCACAGTATTGTTTTTACGTTTTCTTGCGAAGGCGAACACCAGTGTTCTTCCATTCAATATGGGTCATGTCTAGGAGGCCTACATACTCACGCCAATGCGAAGGCCTTTTGGTATACCGCTGAAGAGTAAGGGCTGCATTCGCCACTTGATAACGTCACTTCTAGTGATTATTCATACTCGGCGATGGCCGGAAGCTGTAGCGAGGGCAATCGTTACGTTGTGCCGTGGCAGTGCGTAGAACAGCTTAAGCCATGCTCTGTTGCGCACGACGGACCGATCCCACCGCTGCCACCACTGTTGCGAACGACGGCCCGATCCCAACACGGCCCCGAAGGCGCCACTGCTTTCAACTCCGCCGGGAAGGTCACCAGCCGTTTGGTAGCGTATGTTTATCAGCTCGCGACTGCTTCTGCGCAGAGCTGATAAGACGAGCGGACGAGACGACGGTGAGTTAAACAAGGTTTATGTACAGCATATTTACAGAGGCGTTACAATTTCGGCACTGGGGCCGACAGAGACTCGAAGAGCCGAGCTCTTCTCTCTAACACATAGGTCAGTCTTTTGCCTAAGACCACTGACTCACACACATGTCGGCACTCCGACACGGGGACGCCTCTCACATAGGACCGCCGATCGCGACGCGCCGCAGGGCTTCTTTTATTTACACCGGGTCCAACCAAAATGTCCAATCAGAAGCGCCGCTGGTCGTCAGGGCAGATTCCGCCAATGGGGGTCGCCGCGCCATGCGTCAGACCACCAGACACGCGGACGCCGGCTCGCTGTCACGCGCGCAGCTGACTCAACGCACGTGGGCCAGGGAGGCGCCGCGCATGTTCACTCCGTCGAGTTGATCGCGCCAGGCGACTGCGGGCTGGCCTTGACCCAGATTGCCTTTTTCAGAGGCACGGTCGTTTGACGAGGACTCGCTGGCATAACAGCACCCCCACCGCCAGACAATGCACCGGAAAGACGAGCTACTTCCACGGGGCTCGGATGTCAGGTGCGCTCGTTCGCCAGGTCCCTCCAGGTTCGCCTCCAGGACCATGGGGAGACTACAGCTCCAGACTGTTCCGGGAACACATCCCATTTTTGACGACAGATTCCAGCTCCACTGGCTTGTCGCCACAACTTGCTGACCAGCTTCACTCGTCTCTTCTGACCATCTTCGGTTTCAGCACTTGTCGATGGTTCTGCAACTTGCCAAGAACGGTTCGACAACAGACAACACACGACCCAAGCAAGTGCCCTCGGTCACCCGACAGAACACCAGACAAAGTATAGTACAACATATACCTATTTACGTGTTTATCGGAATTTTGTTCCCTCTACATCAAGAGGCACATGTGGGACAAAAGACCCTTAAAATGACAACTCAATTTTTTTTTCCACGTACAACAACGTAACGAATTAGAATACCACAAATTTGGCCCCTTTAGATCACTCTGAACGAGAGCGCTCAGCCCAGGTCGTGATGAGGTCAAAATTTTGCCCCGAATCGCCAGCGAGAAACCGAAAGGTTGAGAAGTTACTAGCTGGAACGCACTGCTCAATGCACCTGCATTAGCGTTTACCTTTCCTTTATTTTTATTTTTTTGATAGCGGACGTCAAAGTTGCGCTGTGGAGCAACATGCTCCACTTCAGTAACCGGCCACTTTTAGGCGACGATACCTATGCGGCACCAAGAGCGGCTCACATTTTCGACGTTGC
The DNA here is from genome assembly GCF_013339725.1 of Rhipicephalus microplus. Taxonomy (NCBI): domain Eukaryota; kingdom Metazoa; phylum Arthropoda; class Arachnida; order Ixodida; family Ixodidae; genus Rhipicephalus; species Rhipicephalus microplus. Next base: position 70,279,997 of record NC_051174.1, on the reverse strand, counting down.
ACAGGGGAACAACGATACGGCTTGCTACTGATTGACTCCTCACCGCTTAGCTCGATATCGTGTTCGATCACCGTCGTGTCTCCGGGACGGTCCGACAACACATACCCAAACTCGGAAACAATCTTTCTCAGGTCCTCTTTCTCAGGTCCTCCTTCACTTAAGCTAGGCTCTAGGTTTATCTGCTCCCGGATTACTTTCGATCCCCCTTCGATCACCTCACTAGAACTCAAATTTTCTGCTTCCTCTTCCTCTGAAGCCTTCAACAGCTGATTTACGACCGCTTGATGTTGAACAATGGGTTTCATCAAGTTGTAAATTTTTTTCTGCCGCCTTCCTACTTGCACCTCATAATTTGTATCGCAAGGCTTCGATAATACTTTGGCGGGCCCTTCCCAATCAACCTCAAGCTTGTTCCTTTTGGATGGCTGCAGCCGCATTACCTGATTATCAACTTCAAAAGCGCGCTTCTTCCCCGATTTCTCGTAGTGCTCCTTCGACAGCACTTTTGCCGCGTTTTTCTGGCTTTCCACTCGCGCTTCAATTTGGCTTTCCACTATTGCTTCAATCTGGCTTTCCACTAGCGCTTCAATTTGGCTTTCCACTAGCGCTTCAATCGAGAGATCCTCACGCTGCTCTCGAATGAGCGTCTCTCGATCAACTCTCGGCAGCTCGCTCCAACTTTCGCTACAGGCGAGAGCGTTGCAACCCTCTCGCTCTGACTCAATGGCGCCATGTCGTCTCCCCTTTCTACGGAAACCGCGCCGGCCGGTTCGACGACGGGCCGCTCGCGTGACTGCTCACATGACTCATGCGGAAACTTTCCTTTCTGGGGTTCCGTCGACCCGCCGACAAGGTCACTTGAGAGTTCACCGCATTGAACCAGATCAAGCTGCCGCGATAGCTTCCGCGCTTGCGATCGCGTGAGAGCCATGCACGCTAAGTTGGGGAAGAATGATTTGCCCTGCTCTTTGAGAAGCTGCTCCGAGTTGTTGGAGAAAAGATAAGGAAAACGATCATTTAGCGCGGCAGACACAGCCGCTCCGGTGCGAAGCTCACCGAACGGGCCTTTAATGACAACCGTGGCGATTGGTAAGCGAACACTCTGCTCCTCGGCGACCTGCCTGATCCACGCGCATTCTCCTGTGAAGTCATCCGGAGACACCAATGAAGGATGGACAACGTCCATGGTTGCCGCTGAGTCTCTAAGTGCTCGGCACGTTTTCTCATTGACCCTAATTTCTTGGAGATACGGCTCCAACAACCGAATGTTTTTTTCTGATTCTCGGATCGTTGCGAAGGCAAACTTTTCCTGACAGTTTCTCGCGATGTGCCCTTCCTTTTTACAGTTGTAGCAGATTAGCGGCTTCCGTTTGTTTTCCGGTTCTAATGCCTGTGTGGTAGAAACCTCACTCGATTTCTCCGCTTCTGTTTGCCCTTCCCCTACACTGTCCTTCGTAAGAGACGGGCCCTTGAAATTACGGTGCGGAGCGGGTTTCCGTTGATCAGGTTTCTTTGAAATGCCCCCTTTTCTCTCATCCTTTTCAACGCGCACTGCCCTGCTGTGCAACTTTCGGCGAGTATATTACTCCTCAGCTAACTCTGCTGCCTTGTTTAGCTGTACTTCACCAAGTCTGTCCTGCAGCCAAAGCCTGACATTATCCTCGATGCAGCGGTAGAATTGCTCCAATGCAACGCATTCCACCACTTTATCGCGGTCGTCATAAACACCTTCGCCCTTGAGCCATTCAATTAAATCGGCTTTAAGACGAAACGCGAAGTCAACGTGTGACTCATTCCCCTTTTCAGCATACCGGAACCTTTGCCTGAAAGCCTCGGGTGACAACTTATAACGTTTCAAGAGCACTTCCTTAACCTCGTCATAGCTCTCAAACGCTTCCCTAGACAAGTAAGTGAATGCGTCGGACACTTCGCCGGGAAGAAGAGCTAACAGGTTCTGCGCCCAAAGAGACCGCTCCAAAGCGTTTCGCTCACAGACGTGTTCAAACTTGACGAGATACTTCGCCATGTCCTCGCCTACTACGAACGGTGGCAGTTGGTCCCGAATTCTAAAACCGCTGACCTGAACTGTTGGAGAAGCTACGCTAGGCGCCTGCGAACACTGTAGGATTGCCAATTCTAGTCGTTTCAACTCGAGACGCTCCTGTCTCTCGGCCTCCTCGCGACGTTCGCGCCTTTCAGCTTCTTCACGTTCGCGAGCTTCGCGCCTTTCAGCCTCCTCACGTTCGCGAGCTTCTACCTCTCGCCTTTCAGCCTCCTCACGGCGTGCTTTAATATCCACCCAGGCCTCATCGACTTCCTCAGCCGACACTCCCTCATCCTTCATGATCGCAAGGATCGCTTGCTTTCGTTTCGCACGGCCCAAAGTAATGCCGAGTTCCTCACAAATTTCGATGAGCTCCTTCACTTTAAGGTTCTCCATCGTTCACACTAGCCTCTTGCTGTTTGCCCCTGTTAACAATTTACTTGCCGTACCCACTATAAGTCAACTAGCAAGACGCGCAAGCAATTTTTCACTCTCCCGTGTTTACCCCCTCCGCATTAACTTTGGTTTCAAAGCACTTCGACTTTGCTTGAAACAATCAAAGCTCACTGTAATGCTTCACACAGCCCTTCTCTAAACTACTACAACCTGAGCTAGAGTAGTCTGGTGAACTGAGGGGAAAACATCAGGCACTCACCGCATCGATGTCGCTGACGCCGGCCGATCCCGCAGCTGCCAACCACTGTTGCGCACGACGGACCGATCCCACCGCTGCCACCACTGTTGCGAACGACGGCCCGATCCCAACACGGCCCCGAAGGCGCCACTGCTTTCAACTCCGCCGGGAAGGTCACCAGCCGTTTGGTAGCGTATGTTTATCAGCTCGCGACTGCTTCTGCGCAGAGCTGATAAGACGAGCGGACGAGACGACGGTGAGTTAAACAAGGTTTATGTACAGCATATTTACAGAGGCGTTACAATTTCGGCACTGGGGCCGACAGAGACTCGAAGAGCCGAGCTCTTCTCTCTAACACATAGGTCAGTCTTTCGCCTAAGACCGCTGACTCACACACATGTCGGCACTCCGACACGGGGACGCCTCTCACATAGGACCGCCGATCGCGACGCGCCGCAGGGCTTCTTTTATTTACACCGGGTCCAACCAAAATGTCCAATCAGAAGCGCCGCTGGTCGTCAGGGCAGATTCCGCCAATGGGGGTCGCCGCGCCATGCGTCAGACCACCAGACACGCGGACGCCGGCTCGCTGTCACGCGCGCAGCTGACTCAACGCACGTGGGCCAGGGAGGCGCCGCGCGTGTTCACTCCGTCGAGTTGATCGCGCCAGGCGACTGCGGGCTGGCCTTGACCAGATTGCCTTTTTCAGAGGCACGGTCGTTTGACGAGGACTCGCTGGCATAACAGCTCCCATGCGTACGAATAAGCACGACGTAAACGCAATGCATCTTTTGGTTCTATCCATTCCTTTTGCTATTATCATTAGAAACTTAAGTGTTTACGCGTGCAGACGTCTTGGTCAACTTTAGACCGTCTTTCTCGTATTGGCCAGTAGGCGGATTGTTTCGCGATTTCATAAATAAAGAAGGAACTGACAGAAGATTGCTGGCGTAAAAGTAGGGTGAAAGGACAAGAATAGTGGGAAAACTTTTTCAACTGCTTTAACTGCAAAGCGTCAACTGAATAGGGAAACTAGAAATAGCTGCGCTGAAGTGCCGAGGGACCTCGTGTGCTAACGTACCTTATTCATCAAAACGGACACTTCTGCACCGTACAGCGATATCGAGGCCTCACTCCATCACGTTTCATGTTGATGAAGAATGCTTCCAAAACCTCACGAGCACACATGTTGTTTTTCTAAGCCCCAGTATCTTAATCTGTTGAAATTGTGCTTCACATCTACACGCTGTGCCGTCAGCAGGAAAATTATTTATTGTTTTTTATCATCTGGTGTTGACGCGCACTCTCACTTACGCAGCAGCTTATTTGGTCTGCATATTATTTGCCGCAGGAAAGCGAAATCTCCTAAACCACTCCCACATCACATTGCACCATCAGGTTGGCATGCTTTTTGCAACACAGGCTAGTGCGCTCTTCACCGCTCAAAACTCCATGACGGTTGGCAACCTTTTTCGGGTTATGTGTCACGTGATGTAAATAGAGTAACTCCATCAGCTTCTCATACCCAATGCACGAGTCTTTCAGCCACGGCTTCCACGAGCGCCCTTTAAGCTTCTTCAGAAAAGTTTCAGCCACCGTTGCCAGCACAGACTGCGGTAACCCAGCTGCCTTTAGTCGTCAATCTGAGCACAGCACCTGGCCAGCCTCTCACGCGAAAACGACCCTAAAAGTGACGCAATCGCCCTCTTAACTGCGTTAAATTGTGATTATGTGTATGGTAACGGTTTCTTTCTAGCACGCGGACAGTGTGCATAACAAGTATGCTAATGCTTGAAAATGAGCTAACACCTAAAAACTGAAGCGTTCCTTCCTGCGGTAGCTCGTAAGTAAAACATAGACTTCTCCATACCTGCTAAACTTCATTAAAACGTTGTCCATTATCGCTTGTGCCCGTTTGGTTTCCGAAACTACCAGGAAACGGTTCAAGTATCTGAATATCTTTAACAGTTCATCGCTTTTAAACGCGTCAATCAGGTCGTGGTCAAAATGTTGCACAAATCCAGAGAACGTAATAGAACGTAATTATTTTTAGGCTTAACGTTATCTTTTCTTTAGGCTTAAGATAAAACTCTCATAGCAACCTGAAATTAACACTCTGGCCCGTTGAATTTTGAAAATCAATCTCTAGCCTGGTGGTCCAATGCGATGTGGAAGTGGTGTACGATATTCCACTTCCCTGCGACAAATCTTGAGTAGGCCAAACAAGTCCCTGCGTAAACGACCACGCACGTAAACAACGCGCGCGTAAACGACCGCGAACGATTTCAACAGAGTGAGGTACTGGAACACAGCAGAAACGCGTGTGCTCGTGAGGTTTTGGAAACATTCATCAACGTGCTAAGTGACAGCTGTGTAAAACCTCGGTATCGTTCTATACGGTGCAGAAGTGTCCTTTTTGATGAATAAGGTGCGTCCCTCGGCACGTCTGCACAGCAGTGTTCGGTTTCCCTATTTAACCAATGCTTTACAGTCAATAATAACGTAGTTTGCATTTGGGCTGTTCAGCGTTCCTTCTTTGTGGTGTCCCTTTCCATATTAGCACAATTTTTTTCTGCATAGAATGAGTCAATTTGTTCCTCATTACGTCCTGATCAAAACAAGTTTATTCTGCCAGGAGGAACGGGCAGTTGGGGTGTGAATTCGTGGTCATTTACAGCGAAAGCTGTTATGAGATCACAACTTGGGTCACGCGCAGCGCCGTACTTGTCCGCGGCTGCCGCCGACGTCCGTAAGCACTGTCGCACAAAATAAGAAAAATAACTTAGTACTATAATAAAGAACTGAGACAGTGAAAACTGTTATTCTAGACCGGGTAAGAGCGTAGGCCTAGCTAGCGAAATCAGCGACAGTCTGGGCCGAGCGTCTCGTGCTTAGCATTGACAATGTTTTGCTGAGATTTGAATGACCCACTACATTCATCATTACATATTTTCCTCTCGCTGAAGATGGTGCCAAGTAAGTGTCCTAAGGTGTCGTGAGGACAAGTGGCTCGTGATATGGTTTGAGGTGATCCACATATACGATTTCACGGCCTCGGCGACGCAGGTCCGTAGTGGCCGTGAGGGGTTCGATGAGGTAGTCAACAGCGGAAGTCTGTTCTATGACGCGATAAGGTCCATGGTACCTGCTGACAAACTTTGTAGAATTACCAGGAGCAGCACTGGGGGGGGGGGGGGGGCACCCCCCCCCAAACAAGAGAGTTGGGCGAAAACTGCTAGTTGGACCATCCATCGTCGTGACGACATTTCCGAAGCCCTTGTTCTTGTGTTGTAAAGATGCGAGCTAATGCCGACATTCTTCCGCATACCGCGCGGCTTCGGAAACTGGTGTGCCTTCAGATGAGTCGGGTCGGTAAGGGAGAATGGTGTCGATTGGAGAAGATGGTTCTCGATCATAAAGTAAAAAGAAGGGAGAAAAGCCTGTCGTCGCTTGAGGTGCCGTGTTGTAAGCGTACGTTACGTAGGGAAGGATAAGATCCCAGTTGGTGTGGTCGGAGGCGACATACATAGAAAGGATATCGCCAAGAGTACGGTTGAAACGCTCGGTCAAGCCACTTGTCTGTGGGCGATATGCGGTAGTACAGCGGTGAATCACATGTCATTTTGCAAGAAGTTCTTGAATAACATCTGCGAGAAAGACGCGGCTTCAGTCGCTCAAAAGTTCACGTGGAGCGCCATGAGGCAGAACAAACGTTGCAGCAGGAAAGACGCAACGTCACGTGTCGTCGCGGCTGGCAAAGCGGCCGTTCTGCATATCTCGTCAGATGGTCGATCGCTACAATATTCTAGCGATTCCAGCTGATGTATATGGTAGAGGACCATAAAGGTCTATTCCAACCCAGTCGAATGCTCGCACTGGGCACGGTAACGGCTGCATTGGTGCAGTAGGACGGCTAGGATTGTGCTTGCGGCGTTGGCACTCTGTGCAAGATCGAATGTACTTTTGAACGAATGGGTACATGCCGCGCCATAAAACCGAAAACGTAGCTTGGCGTAGGTTTTAAACAAACCGGCGTGCGCACACTGCGGATCGGCATGAAAAGCAGCACATATGCTGGCACGGAGATGCCTGGTATGACGAGTAGCCCTTTGCGGCCGTCAGGGTGGTAGTTGCGGCGATAAAGTATTCCATCACGGATGGCGAAGTGGGAAGCTTGTCGGTGTATCGTTCGAGGTAACGGGTGGGCGAGTGTTTCAGATAGGTAATCCATCAGAGACGCAATCCACGAATCTTTGCGCTGCTCTGCAGCCATGTTGATGGGTCCTGATAGTAGATGTAAGTTGTCTTGCATGGAGACACTCGCTATATCAGTAGAAACGGGCGACCGCGAAAGAGCATCGGCATCAGCATGCTTTTGGCCTGAGCGATAATGACACGGATGTCGTACTCTTGGAGCGCTAAAGTTTTTCGTGCCAAGCGTCCTGAGGGATCTTTGAGGGAGGATAACCAGAAGAGCGCGTGGTGGTCGGTAACAACATCGAAAGGGCAGCCGTAGAGATAAGGCCGAAATTTGTATTGGCCCAGATAATCGCTAGGCGTTCTTTCTCAGTTACCGAATAATTTGCTTCTGTTCTTGTAAGAGTGCGGCTCGCGTATGCAACAACATATTCTTGGTAACCAGGCTTTCGTTGGCGAGTACAGCGCCAAGACCGACACCACTAGCATCTGTGTGGATTTCTGTGGGAGCGCTTGAATCAAATTGACGCAGTATGGGTGGTGTTGTAAGCGTTCACGGAGCTTCGCAAAGGCACTGTCTCAGGCTGGAGACCACGACGATAGATTGCGGTCTCCCTGAAGTAGGTCTGTCATAGGCGCCATGATCGAGGCAAAATTCCGGACGAAGCGGCGGAAGTATGAGCAAAGTCCAATGAAACTACGCAGGTGCTTGAGAGACGCGGGCCTGGGGAACTCGCAACAGCACGTAGCATAGCGGGGTCAGGAAGAACGCCATCTTTCGACACGACGTGTCCGAGAATGGTCAGCTTGCGTGCTCCACAGTGACACTTCTTCAAGTTGAGTTGGAGGCCTGCTCCACAGAGGCAGTGTAGAATCTGTTCCAAGTGACGAAGGTGCGTGGGAAAATCGGGCGAGAATAATACTACATCGTCTAAGTGGCACAAACACATGTTCCATTTGAAGCCTCGTAGGATAGTGTCCACCATGCGCTCAAATGTTGCCGGCGCATTGCATAGGCCGAATGGCATCACGTTAAATTCATATAAGCCGTCTGGTGTAACAAAGGCAGTTTTTTGGCCTACCATGCGGATTCATGGGCACTTGCCAATACCCAGAGCGTAGATCAAGGGAGGAAAAAACTCTGCGCCTTGTAAAGAGTCGAGGGCGTCATCAATTCGAGGCAAAGGATAAACATCCTATCGTGTTATTTTGTTTAGGCGACGATAATTTACGCAAAAGCGTATGTTGCCATCTGTAGTGAAGAAGAAGAGCTTCAGCGGCATTTCTTGGCGCATCAGGGCATCGCCATCAGTATAAGCTCGTGCTTGCTGCGCTTGGCCGGACGCTGCTGACTGCTTCGCTTTCTGCGTTCTGCACTGCAAATAAACCCCGTTACAAGTGGTGGATTCTGCTGGGTTTCGATCACCCTGGAGCTTCGGAATCGCATTTTACGATCAATTATGCCTACCGACGCAAGCGCCGCTCCAACTCCTCCACCGGCACCGCCTACTGTTCTCTGCGCCGGTTCTCTGCGTCTGCGAGATCCCCCTGTATTCTCAGGCACAGAAGACAAGGACGTTGACGACTGGATTTCAATGTACGAGCGAGTGAGTACTCACAACAAATGTAATGGACACGGCCAAGTTGGCCTACGTCTCTTTCTACCTGTCGGACGTGGCCAAGCTGTGGTTTATAAACCACGAAGCGGAACTCCCTACATGGTCGGTCTTCAAAACGAGCCTCACACAAGTTTTCGGGCGGCCTGAGGTACGCAACGCCGTGCCGAACAATGCTTACATGCTCGGTCCCAGCAGCTTGGTGTGAATTTCACAAGCTATATTGAGGATGTTGTGGACCTTTGCAAGCGAGTGAACGAGTCCATGTCCGAAGAGCTTAAGATCAAGCATATCATGAAGGGCATTGAGGACGACGCTTTCCAAATGTTGCTTTCTAAGAGTCCTCGCACTGTCCTAGAACTGACCGAGTTATGCCAGAGTTTTGATGAGTTGCGCAGGCAACGTCTTTCCACCCGACGTCCCTCGGTGCTCGACAACTCTTTGTCCAGCCTGTCCACCCTTGACATAGGACAAGACCATGCCCCTCTTCTCTCCAAGATCCAAGAGTTCATCCGCGCTGAGGTCGCTCGTCAGCTCTCTTTGATGTCCTGCGTACCCGATCAACCACGCAGATCGACGTCTACACTCCGCGACTTCATTCAAGACCAGGTCGCACAAGTTCTTCCTCCCGCTTGTGAACCGCCGCCAGTCGCCGCACCTCTCACGTACGCCGAGGCCGTTGCTCGACTTCAACAGCCTGCGTTCCAGCCAGCGCCTACGTATTCGTCATGGCACTTGTTGACACCGGAGCCGCTCTATCCGTCCTGTCCATGAACCTGTGCCGCAAACTCCGCAAAGTTCGGACGCCATTATCCCGCCTCTCTCTTAGAACGGCTAACGCAGAAAGTGTAACACCTCTCGCAGCCTGCACCACACGAGTCGTCATCGAAGGGATTGTGTATATCGTCGAATTCGTAGTGCTGCCCTCGTGTTCCAATGACATGATACTCGGCTGGGACTTCCTTGCGAATAATAATGCCGTCATTGACTGCTGTCGCGCTGAACTTGAGCTATCTGCACTTCCTGATGTTGATGCTGTCGAAGCCTCCCTGCCGTGTTATAAACTGTTTGTTTCCGACGACACCACCGTACCACCGCGCTCTTCTCTGCTGGTGACTGTGTCGTGTGACGCTATTTCCGACGGTGATGTTTTATTTACGCCCTCTGCCCTGTTCATTCAACGTAAATGTTCTCCACTGCCCAATGCTCTCCTTACTCTCGACCATGGCGTCACGAAGACGCTCGTGTACAATACGCTAGAAGGGCCTTTACCTTTATTCTATGGTGAATGTCTCGGTCACGTGCATCCGATCGACGCCCGTCACTTTTTTGACGCTCCATGTAGTTTACTTTCTACGGACCTCAGCGCACTTATTTCTGACTCTGTTGTTGACCAGTCACTCCTTGACGCTTTCCACCGCTCCATCGATGTCGCAACGTCTTCGTCAGAACGAAGCCAGTTAGTGAACCTGCTGCAAAAGTTTCGTACTTCTTTTGACAGCCACGCTTCTGGCCTCAGTCGCACATCGAACATATCTCACAAGATTGACACAGGAAGCCATACGCCTCTACGGCAGCACCCCTACCGAGTCTCAGCGTCGGAGCGCCGTGTTATTGACGACCAGGTTGCTGACATGCTCCAGCGGGGTATTGTACAGCCTTCTAACAGTCCCTGGCGTCACCGGTCGTTCTTGTTAAGAAGAAGGACGGCTCCATTCGGTTCTGTGTGGACTATTGACGTTTAAACAAGATCACCCGCAAGGACGTTTACCCGTTACCTCGAATAGACGACGCCCTTGACTGTTTGCAGGGTGCAGATTACTTCTTTTCGCTGGATTTACGGTCTGGATACTGGCAGTTCCTATGGAAGCATCTGACCGACCGAAAACATCATTTGTCACACCTGATGGGTTATACGAGTTTACCGTTATGCCTTTCGGCCTTGTAACGCTCCAGCCACTTTTGAAAAGAATGATGGACGCTATTTTACGAGGCCTCAAGTGGAACACATGTTTATGCTACCTCGATGACGTAGTTGTCTTTTCCACCGATTTCGACACCCATTTAAATCGTCTCGAGCACATCCTCACACGTCTCATCGACGCCGGCCTTCCACTCAACCTCACGAAGTGTCGTTTTGGTGCTCGGCAGCTCACCATTCTTGGCCACGTCGTATCGCGGGACGGCATACTTCCCAACCCCGCCAAGCTTCGAGCAGTCGCCGATTTTCCGAAGCCAAAGAACTTGAAGCAACTTAGAAGTTTTGTCGACTTGTCGTCATACTTCCGACGCTTTATTAGAAATTTTGCTTCCATATGTGCGCCCCTTACGGACCTTCTTAGCGGCGACAAGGACCTTTCCACCTGGTCACCAGCATGCGACGATGCATTCACCAAATTACGCCACCTGCTGACTTCACCACCCATCCTCCGCCACTACGATCCTGCCGCTCCCACGGAGGTTCATACTGATGCCAGCGGTGTTGGACTTGGCGCTGTGCTCGCGCAACGAAAGGCAGGGTTTGATGAATATGTCGTCACCTACGCAAGCCGTACTTTGAAGAAAGCCGAGGCTAACTACTCCGTGACCGAGAAAGAGTGTTTAGCTATTATTTGGGCCCTTGGAAAATTTCGCCCCTACCTGTATGGCCACGCATTCGACGTCGTCACTGACCACCACGCCCTTGTTGGCTATCCACACTTAAAGACCCTTCCGGACGACTTGCTCGCTGGGCGCTCAAACTTCAGGAATACGACATCCGCGTTATTTACAGATTTGGTCGTAAGCACACAGACACCGACGCCCTTTCTCGCTCACCCATATCGGATGAAGGTGTTTGCCTCTCTTCCCTCGAGCCTGCACTTGCGTCATCTGCCTTGCGCAACATGACGGTGGAACAACGAAAGGATCCCTGGATCAGTGGCCTCATAAGCATTCTTTCTGATCCTCTCACTCCTTCGCCGTCTCGCGCTCTCCGCCGCCAGGCTAGCAACTTTTGCCTAAGGGATGATCTTCTTTATCGACGCAACTACCTTTCTGACGGTCGCAAGTGTCTCCTTGTGATACCCCGCCATCTTCGAGCTGCCATCTGCGAAGCTTTTCACGCGGACCCACAGTGCGCCCACGCAGGCCTCTTCAAGACATACGCTAGGCTTCGACTCAGATATTATTGGCGTGGCATGTATGACTACGTGCGAAAGTTCATTCGCTCGTGTGCTCAGTGCCAACGACAAAAGTTACCTTCCGGGCAAGTCTACCCGTCAGAACCTGTTCCAAGCGACGAAGGTGCGTGGGAAAATCGGGTGAGAATACTACTATATCGTCTAAGTAGCAAGAACACGTGTTTCATTTGATGCCTCGTAGGATAGTGTCCATCATGCGCTCAAATGTTGCCGGCGCATTGCATAGGCCGAATGGCATCACGTTAAATTCGTATAAGCCGTCTGGTGTAACAAAGGCAGTTTTTGGCCTATCATCTGCCCGGATTCATGGGCACTTGCCATCACCCAGAGCGTAGATCAAGGGAGGAAAAGAACTCTGCGCCTTGTAAAGAGTCGAGGGCGATATCAATTCGAGGCAAAGGATAAACATCCTTTCTTGTTATTTTGTTTAGGCGACGATAATCTACGCAAAAGCGTATGTTGCCATCCTTCTTTTTAACTAAAACAACCGGCGACGCCCAAGGACTGTTTGATAGTTGAACGACGCCTCGCTTTAGCATGTCACCTACTTGTTCATCGATGACACAGCGTTCAGTCGGCGAAACACGGTATGGTCACTGCCGTAGTGGTGGGTGATTACCTGTGTCGATCTGGTGGCATACAGTAGATGTTCGACATAAAGTAGCGCTGTGACTGTCAAAAGATGGCCGAAACTTGTCAAGGAGGCTCAAAAGCTCACACCTCTGCTGCGGGCTCAGGCCTTCGTCGATCACACGGTTGAAAATGTCGGTAATGGAAGGGTCATTCACGTAACTACAGGAGAGGGCGCTGACTTCTGATGATTCATCAGGAACCTCGAGTGTATCGATGTTTTCGAATGATTCTATCGAACCGATACATTTGCCTCGAAGCAGAGTTATCGTGAACGGGAACGGATTCTCCACAGGCACGTTCGTCGCACCACCTTGAAGAGTAAGGAGAGCGGTTGGGAGCGGTGATAAGTGGCGATGAACGAAAGCAGCGGAAGGCGTGAAGAATGTGGTAGCGTCGACGACGGCGGAACACGACACAGGTGCGAAGACAGTAGCACGTGGACGGATCTGGGTGTCGTCACTAATGACCAACTTCGCGTAGGAAGGGCGATCGTGCACTGGTAGCGCATCACCAAGGGGACAAAAGGTCACTTCGGCACGGGCGCAATCAATGACGGCTTGGTGATGGGAGAGAAAATCCCAACCTAAAATGATGTTTTGGGTACAGTGTGGGAGTACTATGAACTGCACTGTGTAGGGCACTCTTTGGATTACAAGGCTGGCAGTACACGCGGCCACAGGCTACACAGGCTGTGCAGTGGCAGTACGAAGACATGAACCAAAGAAGGCATTGTAACTTTTCCAATTGAACGGCAAACTTTTTCGGCGATGACAGAAATTGCGGCACCAGTATCAATAAAGGCAAGTACGGGTACACCTTCAAGAACGGCATTAATTACATTCGGCGGTGAACGAAGAGGGCTTGTGCTTTGCGACGAGGACGCAGTTCTTGCCTCAGGAACTGCGTCATTTAGTTTTCCACGTCGATTGTAGGGGGGCGTCGGCGCATCGGGGAGGGTGAGCGTCGACGTGGAGAAGGCGATCGGCGATCAGGAGCTGGTCGGTGGCTTGGTCGAGGAGCGTACGATTCGGGGTCTGGAGTGTATTGAGTGTACGTGTAATCGTTCTCATTTGAACGTGGGTTTTCACTTGAGTGGAGTGGGTGGTGGCGGCACAGAGCGTGCGATGTGCCCAGGTAGACCACACGAAAAGCAGATCGGTCGGTTTTCGGCAGTGCGCCATGGATTAAGGACTCGGCGAACTGAAGGTCGTGGCGGCTGGGCGGCATAAACAGGAGCAGGCAGTGGAGGCGGCGCTTGGAACGTCTGTGGTCATGGTCGTGCTGCTGCTTTTGTGTACGTCAATGGTGCATTTACTGGTGGCACCAGCTGCGGAGGAAGGACCTCAGACACTTGATCTCGTGTAATAGTCCCCAGAGTAGGGCTAAGCGGCGCACTTCGCTCCGGTGGGCCAGAGATGAGCGAGAGTTGGCGGGCAACTTCTTCGCGCATGAAGTCTTTGATCTGCGAGAGGAGGACGGGGTCTTGCGAGGGAGTTCAGCCGGACATCGATTCCTGCTGTGGGACAGCACGGCGGGTGACGAGACGTCGCCGGCGGAGCTCATCATAGCTTTGGCAGAGCTCGGTAACTTGGGCGACAGTAGCAGGACTTTTTAAAATTAGCATCTGGAAGGCGTCCTCGTCAATACCCTTAAAAATATGCTTGATGCGGTCCACCTCTGTCATGTTCACATCGACACGTTTGCACAAGTCAATGACGTCTTCTATGTAACTTGTAAAGTTCTCACCAGGGAGTTGAGATCTCGACTGAAGGCGCTGCTCCGCACAAATTTTGCGGACAGAAGGACGACCGGAGGCTTCGCTGAACTTTGCCTTGAATGCTGTCCACGTGGGAACGTCGGTCTCATGGTTCCGAAGCCAGAAGTGGGCAATGCCACTGAGGTAATTGCCGACAGTGGCCAGTCTCGTGGCTTCGTCCCATTTGTTCAAGACACTCACGAGTTCGTAAGTAGCCAGCCAGTCGTCGACGTCGTGATGTTCAGTGCCGCTGAATATGGGAGGATCCCGCTGACGGACAGCGCCGGAGCACACGATGGCCTGGGAAGCCATAGGAGGAGGGCTTGTGGCAGATGCAGTGGTCATGACAGCAGGTAGAGTCCAGCTTCGCAACTCCAGGATTGCAAGGAGACCCCGCAAACTCCACCAATTATAATAAAGAACTGAGACAGTCAAAACTGTTATTCGAGACCAGGTAAGAGCGTAGGCCTAGCTAGGGAAATCAGCGACAGTCCGGGCCGAGCGTCTCGTGCTTAGCACTGACAATGCATTTGCCGAGATTTGCATGACCCACTACATTCATCATTACAGTACCTAGGACACAGCGGGGCTCGAACGCGGGTCCACTGGATGCCAGCCCAGTATTGTACCACTGGGCCACGCCGTTGCTTGGGACCTGTTCGCAAACTTGCCTTAGGCACGCTTAATGTCGGGAAGGGAATCGCACTAGTATGAGTAATGAAGCGTTTTAGAACAGCAAAAGAACCCGGCGTCACACAATGCTATCAGCATACCGAGTGGGTCGTCCGATGCTCCAAACCACTACAAGTGCTTGATTATGATCACCTATATTAACTGTGGCGCATACCCAATTCAGGCATGATTCCTCATCGTCGACAGCCACTGCAATCGGCACAAAATTCCTTGCAGGTGTTTAGCGGATAATACGCTTCTGAGAAGAATGACGAAGGACAGCACAGCGAACGCCGTTCTACTACCCAGAAAATATTAATAATGCCGCAGTGGGTACCCAGCAAGTGTGCTTCCAGCAGTCACCCAATGAGTGCTTAGAAAAGACGCTGAAAGATCGCTCTTCCAGCTTTCGCTGTGACTGTGCTGCACCTTCCGCGCAGGCCTGGCTTTTTTTTTTCCTGTGTGAAAGTAGATTTTTTTCAGGCACGTACAGGAGGCCTTGACCAACTTAAAACGTAAAAACGTTTTTTTTTTCGCAATACTGGCAATAAGTCACCACCCCGCTATAAAGGGAAGGCTCATGCATAGCATTCATTGATCAACCCATTCAGTAAAACACTCACGGTTTCTAGTAAACACTTTGGAACATCAGGGCTACACTTGAATTATGATTAACATGATGCATAAATATCGGGTTTCTCTGATTATTACTGGCCACTCCGTATGACGTTGGGTTGTGCGACAAGAAAAGGGGGCCTTACACTGCCCTATACTTTCCCTCTCACTTCGTGTTGATCAATATCCGGTCCTTCATGCAGGTACACCAGCTGGATTATGGGATCGCAACCACTGCCAACCAGCCAGACACTCTCGATGTTAACAAGCCACCCACTGACAAGCCCGCCCGGCTGCTTCACAATCTCGCCGTTGGCCTCAAGCGGCGCTCGCATCGACGGCGCCTAACTCGCAAGAGCCTCGACTCCAACCAGGACGTCGATGACATGGCTGCTCTCAGGGCCACTCATATTTCGGTAGTCTCGGGTGAAAGCTGCCCGCTGGACCGCGGTTCTTCCGCGTCCATCTCACTGGGATCGGCGCTTGGTGTGGTCACGTCACAAACAGCCACAATCCACGCTGTTCAAGCCGTCTCCGGCCCCTTCGCACCGCAGAAGGAAGCGTCCGCGGGACAGCCTTCAGCTCCTCCTCCGGCCATCGTCGCACTGAAGTCAGTTTCACAGACGTCAGCCAAGACGACGTCGAGCGGGACTCAGCATTCCGTTTCGTCGAAGGAGCTCGAGCGCAGCACCGCCGCTGCCACTGCTGGAGTCGAGGCAAGGGACGAGACGCGCTGGGAGAACGCGGATCACGCGGGAGCTTCGAGTCCGAAGGAATCGCGAGGTACATCCGGGAAGGGCAACGTTCATCCGAGGCACCGCTCGCGACGCTCGCCGAAAAAGCAGCGACATACGAGCAGCAGTGACCACAGTGTTGAGCACCACGGCTCGGACAGTCCGCACTGATGGTCTACGTAGAAGCGTAGAGAGCCGGCTCGGAGGTTCGTTTCGGGCAAAAAGTTCGAAACGAACAACTTCATCGCATATGGTACTAAGGAGGGTTCTCGAGTACCTCTGTACTGAGGTCCGAATTATATTTATTTTGTTTCTTATCTGCGTATATTGGTATACCGACAAGCACGTGATCCATGCTTTTGAATACACGACTTGCGGTACTTTTTTTGTTTTTCTGTAGCACCACTGTACTTGAGTGCAGAGCACCACTGTACTTGTGTGCAAAATGATTACGGTTTGCCTACAGTAGGTATTCATTGCTATTTCATTGCTATTTCATTGCTATTGAGTTCATTGCTATTTAGCACTGAATTCGATGACAACAGCTTTCTCTCCGCGCTGATTGCATGCAACTTCCCATATGTATACAGAATACGGCGCTTCGAAGAACGAAGAAGGGCCAAGTTCATTTCGCTCAACGTGCTCAGGGCCCACATTGCGGGTTTTCAAAAAAAACATTTTTTGCAGTTGCCGTTTGCTGAACACTAAGTGGTTCTGAAAAGGGAGGACGGTGATACCACAATAGCAATCGTATGTTTGCTATTACGTATAAGCCATAACTCTCAAGTGGATCGGCAAAGGTACGTGTGTCGACAGAGTCCACTTGAAGGTACGTATTTGTCAGAGGGAGAGGTTTTAACTTCTAGGTGATAGGCAAGCCCCCTTTCATTAAATATAGGTCCGGTATTGAAAAATCGCTAGAACTTCATGCATCTCTTGAGAAGTGCGGCAGTTCAAGACCGTAGGTCTGCAGAACTTGTGCAACTCGCTCGGACTCGCTCGCTAAAATCATTTTGAGCTCGATTCACTCAGACTTACTCCGCAAAACATTGTTCACCCGGGCTCCCACAGACTCGGGCTCTGTTCTATCCGAGTATGAGCGCCGGTAAGAATTGTCGACTCATGAGTGCGTAATCTCCGGATTAGCTTTTCGCCCATGGTGTCGGTGCTCTTAACACCAGTATCACACGTAATCTGCGTTTTTTTTTTTTGCGCCTTTTGATACAGAACCTTCGAATACGAGTTATTAGTGCTGGCAAACAAGCAAGGCTTTAACTTATAAGTGGGGTCTAACGTCCCAAAACCACCATATGATTACGAGAGACGCCGTATAGGAGGGCTCCGGAAACTTTGACCACCTGGGGTTCTTTAAAGCCGCCGCAGCCGGGATTCGATACCATGACCTGCGGGTCAGCAGCCGAGTATCTTAGCCACTTGACCACCACATCGAGGCCAAACAAGCGAGGTCAGTCTTTTTAAGTGGATGACAATGAACAGTATATCAACATGCCCTGGAAACGTTGGCCGGGGGTAGGGGTGAGGTCAGGGCACACCCTACGTAATTAACACCTATAGGCAAGCCCTTGCCTAGGTTGTCGTACTTTTTTGCGAGCTAATTAACGAATCATGGGACGATAACAATAACATACTGAAGTCGTGCGACATGTCGAAGCAAGGGGTCACTGACTGTATATGATCATCACCATCAGCCCAACTACGCCCACTGCAGGACAAAGGCCTCTCCCATATTGCGCCAGTCAATTCTGTCTTGTGCTTGCTGCTGCCACTTTATCCCCACAAACTTCCTAATCTTATATGCCCTCCTAATTTTCTGTCTAAGTTTCACCAACTGTCTTCTCTTGCAATCTAGTGTGTGATCTTAAATGGCCGGCCAGCGGTTATCTTGCCTTCGCGCTACGTGCATGGTGATAGTCTTTTAGGGGACCTTCGATGCGAAAATTTTGGTCTGTCTGAACATTTGTGTGTTTGTCTACCCATAATGATATCCTAAACGGCACCAAACGGTACTCCAAACGGCCAAGCCCATCTGCAGCGCCCGCCAATATTGCTCAAGATTTAGCATTCATACTTGTGCGATTGTCAATTAAAAACCAATTATTGCGCATACCTGAGGCACCACAACAACACGTCAATAATCTGTCTGTGTGTCTTTTTACTAGAAAATGCATACATAAGTAATTCCAACGTTTTGCTAAAACGACACGGTGTTGGCCCCTGCCCGTCGTCTTGCGTTCTACACCTTATCACCTCCGAGACTTGTGCGCAGGCCACGTGCTTCGTTTTCTAAGATAACTGCCAGATAGCGCTCATGTCTCTCGCGTGACGTGACTCTATGTGCTCATTCGCCTGCGCTGCATGCTCGAGGCACTCTAATGCCGCACCGTCAGAATATCACTCGCCAATTTTCTTGCGCAAAACATCAAATAAACGTTTTGTTCACTATCTCCAGGCGCAAGACTGTCGTCTTTCGACAACATTTGCAGTGTAACATGCAGATACGGGGCCTTTTTTCCCTTGATTTCGGCTATGATGCCCTTGACACCCATTTGTTCCCTGATACACTCTGCTCTCTTCTTGTCCCTTAAAGTTACACTTATCATTTTACTTTTCATGGATCGCTCGCTGCGTTGTCCTCAACTTAAGTTGAACCCTTTTTGTAATCCTCTAGGTTTCTGCTCCAAAGGCAAGTGCCGGTAAGATGCACCTGTTATGCACCCTCATCTTGAGGGATATTGGCAATCTACCATTCAGAATTTGAGAATGCTTGCCGAGACCGCATATGTTGATTTCTAATTGTGAATTCAGCACGCCTTCAGAGTAACTGCAGTC
Source organism: Rhipicephalus microplus (assembly GCF_013339725.1). NCBI lineage: Eukaryota > Metazoa > Arthropoda > Arachnida > Ixodida > Ixodidae > Rhipicephalus > Rhipicephalus microplus. Next base: position 70,261,064 of record NC_051174.1, on the reverse strand, counting down.
TACATACAATATGAAGGGCAGGTGCCTATTCAGACTTTGCCCCCCTGATGTTATCACAACCACAATCATACGTTTGCTGTTTTGTATATACTCTAGTCTCATCTGCCCACCTAACCTTCTGTCTCCCCCTAACCCGCTTCCCTTCTCTGGGAATTCAGTTAGTTACCCTTAATGACCAGCGGTTATCCTGTCTACGCGCTACATGCCCGGCCCATGTCCATTTCCTCTTCTTTATTTCAACTATGATATCCTTAACCCCCGTTTGTCCCCTAATCCACTCTGCTCTCTTCTTGTCTCTTCAGGTTACACCTACCATTTTTCTTTCCATTGCTCGCTGCGTCGTCCTCAATTTAAGCTGAAACCTCTTTGTAAGTCTCCAGGTTTCTGCTCCGTAGCTAAGAACCGGCAAGATACAGCTGTTATATACCTTCCTCTTGAGGGATAGTGGCAATCTACTTGTCATAATTTGAGAGTGCTTGCCGTAGGTTAGGTGGACAGATGAGATTAAGAAGTTTGCGGGTATAAATTGGCAGCAGCAAGCACAGGACTGGGTTAACTGGCGGAACATGGGAGAGGCCTTTGTCCTGCAGTGGACGTAGTCAGGCTGATGATGATGATGATGATGATGATGATGATGATGATGATGATGACGATGATGATGGTGATGGTGGTGATGATGATGATGATGATGATGATGATGATGATGATGATGATGATGATGATGATGATGATGATGATGATGATGATGATGATGTAGATGATGATGATATACTCTAAACTGCCGTCAAATTGAATCGGCGGTGGTACTGGTGAGTTACGATGGCAGTGACAGCAATTTTGCGGCGCGTAAGCTGACCGCTTGATAACCAAGGTTCCCGAATAGTCAATACATCAGTTATCCAGTTCTTCAGCGTCAAAGGAAAAAGGTAGAATGTAGGAAAGGTAAGAAGCTCAAATAGACCCTTGATGAATATGCAGACGCACTCGCAGTGGCCTCGCATAATTATCCCATAATTTCTATATTACCGACGCTAGCATTCATCACCGTGGCAAGCTTTGAAAATTTTGTTACTTCAAATCATTTTGAAAAACTTCGCTTGTCAACATCTGATTTTTCTAATCTTAAGCACCCCAGGAAAAATCGATGGTGCTCCTCTAGAATGTCGGAGATATCAATTACGAGACTATGATGCCGAGTTTCCCCCCCCCCCTGAATTTTTATCTTCGCAGGTCTGATCTGGCACAGTCTCCCTTATGCCTCCACTGCAACGAGAGTGAATCCCTTCATCATTACCTCTTAACATGCAGGTGTTATACAAATCAAAGGAAGAGACTGTTATAAGAACCTCTCTTAGGTTGGCTATAAATTTATCCCTTCCATTGGTCCTTTCCTTTGGAGCAACTGAAAAGGGATTTAGCCACAGGAACGTTTGCGAGGCCGTATGCGATTTTCTAAAGGCAACAAAACAAATAGAATGTTAAGCTGATGCATAAATTCACTTTGTTTCAAACCATATTAGCTTGCTCGTTTATTTCTATTATCTCTATTTATTTTATTTATAATCCATCGTTTATCAATCTGTTCCTTGTTTAAACATCCCTATCTAAATAACCCGGCTGGTAAAACAATTCGATCTCACAAATGAGGTACCGTCCGTTTTATGGCCAATCCCCCGTGGTGGGTTGCGCCAGGACTTTGAGGAACAACCAACCAACCAACCAATTCATAACAAGACACCGCCTCGCCAGGTGGTTTTCCGTGGAACCGCTGACAATAGACTTCGTTTCATATTTAATATTGTAACTTACTTGGCTTGCTGTCGGAACGAAGACTCACTGTCATACGTCTGTCACCAGAATGCATCACAGGAAATGGAGACAGTCTGTAATTAGGTGTAATAATGAGGTCCCAATCATAAGAAAGCTTGATAGTAGGGTATGCATCGTAGTCAGTATTAGCTCGATCAGCTATCTTATCGCCATATTGTCAACGCTTTCTTTTCATGTATTAGTAAGACAAGTTCTTTAGCACTCGCCACCTGGTATAACGAAGTATGATGGCCTCTACGAGATTGGCGTTGGTAGTGCCCACGATGCTGACGATAATTTCTTATCGTGTACAACTTCTCCTGAGCAGAGGCCTGCATCAGCAAGCTAGAGCCCTCACTCGCGTTCTGACAGCACAGGCTATAATTGCGGCTACAGCTGGTGGCTGACTCTGTTCACTGCGGGCTGCACAGCGGCTAACGTCGGCTAACGTTGGCTATCCAGCCGCGAAAACGCATTCATTCAATGTCAAACTAATATTCGAGACGTATAGAGAGATTTCCTATTCGTTTTTGATCCCAACGTCTCATACATGCTGATTACAACTACGACCATAGAGGTGCGCGCAGTTGGAAGAGGGGGGTTGAATCTACCCCATACATTCACCCAGACTGACCAGTCCCATCGCGCGGTTTGAAGTACCAGCCTATGTGCATGAAGGTTTCTTGGCGAGAGTGGCTGCTGACGACAGCCAATGTTTGAGTTTGAATTCGGTTTGAGTTTATCCAACCGCTTGACCAGTACATGAAACCGCACAGTATACGCGGTTTGGTACTAAGGGAAAAAAGTGGCGTGTCACAGCTTGGCTGGCCCCTTCACCCCGAAGAAAAAGAAATTTAAATTATGAAATTACAAAATGTTGCACACCAGAACTTCACGCTATTATTTCCGGAAGACATGTAATCAAAAAAGGCAGGTCGATGTGAGAACGTTCGCATTTGATACTCGTTTTTTTTTCACATGCATGGCAAGGCTGGTATATGGTTCCAATTAACGCAAGGACGAGGGAGCTCCGGTAAAACTTGCCTCCCGCTTCGCGTGATGCAGAGTGCTGCGCACGTATATGATTGTCTATAGGCTGTACAAACGCGATAATCCGTCATACCAAGCTTCTCTTAGTCTCTGGTCATGCTGCGGGTACTCCTTGAAGTCGTACACTCATCATCTCGATCAAAGCCACTATTTTTTTCTTTCCCGCGCCGTCAAAATATCTGACGCACACACTAGATGACGCGACGCGTGCCTCGGTAATGAGTCAAGCGTCACACATACAAACGCTGACTCACGCGCCTTGCACGCCAGGCCGGCGGCCATGTTGCTGCTCTTTTGTTGGCGTCCCACGGCAGCGCTGCGGCGGAATTTTGGGAGCTCCCAACGGGAGGACCGTTCTTCCACGGGGCGGCGACTTTCGTGCAACGCTTGCCAAGTCGGCGGAACGGCGGGTGCCAGGACGCTCATTCAGGGTGTTGGAAACGAATAAGAAAATAGTGGCCGCGTAGCACCTCAGCAGGCGTCCATCAACAACGGTTTTAGCCCAAAGGGACCTCAAAGCGAGATCGTTTGGTGGTGCTGTATCAGTTGGAGACATCGATGAACGGAGCCAAAGCTGGCTAATACGTTCGCGTTGTAACATTTAAGACTAGTAGCTCTCGAACCATAACAGTAGAGCCCGTCGTGTTTTGGTTTCCAGGTGGGAGAGAGTAGGCAAAATCTGTCACTCGACCTGCGGAATGCGAGTTACCACATGTCACTTTACAATTTTCTTTTTCTTGTGAGATCGCCTAATCAGCTTCTTTGATAACTGCTCGGTTTTCACGAACGAAAACCGGGAAAAGATTGTGCAGAGACGCCGTAAGTGCATTACTCCTGAGATTTTAACCCCCGGAGGCTTTTTAACGCGCACCTAAATATAATCACGGTGGTTTCTGTAGAATTTCGCCTTCTTCGAATGCGACCGCCTTGCCCGGGATTCAATCCCACGACCTCCGGGTCAGAAGTTGAGCGCTATAGCGACTGTAAAGCGCGCACAGTGATCAGCTTCTTTTACAGCGAGAAAGTTCAGGAGATATTCGAAATGACCTGCCATAAAAGATGCCGCTTTATTTAAAACTGCCGTCACTAATTTTATTTGTACGTAGCCTCAGTTCAACCCTGTAGCAAGTGATGATTGCAATTTTTCAGTTGTTGTATTTTGCTTTGTATGCTGTACATGTATGTATGTACCCACTCCCCTCTGTAATGCCCTCGGGCCTTGAGGGTAACTGAATAAATAAATAAATAGCAGCTCAGAAATTCCTTGAATAGAGTTAGCTTGCATAAATTGCCGAATCATTGCAATTACACGCACCTTTATTTCGATTCTATATGACTTACGCAATGTTGTTCGACGTTCAACGTTTGGAGCACGTAGCGCAGTATCGTACCCAAAGGGCTTAGCATACTGTTTTAGCTATAGAGACGTTGGTACATTCTCTAGCAAATGCTATAGTTTATTCATTCTTCAGGCCGTCCGACACATTGAATGCCTCGAAAGAGAGAAGATAATGAAGATAGTGAGGAAGGCATCTTTCATGCCATTCTGTCGTCCTGCCATGTATGTCACTCATAACGATCGCCAAAAGCATCTTGCCATACAAGACACTACGCGCTCTGGAACCTTATCTAAATAAACTGCCTAATCGGGGATATCGCGACGAAAACAACGGTACTATTTTGGTACTGGTGTTTTCACTACTACTTTTCCCTCCTACAACTCGAAGACATACATAACGAAGCACTGCGTGCAACTGTGAACGGAACGCTGAGCGATTTTTTCTCAAGCTCGGAGGCGGCGGCGCGCGCCCGGTGGTTGGGGACTATTTTTGACGCCGCGCGGCTTTCCCTCACCTTTGGCGCGCCCTCGGCACTCTCGCACAGAGGAAAAAAAAATAATTAACAAAAAATAGCCACCAGTGGTGCCTTCGAGCCAGCAGCCCGTATACACTTCGGGAGAGAATCTGGCGCTTCTCCTAAGACTTAAGTTCTTCGCGACGCTTGAAACATTCGAACGACGTCCTCGACTCGAGGGGGCTGAGCGACGGCGGTGCATCGAGTAGGCTTAGCGTGCTTCACGGAGCGTCGCGCGGCAACCGCTTGAAAAGGTAAGCTGTCAGAGGCAGCAGCAGGCCGCCTCTATCTTTCCGTCTCTCTTCGTTCGGCCCTCGCAAACACCGATTTTAGATCCAGGAGGCGTCGTTGGACATTGGGGGTACACTCGCGGGCGTGTAGTATTTCACTTGCCGGAATCTCTTGCCAGCTTCACCTGTTGTCTATATGCATACGTCTTAAAGCTACGTATTGGCCATGTGCATTGGATTCTCTGACATCACTTAGAAATGTAGCTCTAAATAGAGTTCTATCAAGCAAACTCTAAGCACGGAAATGCGATTCACCTAACTATATTAACCTATGGAAGTGGTCTGTTCGTTTATATATATATACTATTTGTTAGTTTTATCTTCTCTAAACTCCACTACAATACTGCTATACACTCGCGGTAACATAGCCTTTATTATGACTTCTCCACCATTTTTTTTCCACGACGCATGGCATAGCGTCTGCACGTATACACACAACATTTTTTTAGATCGCTTGCCGACGGCCCACGTGGCAGATCTATTATGACATAATGTTTATGATATTTGCAAAGTTGTTCTTCCTGTAGACCACGTAATTATCTTTATCGCCTTTATTGTAGAGTATTTTAATGGTTTTATTTCGTATATGTTTAAATATCAATTATACATTTTAATTCTGCGTTAGTCGCAAGATGCCCCTCGTGGTACAATTTCGCATATCGGTCGTCAAAAAGCGTCACGCCCACCGTAATTAATGTCAAAATGCATGCCGCTTGCTCCTCGCAGAGGGCTGACACCAACGACGCAGGGTGAACTGGACGCATGTCTTACTCCTTCGGAGAAAACAAGACGTCTTCTGCGTACACACTCACACTGACCTGGGTGGTTAAGAGTGAGATTGATTAAACGGACTTAGACGAGACTGAGCTCGGGATAGCCCGGCTGACTTGTATGTAGGTGATACGAGGTGTGTTAGAAAAGTAATGAGACTGGCAACACTACGCGCAATCTGGCAACGTCGTCTCGAACGGTCTGTGCTAGCCCGGTTTGTTTATCCCTTCCACTTGCTCTGTCCGAGTTACAACTCCGTACAGCTAACACAGTAGTTTGACAGCGCCATAAATGAAGTTGTGTTTTTGTTATGCGTTAGGCATCGGAATTTAGATCAGCATTGCACCATATTGTTTCGTGTTAAAGTCGAGAATTCACAAGTATGACTTTTGAGGAGCTGAAACAGGCTTATGGGGAATATCGTTCATCAAGAACGTAAGTTTCCACTGGCACTGGTCATTTTCAAAGAGCCTAGCAAACGTTGAAGACGAACCTCGCTCAGTGATGTATTGCGGTAAATTCATTGCAATCATGCCAATCATGGAAATGCACCGCGTCAAGCAGCCCTTTCAAGTAGTGAATTTCGACCTCAATACTATCCACAAAGGACTTCATTTAGGAACTCTAGAAAACAATAAAAAGAGTATTGACCAACCAGCTAATGGTCATACCAGTAGAAGACTTCCAGCGCTACTGCCAAGGGTGGGAACAACAACTGCGCTGGTGTATATCTGCCCAACGGAACCACTTTGAAGGCGATAACATTTTAGTTTCAAAGAACTTGAAACTTTGCCGGTTATAAACTCAGTCTCATTACATTTCTAATATATCATATTGAATCCGACTGTGCCATCAGCAGAAGTATTTGTTACGAGTCGGTCTGGATGAGATTTATTATGCCGACTTAATGTCACATACGCTTGAGGACCGGGTGAGCCAGTCATTTTTCAGGTATTCGTTTGTTAATTCAGCGCTGTCCTCAGGTGTGCGGGAGACACGCAACATGGAGATATTTCAGTGTCCAACACATGGCACCCGTTCCGGTGGCTGTACCCACAGTCGCGCTCTACAAGAGTATGCAGCGCCGCAAGAGAGAGTTGCAGATCATGCAATGTACCACGCATTAAGGCTTCTTTCTACATAGGTGTTTAGCAAGAATGCACATTGTTTCAAGGCAACTTCTCATTTGGCCAACGAGAGGTGGTCAGTTGATAGCCTGCCGTGCCCGTCACAAGATTAACAGTGGATGGGCGCATCTGCTGAAACGTTGCACCCTCCGAAGCGTATAGGCCGACTTTGGGGGAGGGGGAGGGGGAGTGCACGGGCCTGGTGTGCTACCCCCTGGAAGCCACTGCCTACTCTTTTGAACAAATCAACGCGATCAAGGCCGTGGTGATTTATTTTGATTAGTATACTGAGAATTAGGAGCAGGCCAATGTTTGAAAACTGGCATTTTCAATTCGTATAGCTCAGCATTCGATTCGACTCGCAAGGCACATTTGCCATTCCAAATATTTAAATACCTTAAAGGGCCACTCACCCGGTTTGACAATATAGAGCTGACAAGCGCAATGCGTAGACGAGGCGTTCATAATCACGTCTGCCAGAATTCGCAACGCTACGTGCAGCGGAAACGGGTCAAATTTCAAGATGTGGGCTGCTCCCCCTCCCCTCTGCCGGCGCACGCGTAGAGAATGAGGGCATGACGTAGGCGTAGGAATGGCCCTACGTACACGGCAATGCAGTGACTTTGGTCCTCTACGTAGACGACTCTGCTTTGACGTTGTCAACATTATCCCACGTGACATGTCAACAAATAATTAACACAACATGCGCAGCTTATGTATTTGTTGCTTTAAGAGATTGATAAAACTTAATATAAATAATGAGACGCAATGAAAAAATGTGCGCGTTTTCCTTTCATTTTTTCACGTGAAATGTTACGGGATGCGGGGCTAATGTGCCAGCGCTTCGCATGCGTTCGTGTCCCCGCGGTCAGCGCATTGAGCAGACGACCACCGTGGAACGCTCCTACGCGTTCGCGCACTCATTGTGCTCGTCCACTCTACCGCGTCTAAGCCAGCATTTTCAAACCATCCCGCAGAAACAGGCAGAAGACCACAAAATAACGCTGGTCAACAAAGCAACGCTGCTCGCATGCTCGTAGGTTGGACTTGTTTGGGCATGCCATGCGCACATCATCTCATTGATTGATATGTGGGGTTTAACGTCCCAAAACCACCATATGATTATGAGAGACGCCGTAGTGGAGGGCTCCGGAAATTTTGACCACCTGGGGTTCCTTAACGTGCACCCAAATCTGAGCACACGGGCCTACAACATTTCCGCCTCCATCAGAAATGCAGCCGCCGCAGCCGGGAATCGAACCCGCGACCGGCGGGTCAGCAGACGAGTACCTTAGCCACTAGAACACCGCGGCGGAGCAGCGCGCCAACGCCGACTAAATTTCAAGGCCGAAAGGCTGCCGCAGAGACTTCAGAGGGTGGAGGCCCAGTTACGCCGTAAACGCGGCGGAAAGCCTGTGTTTCGTTCACGTTTCAGGAGAACCAACGCTCCCGCTCTAGCAGCTGCTGCGGCTTGATTGGGCCGAATAAAAGATGTGGAAAAAAAAAAAGTCTTACTGAGCATGCTCAGTTGGGCAACTGGGCCCCCAACTTCTGACGTCACTGCGGCAGCCTTTCGGCCTTGAAATTTAGTCGGCGTTGAGCGCGCACGTCATCTCATGGAGGGATGCTGGAGAGAGGGTGAGGAAGAGATTTGGCTTGCGAAGGCTACGCGGAGGAGCGGCAAGTGTTTCGAGCTCGCCTCCTCCCTTCCTCTTTTCACGCCGCTTCAAAAAACCTGTTTTCTCCGCTCGTGATGAACCGATTCAAAAAAAATTTTGTGGCAAAATGTTCCTCATCGGACACCCAACTACTTCCACTGTCTAACTAAAATTCGGTATGGGGCCTGGTGAGTGGCCCTTTAAAACATCTTCGCAAGTGTTGAAATTAGGACAAACAATTACATACTAGTGCTAAATGTCACATCATCTAATGCACAGATGTACATATTTTTGGTTGCCTCATCACCCCACGCCCTTTCGCACTTTTGCATATGTGCTGGTATGCGAATGGCCAGGCCCAAGCGCGACATTACATCAGTCTGAGCACGTTGCATCTCCTAGATTGTGTTGAACAAAACCACGGAAACAAAACGGGAGCTATTGATAAATTGAGAACGAATGTCTACAAAGAAAGAAAACTCGCAGTAATGTTCTTTTTTTTTAATGCGAATGTATTTCTTTGTCGAGCTATGTCAGGCGTCCGGTGTCCACGCGCCAGCAGGTGGTATCTCTCCGCTCTCACTCCCTTTTCTGGGAGTGAGAGCGGAGCATCTTCACCCAACGTTGCTTCACCCCTAGCAACCGGAACAGGTGGTGCAGGCGAAGTAGCGGAGAGTGAGTGGAGAGGAGGAGCGCACTTTGATGCGTGAGGGCGCTCCCATCGCGGCAGCTTGGCGGAGCTCCCGCGTGTGTTGAGGCAGTGTAGGAGAGGGTTGGTGCAATGCTCCGCCGCTCCTTCTCTCGCCGTTCGCTCTCTCTCCTACCTGCGCCCCACTCTCCCGTCCGCTCACTCGTATGAATATATATGGAGGAAGTTCGTGCCTCACTCTCGACCGTTCGCTGGCTGAAGAATGTGTAATAAATGGTTACGGTACAAACCCTCGTCTCGTCAATAATTTATGGCATTAAAACGACTACACCATGTAGTCTCGGCACAAGAAATGCATTCACATTTTCTCACGATTTCCTTAAGGGAGGTGGAGGCAATTTTTTTAAGATGAAGCATCTGTAACGCACGTCGTTCCAATAAGTTGACAACGCTCCTTCATTTGAGATAACACAATTAGAATATTAAATTATGACATAAATATTGGCACATAAGCACGAGTGTGCTAAGTGAGCTTCTGTTTCGTTCACTCGAAAAATGATGGGGTGCGCCGGCATGCACTACGGTGTCCCCGCTTCCTGAAAGTACCAGGCAGCTATCCATGCATCCTTCATGACCACATTGGAAACTGTAGAATGCAATACAGTAAAGCAATAATGTTGAACAATGCATAAGTTTACCATGCATTATTCCCCCTACAACAACTCATAACTCCATGTCTGACTGGCTAAAAATTTGCGAATGTCAGCAGTACTGCTATTCATTCCTAAAATATTTCATAAAAAGTCGATTTGCACTTGGTTTTCATTATTCAACTCCACTTCAAAGATGAGAACTTGATACTTGAACTCCCCTATCATATCCTTATCGCTGACATCGAAACCATTTTGCAAGACAGTGGCTCAAGTATTCCTACCTCCCGAACTCGTGCGTTTTATACAAAAATAAGTGAGATGCTTTTTTCTTTTTGAAGAACTGTCTTGGTATGCCATTTCCAAGCATTCCCAGTGAAACCCACGGGCACGGGGCGCACTATGGGAAAAAAAGAGCACGTTGAGCTAGCTGGCTGTTCAGCCGCCCGCAGCTCGTTGGCACCGAGAGAGCCCAAAACTTTAAAAAAATGACACATCTCCACTTCTTTACTATCCTTGC